>VZTA01014657.1:29729-356619 GCA_013398855.1 Mohoua ochrocephala
TTTTTTTTTTTTTTTTGTGCCTCCAGATGTACAGTCCTATTGATTTGCTTTGCTAGCTTTCTGTAGAAGGTAGAATCAATGGAGCACTGTCACCCAAACAACTCTGAAGCAGAATTTATAGATTTGGGGAAATGACTTAATTGCTGGAATGATGCTTACAGCTAAGCTTGCCCACTTACACTTGTACAACTACTGTGCATTATCCAAGTCCCAGGCATCAAAAATATAACAGTACACACAAGTAACTGGAAAATAATGTAAATGCTTCTGGAATGTCATCACTTCTTTGAGGTATGACACAGTTCTTAACCGGTGCTCACACAGGGATACCATCTCTGAAGTTTGTCCCTAACTGTGTCTAGAAAAGCCTTGAGTTTCTTGACATCTCCCAAGATGCACGAGGCTTCCCACAGCTGACTTCGGCTATACAAAAGCAGAGTTTGCCATTTAAAAACCATACCAGGCAGATTTAGGTTAAGGATTTTCTCCTTCCTCGGTGCCAACCATTTCTTTCTGTCTTCACGTGGAAAGTCTCTCCTTGCAAAAGTAGCACGTGGGCTTTGGTAGTGGTTCAAAGGGCTAAAGAGATGCCTGCCTTCCAAGAAGCAAATAGCTAGGCATCACTTCACTAAGTGATACATTTGCAAAGATCATGGGTCTACTTTGATAAGCAGAAACTCACACAAAAGTTGGTTCTCCCTTGTCAGCTGACTGTTGCAGTGCCCATCAGTACGAGTCCCACAAGCCATTGTGATCACTTACAGCCCAACCTCTTCTCCAAGGCCTGTTCCAGCTTCTTCAGGAGGTGAACTTGCTGATATTTAAAAATGACAAGACTGCAGCCAAGCGGTGAGCATGTTTTGAAGGGGGACAGGGGGATTGTTTGTTTGTTTGTTTTGTTTGGCGTTTTTTGATTTGTTTTGTTTTGCCTGGTAATGCAACACTCTACATCTTTTGGGCAGCTTTGTCCAGGAAATTTTTTATGTCTTCACAGAAATCATCACCTGCCGTACCCAGCTATACAGAAGGTACTGAGCCTTACTCTGAACACCTCCTACTTCTGTGCTTGGCTGCTGCTGGGATGTTTTCCAGGGATGCCTTTGCCAAGGGATCCAACAATGTGTAACACCACGCCATTTGCCAGCACTTCTGACTCCCAAAGGAAACATTAGGTCAAGAATCAGAGGAGTGTTTTTTGTGGGGAAATCATTTTACGTACCTGCATGGTGCTGCCTTTAGCCAGTAGCTCTTCAAGAGGCAACGCAAAGTCATTTGATTCACTTGCTTGACCAGTTTCTAATTGGATATAATGGAGCAATGCGAAATCACTGTACGCACTCCCTCCAGCACTGCTCAATTATTCCTTACATCGCTGTGATGAGATCAGCGAGACAATTTCGTACACACCGGGCTCTCCGTGCAGCTGACAGTCCCACCCAGCTAATGAGGCTTTACTGCTATTCCAGCGCCATCACATTTTTATTCACCCGTCCTTAGATTTGCACTTCATATTCCCCTCTGCAAGTGCCACGTGAGCACATCAGCTTCTTAATGCAAAACAAATACATGATCTGGCGGTGCGCTTTACACATGTATACCTTTTGCTAAAAATCAGCTGTGCATTAAATGGGTGGTATTTCTATTTAAAACAGCCAGCATGGTCTGAACAGATACACTGTGAGCCGGTTGCCTAGGCAACAAAAATCCTCAAATTGGAGGGGTCCGTAACAGAAGATGTTTAACTAGATTTAATTTTGGGGCACGGTTTCTAAAAATCTTAATTGATTCCTTTCAAATGTATTTTATCTGGTGATAATGCTACGTTTCAAGCAACAACTAGGACAGATTCATCTACTGTATCTGTGCTGCAAATTATAGATATAAAGTACATAAAATAGAGACAAAGGTTAAAGGGTAACTTATTTCACAGTTTGGGAATTGTTTAGATGGTTGAGCCTTGCCTCTTGGCTACTACGTTTCCTGAATAGTTGTTTATAGTCTTCATTCATATAAAGAATCAAAAATTATTTTTGTCTATTTGACTGCAACTGGGCTATCAGATACCAACATTTTTGACCTTGTTTTTATTAAGTTCTGTATTTTCTATAATATTTGCTGTAAGTCTCCCTGCAGCATGCTTCTCTCTCCACATAACTCAGCCCCATGGATAGAGGTTCTGCCTAATCCTGGAAATGGTGTTGGACCTATTATCAAGGTATTGTAGACATTTTTCTTTTGCTTCACTCTTTTTTTTGGCTAAGTGGGACAGGCCTTTTCCTCTCAGTAGAGCATGACTGCAGTCTCCCTTAATAACCCCTGCCTCCCAGATGGATGTGGGCACTGGGTTGCATGCTAACACGACTTTGCAGCGAGGCTGCAGGGCTCAGCGCTCACACACTGGAGGCTGTGGATCCATGGCAGGGCAGCTGTGCCACTCCCAGGGCTTGAATCAGTGTCTTAAGGGCTACATCGCACTCTGCTGTGAAGGGGGACACTGCAGGGCACAGCTGTTCTATCAGTGTGAAGGTGGGGGTGGCTGTACATCTGGGGGGATGCTGCAACATCATGTTGGGTGGGGAGAACCATTTCTAAGGTATTCCAGCATCGCTGTCCCAGGAGCTCAGCACTCATAGCTGGAGGGAAAATCGCAAAATGCTTATTTCCCATTAGTCATTACTTAACTGATGAGATATTCTAAAATATTCAATGTTTGGTAATTTCTGTTGTTAGAGTATCAGAGTCCTCTGAAAAGCCAAGCAGGTCATGGCAGCATGGGCAGATCCTGCAGGTCTGTGGCAGCTGACAAATTGCTTTCAGAGGAGACTGTGTGTGCAAAGTTGTCCTCACTCAGGATCTCTTGGGTACCAGGTTTCTGGCTTTCCAGGGACTTTGAAAGGAATTTAAATTAATAGGAAGTGAGCATTCATATTTCTTAAGAAGAAGTTTCAAAGCAAAAGGCTTAATGTTTCTGTAGGTA
This sequence comes from Mohoua ochrocephala, assembly GCA_013398855.1. Lineage (NCBI taxonomy): Eukaryota > Metazoa > Chordata > Aves > Passeriformes > Acanthizidae > Mohoua > Mohoua ochrocephala. Next base: position 32,707 of record VZTA01014657.1, read on the forward strand.
ATTTTTTCCAAAGCGCTTGAGAGATTTGAGAGCACGAAGCTCCCTGCAAGGCAGCAGGACTGCACTCCTCAATCCCTTTAGGGAGAGGATTGTGGACTGCTTACCCAAAGACAGGTAGAAAACAACTCTCTGAACAAAAAGTGGAGAATTCTCCACCTTGTGTTTCCTTTCTTCTCACCTGGATTATACTGATCTGCGCTTAAAGCAAATGTAGGACTGGGAATCAATCACACGTAAGTTACTTCTGCTGTCTGGATTTAGGTGGTTCTTAGTCCTTGTCTGGAGCTGTGGTTTAAGGGCAGGCATGTGCAGTTTTGTGAATTTTAACGTTGGGACTTTGGTGTGCATCTGGTTTGGACAGCAGAAACCTTGCACAGATTATGGTGATATTACTTTTGTTTTGCCTTCTCCTCCAAAATTAAATCTATTGTCTCTCCCAAATTAATACTGATTTCCCCACTGTAGATTGAAATTTCTCAGCACTTTGTTTCTAGACCAGATATTTTTGCTTTTCAGCACTGTTTTCCACAGATGTTTTTAAAAACCTTTGGTAAGTGTATCTTGAATGCAAGACATGGAAACAGTCATGTGCACTCGTGCTTGTGTATTCACAAAATAGAAATTAAACTGATTTGAGGAAATATGGTAAAAACGACCTGTCAAAGTAATAAAGTTTCAGTGCAAAATGCAAGCAGCAAAATGTTTCGCCTCATCCTCTTCTTGCTGAGCACTCATTTGCTCCCTCTCCTGAGGGCAAGATCTTTCTCACTTTCATTAGGCTTCTCTAAAAATTCAGACAGCATTGTTTGTTGTTCTCTGCAGATAGATTTTGGCCTTTTAAAGCTCAGTCTCGCTGTAAGATTATGAAAGTGCTACTGAATGTTATGTTTCTGGTTTTTTATTCTTAATTGTCCATCAATTTTTAGTGCCTGAAAATCTCAGTGGTTTAGACAAGAGAGAGATGTCAGATTCAGCTTAAGGAAACTGCCATGATGGCAGCCTGTCACTAGGACCTCTCAGCGACTCCAAATAAGATGTTTTGTTCCTAAGTCTTCTTTTGCATGTAGCTTTGGACATTTATTGTGATGGGTTCAGCTTAGACAGATGTGTTAGCAGGTCCTGTCTTGTTCTTACAGTAAACAGGAGACATGGAAAAATGTGCAACTAATTGCTAGTGGGGTAATGATTTCCTCATACTTTGACAGAGCCTGTTAATTAAGTTGTGATCCTATGAGTTGTTTAACTAATTCTGCTTGGAAAAGAGTAGTCACACACCAGAAGGGTAGAGACCCATACCATGCTACTCAGGATTAAAAAGAAAAATTCTGGTTTAGGTTGATACGAAATAAACACAAAAAGTCTTAGTCAACTAAAATATTTTAGAACAAACTTTCTCTTTTTTATTATTATTACTATTGTTATCTCTTTGGTGTTTTACTGAGGTTTTAAGATGTTTTAAAGATGAAAAGGAGCATTTGGAAAGGAACAGTCATTTGGAATTGAATGACAGAAGTATTTGTTTAAAGAAAACAAAACAGAACAAAACAAACACAAAAAACTCAAAAAGAAAACCGGCAAAAACAACCAAAAAACCCAACATACCAACCTGAGATGTTTAGATTGTTACCATCTTGCACCTTGTTCCTTCCCTGGACCTTCACTGAGATGAGAAGGAGTAAAGACAAACTGAAAGGTTCTTTTTCCAAAAAAAATACTGTAGTATTACTAGATGACCATTTTTTTCCTCCCAAAGCATTCTTTGGTAGAAAAAAATGCTTTACTTTGTGCTTATCTAGGAGCATGTGACATTCATCTGAATTGCAGGTGAGCTCACAGAGGACTACAGATCTTCTGCTATCAGCAGAAAACAGCTTTTGAGTTAGCTCTGCACTGGAATAGCTGAAATCCTCTTCAACTGAAGGCAGTGGCAGCACAGTCCTTTATGGGAAAAACAAACAAACTGAAACCAATCTGTGAGGGCATTTATTAAATCACATAGCCAGAATTCATGTATAGAGTGTTTTAAGTCAGTAAAATCTGCTTGTGGGAAATACATTTGGGAGCAAAAGTACTTCGGATTTCTCAGCGTCATTTTACTTTGCTTTAATTTTCAAGTTAAATTTGGAATAGCTTAATACTTTTTCTGAAATGTGGTAGGGCACAGAGTCTAATAAGTGGAGAATGGCAGAAAAACGAAGACTGGAGGCAAGAAGCACACAGAGGTGACTGCTGAACCCTTGCTCCTTCTGTGGCTTATCTTACCCAGTATGATACATGCTTATTTGCTCTTAATAGCAGTGGAACTGGAAAGCACTAATGGTGCTCATTTCTTATTTTTATTTTTATTGTTTTGTCTTAGGTGAGAGGAACTCACAGTATCCACTGGGGTTAAGTGGGTTAATCCTTCTCCATCTCATCCCCATGCTGGCTGAAGTGCCGACCCAGACCTTTCTGCACACCAAAGGCCCAAACCAGATCACTTCTTCCAACTTCATTTCTAGTGTCTGCTGCCACTGGTTTGGCGGAGTACCTTTCTTTTTGACCCTGATGCTGAAAACGTGTCCTTACAAAATCCCAGTGGTGTGCTTGGCACCCTCCGCAGCAGTTAAGGAAGTGCAGTGATGGAAGTCAGAGCTTCTATAGACTGCTCCTCCTTTTGCAATAAGCTTTCCCCACTCCTTTTGCCACAACCCAAATCATCCAACAGGCTGAAGATCTGCCAACAGTTCATATTTACTCCCAGAAAACACCTTCTTTCCCTTCATATCTCTAGAGGACTAAGACATTTCCTGAGAGTCTTAAAGAAAGGTGCCTACAAGCTGGTGGCCTGCAGTGGTCCCAGCACAGCACACAAAGGAAACAAGAGGTTTCTCCTGCAGATTTGGTGACTTGAAGGAATATGAAGTCCCCAGTGCCAAGAAGTTTAGTGAATCCACGCAGGAATCACTTCAATAATCTGCAAAGTCACCTGTAAAACATCTTAGAAATCATGCTGTATGTTTTTATCCTGTAGCAATTGCTTGAGGAGGAACCACTTCACAAACTTTATGGTCAACATAAATTTAGGCCTGGCTGACAAGAGAAGGGTCTCTTCAACCTCCACATGTAGCCAGCTCAGAAAAATTTTGTCTGTTCACCTGAACGGGAAAAATACCTTTGAAGCCCATTTATACCAAGGGAAATAGCCGTTCTTCAGGCAGGTAAATCATAGTTAATGTTCTTCTGGGGGTTCTGTACCGGGAAGCCTTACCGAAGGCAGCTGGATCTGGGAATATTTGCAGTGTTGATCTGTTTTCTGAAGAGTCAAACACATTTCTTGCATTTCAGAGATTTTCAGAAGACTTTTCTGTATTTCTTTAACTTGTCTGAGTCCTGTAAGGGCTTAGGTCACCCCACCCTGCTCACCAGGATAGGGCACAGGGTTTTATGGCCTTGTGTGCCCCAGTGGCATCTGTTATCTTTCTTTGTTATATTTTTTGCTTTCTTTCCCCATTTCTATGGCAACTTTTGACAATGTCCCCTCTATTATGCAGTTCAGCATAACTTGGAAAAAAAAAAAAACCTGTTAAATTTTCAACAGGGTCAGATGTCAGGCTTTTTAGAACGAGATTGAACATTTGGCTGGCAATGCTCATCTTGGCAAAGTAAGGGGAAAAAATTCCTGTGTGGGGAAGCTTTTTCTAAAATGTACAATACATCCTGTGATTGTGGGTGATATGTCTCTGCACTGTATCCCCAGCATGAAGTAAAAGTAGGGTGACAACAGGAGAAAAAAGTCAGCCACCAGTCTGGACTACCTGTATCCTTTTAGACAATCGCAAGCACTTCTGTCATTGTGCTGCTCCATGGGTTTCTCTGCAGGAACAGGACAGTCTAGTGCACTTGTCCTCCTGGTGCCACAACAAAGGGACAGTTTAGAGGGAGGCTTTGCTTCTCATCTTGCTTTATTTGATGAGGAGAATTCAGAGCTACTGAGCTGCCCTCACCCTTGCTTACTAATAACACCTGAATCCTGCCTAGAAAGATGCAGTGGTGAAAGACAATATCCACAGGCTGTCCCATGTCATGCTCGTCTGTTCCCCAGCAATTATGATATCTATGATCAGCCACCCAGACAGTCACTGCACAGCTGTGAATGACAGTATTTTAGGAAAGGTCTTGTAAAACTTGCTGGTGTGGTAGTCTTCTCCACCACCTTGAGAGAAGCTGAAGTTGCCAGACATTATATTCAAGATCTGGACTCCTCAGTGTAGGACTAAAATATTGATGGGAGGTCTTCCAAAAATCTGGTCTGACTCGTTTTGCCTCTCTGGAAATGAGATGGGTCTCTGACCTTGTACTTGCAGTCAGGAAAGAATGAAAGAAGCCCTTCCTGTGCACCAAGCCTGCAAATGAGATCAAAGGGGGCTCAGAGATCAGAGCTTAACAGGAGTTTGGGGAAGAGCAAATAGCAGTTGTTTTTAAGAATTCAGATATGTAGAATGAAGATCAGCAGTTTCAGAGGATACCATGTTTATCACTGATAGTTCATTTTTGTCTTCTGCCCCAGGAAACGACAGTGTTCTAAATGATGGGCAGGCCAATGAACACACCTTGAAACAAGTGACTTCCCTCAGATGAGTGGAGGAGCACACGTGTGCATTGTTTACACCTCATAGTACCGAGGGGCGAGTGATGGGCCGAGATCTAGACCATGCCTCCCCAGGGATGGGAGCTGGGGTCTGTGTCTGGGGCATTGCTGGCAAGACCCAGCAACACGTGCCCCCAGCTGGCCCCTGTGAGCTGTGAGAAGCAGAGGGGCTGCGCTGGGGTGGGTGTTGCCTTTGGCGATGGAATTTGGAGGGAGACGGAAACGCGGGAGGTGTTATTTCAAAGCAGTCCCTCCCTCTGTTGCTTTGAGGAAAGCAGAGCAGCTGTCAGGAGGAATATCCCTATTCCATATGGCTGTTCCATGTAAATATAGCACTGTAAACAAAGACCTGCCTGGGACTTAATCCCAGGGGGACTAAAAATACATGGGCATGGTTTTGCTGGCTCTTCTACTACTCGGGGAAGTGAGTAATAGAGGCTGAATTATCTATTTTAAAGAGATTCATTTATATTTTGCATTAAAGTATTCATATTTGTGTAAAAAATAAACCTCATTTGCTCTCCCCTTTTCAAATCACAGCCGTATTCTGCTGCTTCTAGAGGAAGTTTGTGTTTGTTTCAGTGCTTTGAAATTAATTTTACATTCAAATAACCCCTTCCTCACTTAGGAACTCTTGAATTTTTGAAAACCGTAGGGAACTCAAGGGTGTTGGCAAGTCCATTTCTTCAAAATGGTCCCATGGTGCAGATTTGAAAGCATTTAGGAGCTGGTTTGATAATCCCTCTACTGAGCTGCTTTATAACTTTGGATTCTGAAATACTTCCCTGACTCTGGCCTAAATCACTTCAAAAACAGAATTTAGACACTTAAATCATTAGGAGAAAAAAATTCTGCCAGTAAAGAATAAGTCCTTCTGAGAGTACAACTCAACGTCTTTGGCAGCAAGTCCATAGAACCCGCATATCAGACACGAAAGCAAGTTTTGCTAATGAGAAAATCCCCTCAACTTTGAGAATCAAACTGCCATGATACCCTACAAGTCATACCCTCATTGTAGCAACCTGTCATCGAAGTTCAACATCTTGTTCAGGTCTCTCACACTGGAAAACAGTTGCCTTCGTAAACCAGAAGACACACAGGCATCCCTCCGGAAAGAGCAAAGCATGGCAAATTCCTTCTGTGTCATATCCCATACAGCAAAATCAAGGAAGGGTTTTAAAGTGGTGCACAAAAACAGAAGCAAAAATAATTGGTGTAGACAAGTTAGATGACCTACCTAATTACACAGTAAATTGGTAATGCCTTCATATGTGCACATGGGAGAGTAGTTAAATGTAGATCCTGACTTGTATTCTTCAACATGAGAGTGTGGTTGTTGCTTTTTTTTGCAGGAGAAGGGGAAACCACAGAGTTGGACTGTTACAAACACGTCACCTTGTGATTCTGCATGTGTCCTGCACTAGGTAATACCTAGAAATTGTTTAGACATTCCTTTTGCCTAAGCCTGGATGCCTACTGCCACAGGGCTGGCAGATGGGAAATATGACCTATGGGAGGCAAGCACCTTTTTCTGGAGAGGTAGCCCACTGCCTGTCTGGGCAGGAACATTTCTACCCTTGGTCTGCAGTCTGCTTAAGGGGTTGGTTCATAGAACCATACAATATGCTGAGTTTGAAGGCACCCATCAGGATCATCGAGTCTGACTCCTGGCCCTGCTCAGGACCATCCCCAAGAATCACACCATGTGCTTGAGAGCATTGTCCAAATGCTTCTTGAAATCTCTCAGGCTTGATGCTGTGAGCACTTCCCCGGGGAGTCTGTTCCAGTTCCCAAACACTCTATAGGTGAAAAATCTTTTCCTATTATCCAACCTAAACCTCCCCTGACACAACTTCAGGCCATTCCCCTGGGTCCTGTCACTGATCACCACAGAGAACAGATCAGTGCCTGCCCCTCCTTTTCCCCTCATGAGGGAGTTCTGCAATGTGGCTTATCAGCACCTGCGATTACCTGGTCCCCATTTACCTCAGAGACAGTGCAAGGAATGCAAGGTGAGCACCAATCCCAACTGTATTGTGAGCCAGGTCCTCGCTTCTCTTGTGCATGGGGGGACTCTCTCCTTTGTTTGACCAGTTGATTGAGTGTGATGGTCTTTTCATTGTGGCAGGCACCTCACTGCAGAACAGGTTTCCAACCTGGGAATGGAAATGGCATGTTCCATTTTTGGCGCTGCCCTACCTTCCTCTGTTTGGGAGAGGTCCTTTATTCTAAAGGCTATGATAAAGGCTTGTGGATGTCAGATTTTTGCTCTCTCTGCCAGTAGCACTGCTGTAGCGGACAGAGGTCCCATTTCTTCTTCTTCTCATGAACCTTTTTCAGAGAGAGTAGAGGGTATTGATTTTCCTGGATTTTCCTTGAAGCTCGCCAGCTTTCAGCAGGTGTGGCACCCAGGCGAACTACTCTCTGCTTTCCTCTTGGCTGCCAAGATCCTTATTCTGCGGCCTTCCAGTCCACTTGGTGTGCTCCCAGTGAAAGCAGCTGTTTGTAGGGCTGTAATTGGCAGCTCTTCACCAGCCTCTTGCCTCACTGCTGCTTCCTAGAGCATTTTGGTGGGGCACAGTTTTGCAGAGACTTTTATCTTCTTTGGCAGTGCAAGAGTCACCAAAAAGATTCAGGTTTCAAAGAATGACATCAGTAACTTTGGACATCTCTGTTATGACAAGATATCTACTGAGATTTTGGAGGGAGAGGAGAAATAGCTAAGCCTAATAACAGCAAACATTTAAGAGATAAGGTTCTGACTAGCTCCCTGAGTTATTCTTTGGGGGTGTTATTTTAAGGCAGTAAAAATAAGAAAAGAAATCTTGCTGGTAGTTTGGCCCACAAAAGATCTACCATGAAGACAGGGTGGTGGATGTGTTTCATAGAACGAATATGAAACACTTTCATGTGTTTGATAGAGTGAATAGATAGAATTTCAACTACTTGAAGTCGAAATACTGACCCTAAATATGCTTGAAAGTAGGCAGAATCTGACTGACTACAGCCCCAGTGAGAGGAGAACTGTGAAGTCCATGTAATGAATGGGAATTTAAGCCAAAAGATGTTAGTCTTATTACCTCATACATTTTAACCTGAACTCAAGTTTTAGTGTTTTGAGATCCTCAAACCAAAATATGGGAAGAGGTCACCATAAACTTCTCTGCAGTTTGACAGGCAGTGTCTATGTCCACCACTCCATCTGCTTAAGCTTCCTAGGAAGCTGATGTTCATCTTTGGGCTTCAGTTAATGGTTTTGTTTTACCCAGAAAGAAACCTGGATCAGTAGCACTCATGGGGCTGCCAAACGAAAATGGAATTCAAAAATGCTGGCAGTTGCTCTAATAAACAACAGTCTGCTTTGAAATATTCTTGACACTTCCTTTTCAAATTAACTTGAGAAACATTTTTATATGCAAAAGTCTCGAGGAGATTTTCATGACCCTGAGAGTTTGAAGATTGTCCTTTGAATGCAGAAAGCTGAAAGGAGCTCCTGAGAAAAGAGCCTATAGAAATTCTCATTTTTAGCACTTTGATTATATCCAAAATAGGCATTATGCAGGTGAAGGCTTTTTGGTTTGTTTTCATTGGTTTTATTGCAGTTTCCTTACAATTCATCTGCACTCCAAAAAGAAATTTGTTGAGACTCAGACAGGAGGAAGTCCTGCTTCATTTCATGTTTGTCAGGACTACCAGGTAGTCTTGGCCCTGGCATGGGAAAGCTTGAATTATGTGGGATTTTTGTTCAGCATCAGGCCTTCCTTTGAGTTTCTGGGCTGCTGGGGATTCAGTGTATCCAGTACTCTTTAAGTGGAAGGTTTTGATTTAGTGTTTTCTAACCTGTGACCTGTGCCAACCATGTTCCTCCAGCTATATCATTCTGGCTTTAGGCTTACAACCCAGACCTGAATGCATGCTGTTAAAGAGATCTTTGTAAGCTGAAAGTCAAGTACTCGGGCTTTTGAAAAGCATCCCGGTTTCATCTGGCCCTGCTCAATCTCCCTATCGTTTTCTCTCCCCCACAAGGCTAATCTTGCAGACTGGAGGGGGGGTGTGCTTTATCAGAACAGAAGTCGCAGCAATAACTGGCTGTTAAGCTTTGTGCAGATGCCTTGCTGGGAAGTACTTATTGGCTACCTAAGTGACTATTAGCTACTTGTGTATCTTTTAAGTTCTGTTTGCTCCCTAGCACAAGGGTCTAAACTCATAATGCCAGCCCAGACACGGAAAAAAGAGCAGTTCTTACATGAAGGACAGCAGGTGCAGCCTTCAGTACCTGTCAGCGCAGGGTGTTGAGACTCCGAGGGGAGAGGCAGAGGTCAGAGCCCGGCACAGCTCATCAGTGGGAATGTCCCTAGCATGGCACGCTCCGACAACACCCAGCCTTGCTGCCCACCCACTGACCTGCTCCTGCCCGCTGCTGGGATGGAAGCTCACACTGTGCTCACACGGTAGGCAGGATGCAGAGACGCAGCCATCGACACACACGTCACAGCTGGCAGATGTTACAGCTTACAGCAGGCTACGAGGCCACAGGCAACAGCTGTGGAGCTGAGAGGCCTGAACAAGTCGTGCTGTTGGGAGGTTACCATGCCTTGTTGCTGACAGACTGCACAGACCCACATTTTGGTGCAGAGGATAACCCCGAGTAACTTGTTTTATCCTCGAGGGAACAGTGCTGGCTGTTCCCCTTCTGTTCACAGATTCCCACAGCTTCAGTCGCTGGTGGAGTCTCTTCTCTTCCCACACAGGTACGGTGTGGGTGGCAATTTCAAACAGATCCTACTGCAAAGATGACACACTACATATTTTAGTCACTCTCTTGCTCAAAGGATGGGAAAATAACAGCCAGCATACAGAAAAGGAATAGAATAATTTCATATTTTTACAATCTCCTCGTTAGTCATTTCATAACACTTTCCCATAAAGTTACATGCCCACATACCACACATTTAGGTTTTTTGACATCTCTAATTGAGGAATCTCTTCTGTCTGCCAAGTATTGCTTTTAATCTGTTTTTACCTACTCCTTTTACCTATTTAAGGACCATTAATTTCTGTAATATTTTTCTGAAAGCCATGAAAGTATAGTTCTCACTTCTGAAGTTGCAAAGATAGCTTAATGATAACAAATTATACTTTACCAGATTGCATGTGGGAAACATTTGGTCTTAATTTAATTACTTGTTTCTTCCAACTGAAGTATCATTTGCCAATACATATAATTATATCTAGAGAAACTTATATACATTCTTTACAATTTGTACATAAATATATTTATGATCAGGTCATTTTGATCATATTTAACAGTGGGCAGAAAACAGTTTCTCTTTCGTGGGCTCTGAGAGGCCCTTGAATTTACACCTTCTTTTCTTCTTTCCTATAACTTCAGTCATGGTCATGAACTAAGTGTTGTGCTTTTTCTTCCTCATATAAATATGCAATTGAAATAATTAAAGTTAGGCAGCAAGTGCCTGTTAATACTTTAGTGGGGGAATTCACTACTTGCTCTCCTGTGATATTTATGGAAGACATTTAAAAATAACATGAAACTGGTGTTAATGACTGCCTTACTTACCCAGCCTAGAACAACTTCCCCCACAGGAGTCGGATGTTAACAGCATAGTCAGTAGTGGGTTATTCATTTTATTCAGATTATTAGATATTATTCTCAAACAACTGTTCACCAGATTGTTATTTCGTGGTTTTATCTCTTGTCTATAACAACAAAGAGATAAAGTTTATTCTTTAAAGTTGTAGTTGCTGCATTTAGGTTCAGATTTTTGCCATCTGTTTTTCCTGCGCAGGAAAGGTTTCAACCCAGGATTTATAATCCTGTGCCATAGTGTCGGCCTCAAGAAACAGATGCAACAGCTAAGCCCCAGTCATACACAAGGTATGATTATCCTCTACTATTTCATTGGTTCTGGCCAGGATAGAGTTAGTTTTCTTTATAGTACCTTATAAGCTTCAATAGCTTATAAGGACCAGATTCAGCTGCTTCTTTTAATATGTTGTCTTGTAGAGTGTAATCCTCTGCAACAAACCAGAGAACTCCACCAAGGTTATGGAAAGTGCTCAGGTTTAGAGCATTTTCGTAGCAGTTGATGGAGACTTACTGAATCACTTTGTAAGATCATCTGTTCCTGAAATGTGAACTCTTTGTCGGTGTCTTAATTTGTTTCATGATTTAGGAAGCTGGTTTGTGTTGTTGGAGGGGGTTTTCTAATCAAAAATAGTATTCGTTTTCTGAACCTGCAGTCTTTTTCTACTTTTTAGCTGGGCTTCCTGGGCTGTTATCTGGTTCTCATTATTGTGATTAGCCTCTGCAGCAGGCCATCATTACTAATTAGAATTAGCAGAGGAGCTCTTGTGTTCTACTTGCATATCCAGGCTCACCCTCTTAGTTATACCTGTAAAATACCCCGCTAAATGCGAAACTGTAAACTGAAAAGCTGAGAAGCAACAGAGTTACTGCTGTTCCTTGTTGCTTTGCTAATCTTATTAATTTTAATGGTACTGGAAAGTCACACTGGTGAGGGCAACAGTACCTATAAAAATGAAACACACCACTCATATTCCTGCATGTTTTGCATATGTGCCTGATTCAGAGGCAAAAGGCCTGTGCTGGAGAACTGCCAGCGCACTGTGTGATCCTGCCTGGCTCCTACCACCTTCATGGGGGTGGGAATGCAGCTCCTGCTTGCTCTGGTGCCACAGGGCCTCTTGACATTGTTGTGAATAAATTGCTGCCAGCAATTGATTATAAGTAGCATACTTTAATATTGAGTATACGTTGAATAATCAGTTTATAAGTATACAAATAATAATGAATTACTAGTTTACAAATAATGTCTGATTATTAAACACTCAATAATTAGTTAATAAGCACAGAAAATATTGTATAAGTGTAACATATCAACTTGAAGATGCCGTTTGGTTGCTTCCTGGAAAAGTGCCTTCTTTTCCAGGGGTGGAGGAGCTGGTTCAGTCTTGGGTTCATCTGTGGTGAGTGAGGATAACTGGGCCGGTGACACTGCCCCCACAAATTGCCAAGCAGGCACCGTGGATGTGCTAGGACACATCACTTCTGTCCTTGAAAGGAGTTGGGGAGAGACTTGCCCAGGGTTCCCTGAATCCCTGAGGAAGGAGCCAGGCTGCTTGTGCAGAGGACAATGCTGCTGCCTGCTTTGCTCCTGGCTCGGGACAGCCCTGCCTGTCCTGAAGCTAATTAAAGCTTCTGCTCATTATAGCAGTGTGGGTTTTGACAAGGTCATCAATCAGTCACTGTCCTAGGAATATGAACTGCCATAATTGTGCATTGTCTAAATATGAACTAATGACTTAATGACTATTCCAGCTGTTGGACACACAATTAATAAAGAGTTGGACACACAAAAACAGTGTGAAAAATGTCTTTTCCCCCAGAGACTCTTTCAGATGTTGAGTTCAGCCTGATGCATGCTGGCCTCTCAGACATTGGGGACCAACGTGACTGAATCCCCACCTCAGGCAGGGGTCTCTGTTGCCTGCCCACCTCCTGCCTCCCTGGAAGCCAACACCTTCCCTCCTGCTCCTGCCCCCCTGCTCAGAAACAGATGAGTCAATTTCAGCTTCCGAGCCCAAACACACAGGACTCGGTCTCTGCTCCAAACCCCAGCCCAGCCCCAGGAACGCTTTTCCCAGCCCCAAACACACAAGCCTTTTTTTCTGCTTTAGAGCCCCCCAAATAGCCTCGTCAGCCTGTTTTCAAGCCTGGAAAACCCAAAACTTAGTCTGCATTTTCAAGCACAGGAAACACGGGACTAAGTCTCTGGGTCTGATGACTCTCGGTCTTGAGGCCCAAGGACACATGTCTGTTTGAAGCCCAAAACCTGTGATTTGCCCTCCTTTCCTGCAGTCGGATGAGCTGGGGTTTTGCAGCCCCGAAACAGCTCCCCCTGAGTCCATGTCTGGAAAACAGGATCTAGAATAGGTGCCAGTGCCCTGGGTTGGACCAGGTAGTCTGGTTCCAGCCAGGTTGTTGCCTCCCCCATTCCAAGGGCTGCTCAGCTCAGTGGGTGCCACATAATGCCTTTGTATCTGGGAACTGATGTTTCTGAGAGCAAATAAACGGAGTAAAACCAACCATAATGATCCATTTCCACATCTAGGGCAGACCAGAAGGTTCCCTCAGGGGCAAATATACTGACAGCAGCACTGGATCAGGCACTGAAGGTGTCAGAGCTGCTGTGGGACCACACAGACATGTTGAGAATTGCAATTTCACTGGAGAGCACAGGGCTGGGTACATAGGGTGCTCACAGGTGAAAAATATTGAGCAAGGAGAAAGATCAAAACAAAGAGAAGCCCAGAGAGCTCCCTAACATCACGTTAGCATCTATTTTTCTACAGTCGGGTTTATGCACCAGAGGGTGGGCGTATGGAGGACACACACATTGTTATCTGCTTCTTTCAGTGTGCCTGAAGGACAGACACAAAGCTCCTGCACTGCTTAGCTGGAGCAAGTGCCAGGAGAAAAGGGAATTCCCACGCATGGAAGCCAAGCCTCCAGCCCCAGCCAATGGTAAAGGAGGAATCCAGAGGAGAGCAAAGGCCAGAGCCCTTCCAAACTGACAGACCATCACCCAGCCTGGCGTTGCAGCTGATAAAACTTAATCTGGGCAGACCCTTCCTTTCCCTGGAGCTGTCTGGGGGACTGCAGGGTTTCTGCAGCCACCAGCCTCTGCTCCCAGCTGCTGCCTCTCTCTTGCTTGCGCATATTTCTTAGGGAGAGGGACAGTTCTTTTGCAATACCGCAGGGTGTCACATCTGCCACCTCGCTGTGCTAGTGCTGTTACTTTGTAGCCTGACTGGACACAGATTTAAACAAAACCCTTCCAGTCATGATCAAAAGGTTCAGTTTTCATCCCTCCTCCCTGATTCGGGGAAGTGACTAATTCTCTTGACTTTGGAAGGCCTCCTCTCTGACTCTTGTGTTTTGGGAAGCTAAGATGTCCTGGGAGTTGGCTGTCTCTCCCAGAACTATTCAAGGAATATGTGAGAAGATACCCCAAAAAAGCCAGGGATTTTTGTCCAAACATGCTCTAATTTCACTGTTTCTCTCAGAGACACCACCTGCTCTCAGGCAGCAAAGGGCAGTAGCCCTGCAGCGCTCTTGCAAGCCCTTAGAGCCCTTAATTGTCCTGAGCTGGGTCTGCCCACTGCTATTTAAGCTCCAGCTGAGGAGCACAGTCTGCTCTTGCTCCTCCTGCTTGGCTGCTCGGGGAGCTGGGCTTCATCTTCGAGGCTGATGTACATATGGGGCCTGTCTTTGGTGTGTTTCCAATCATGTGATTGTCTAGGGCTGGCCTGTGGCTTAGGTTTGGGTGCAAGAGCTGTAGGGGGCTGTTGTCAGGTTGCAGCTGTGCAAGGTTCTGTGATGCTTCCTGCGCCCTAAAACATCTGATGGATTGAGGCTTGAAGGAGATATGGGGGTGCTGAATATAATTGCAGGTCAAGTCTCTTCCTCCCTAGCAGTTGTTAGGTGTTCAGTGCTAATGGCTTGGGGTTGGCTCAAGATGTTGTTTGGGTGTGCAAATAACCATATTTGCATTCTCATGGGTCCAGACAAGGGCTTGGGTGTGCTGTACCCTGGGGAGTGTGGATGGCTGCCCTGGGCTCTGTGGGAGTCAGCTCGAGCTGTCTCAGCTGTAAGAGACTCAGTCCTAGCCTGTGGCAGGCCTTGAAGGCTCCTTCCTCCCTTGAGTTAAGCAGCCGGTTTCAGGAGCCGAGCTGTGCAGTATGGACTTGTGAGCCCGAGCTGTTTTTGGGTTACCATATACTCATCTGTGTGTCTTGTCTGTGCATGTCCCATATAGCAATCCACACAGACCTCTGAAATTGGGTGCTCCATCGCCGCGTCGCTTCCCTCGAGCCACCCTCTCAAAGGGAATCTGCGGCTGTCCTGCAGCGTCCCTGGCCACCTGAACTGGCCACTGCTGTCAGGAGCTGGCTGCTGTTCTGAGCTGTGCAGTCCTTCCCGAGTGGGAAAGGGAGCTCTCAGATGTTTGGTGGGATAGCGCCGGAGGCAAAGGAGGAGGGAAGGGTCTTCGTATGGGTTCCAGCAAGATGGTTTATTGTGGAGGGTCCAGGGACGAAGACAGTTAGACATTTGAGGGTCTGGGTTTATAAGGGGAACAGCACAACCAATCACAGTACAGTAAGACATCTGAGGGACAACCAGGGTAACCAATAGGAAAGGAGGGAGGAGGGATTAGGGAAGGATAAACCAATAGAACATTGAATAAAGACGAAGGTTCCAGAACTTAATGCATAGGAAACGAGGGAATAAATATTCAACACAGGGGGAAATATATGCATCGGGGATATAGAAACAGGGGGTTGTTGGGAGATCACCCTAACCAGAACCTGGGTCCTCTTCCTTAGGGTGTTCCCACCATTGTATGGGAAGAGTTTGATGTATCCCAGGGCTCCTCAGCCCCCCTGAGGGCCGAGTCACCCCAACACTCCATCACCTCCATGCACTCTTCAGGACAGCGTTGATATTCAAGAGCTCACTCAGCACTGTCAGGGCACAAGTTTTGCAAACACGAGGGGAAAGGCGTCTAAATCCTTTAGCTGCACAAGATGTGAAGCCTCTGTACTCACAGTAAAGGGAATGTGTCTTCTGTCATCCTTTAAGTGGCCAGACCAACAGTCCTGTTGTGTATCTGACGAACTGGAGAAGGACTTACATTGCCTCTTCTTCCTCTGGCTTCTCTCCAGGTGGTGAAGACTTTCTTCCACCAAGAACAGGTGGCAGACTTCATGACCACTGTCCTTCATCACATTGTGTGCTGGACCAACAGGTGTGTGAGGACAGGATGATCACCCTTCTGGTGGAATGCAGAAGTGAAATACTGCAGGAGGTAGGAGGCCGTTTTTTTTTTTACTTTTTGACTCTGGATTTTTTTCTTTCTTGCTGATGAAAAGCTTTTACTGATGTGGGATAGCCTGGCCACTGTTGTCCCAGGGCTTGGCCTTGTCAACTTGTGGGCGATTTGCTTTAGTGAAACTGTTCCTCTGACCTCAGCTGTGTTAAACAGGCAAGATAATGTAAATTAGCCTTAATTTGTCCTTTCTAGTGGCCCAGGAGGCAAATTCTCCTTTTGAGAATTTCTGCAATTTCTAGCATGGAAAGTCTTCTTATGGGAGCAGCTGGGATTTTTGGTAGCTTTGACCAAGTTTGGAAAAGTTTGCATGGCACAACCAGCAGCTGGAATCTCAGTGTGTGGTAGTCCAATTCATCAGCTGGGGAAAAGGGCTTTTTATGAGCATGCAGTGCTCACTTGTGTGCCTGATTTTTGTCTGTCCCAGAGAGCCTTATGTGAGGAGAAGGTAAAAGTACATGTCTCAAAAAAATCCTATGTGACCTCTATTTCCCTGTCCCTTCACCGAGGCTGTGGAATATCATAGCTACTGAAGCTTTGGGCCAGTCAAATTTTGAAAGGTACAACCTGTCTGCAGACCAAAAGCTGTATTATTGATTTCACAATTAAAACAGGACATGTGTTTTAGATGACACAAACAGGGAGCTTTTGACAGCAGCAAAGCTTAAGTTTGATTCAGAAGAGAAAATCCCTTCATTTTACAAATGGCTGTCATAACTTTCCCTGGAGGATTTAATATTAAGCAAAGGCTCTTGCAAAACCTTGAAGGTGGCCTGTAATGAACATCAAAATTGCAGTTCTATTGTTGAAAATAACTTCATCGGTTAAGAGGTCTATTTTTTGCTTGACTTCCCAACTGCCACTTTGTTCTTAAAACCTGAATGGAAGTCCTCCTTCCAAAAAGAGATCTAAGAGACCAAAAGCATGAGCTATGTTTTCAGAGTTTTGAAGCAAGGGTGAGAAGTGCATCGTCTTATTTGCTGAGCATTAGTCTTCCAGCCTTAAAATCCAAAACAAGTTGGGATTTTGAAGCTGTTTCATAACTGGAAGGGACCATGGTTGGAAGAATCAACTGCTGTGTGTGACAGTCTGGCAGGAGGGCTCTTGCTCTAAGTCAGACCAGTTTCCTGCCTGCGTTGCTGAGAGCTGTTGTGTGAGGTTTCATGGGTTGCTTGTGCTGACAGCTGAGCTCGATCCCAGGATGTGCTGTTGCCAAGGTCTGTAGGGGCACTGGCTGCACTGTCCTTCCTGTGAGTGAGAAACAGTGTCATGCTAAAGATCTGAACAGACATAGACAGTGAGATGGTAAAGGAACAGCTGTTGAGGCTAAAGGAAGAAATGTTTTTACTGATGCTTTTTAGCATTAATAACATCCCAATCCAGTTATGTCTCATATATACCTGGAAGTAAGGTGCCAAATGCCCACATTATCCTGTAGTGAGGAAGGCATCAAGGGTGCAGGTTTGGAGGAGATGAACAGGTATTTGCTTTATGTTAGGCTGCTCACTGATTCCTGGCTGTCTGGCCTGCCTGCAGAATACTTTCTTGTCTGCAGAAATGCGATATTAAACTTTGAGTGGACAACTTAGTGTAATTTATAGTGTTTTCACATCCCCTTAGTTTTAGGTTCGCATAAAATGTCTTGTTTATTTTCCTGATTATTCATTTCAACTGTACATATGATTAAAAATAATGAATGTTATTAATTTTTATCATTAGTACCATCATTACGCCTACTCATATCCTTTGATATTATTGCAAAAATTATCTTTAATAGTTTTAATAGGCGCTATTCCCCAGGCTAATGAGGATATAAATCAAAGTATTAAACAGGGTAGAAAGTAAAGTTTTGGACTCTATTCTGAAATTGAACCCCCTCTGTGCAGTGGATGCCTTCAGGTTTTGCTCAGAAGAACATTTATATAGGTCTCTTCCATGTGCTTGCATGAGATGGGGTTTAAATTTGACTGACATCAATTAGACAGTCTGTGGCATCAGGGAGACAAACTCAAAGGTAGGAGAAAGAGCAGCAAGGATGTTGCTGCACTCTGTTCTTGCAGAGGTCAGGAGGTCTTGTGCCACTGGCTGTAACAAGGCGAGGCAGACTGAGTGCTCTGGGGAATCCCACCTGAAGGATTTCAGCAAGAAGTACAGGGCAAGAACCAAGTAGATACCAGTCATTAAAATCCATAGGAGCGTGCAGTAGAATTCTCTGTTTAATTACGAGGATTCCATCTGTTCAAGCTGAGACACGGCAAAAAGGAATAAATAATCTCTCTGGTAATCTTCCAAAGGATGTCTTCTAAACATGGGAAACCATCTCTGCCCTCGTATTGTCCTCTGTTCCTTTGCTGTTTGCAGTAGAGTGCAGCATAGCAAGGATGTGGTGCTGGCAAGGGATCAGAAAGTCAGGCTGGCTTCCTGTGCTTTTTTGTTTTATTGGGTGTTTCACCCATTAATTTTTGCAAGGCTTTTTTTTTCTTTGCAGTAAATATTGAACTAAAGCTCACTTCGTACAGCACAGCACTCTTGCCAATATGAGCAAAAGCAATATAGCAGATAATACTTTGGCATGTTCTCTGTGTTTCTAAAATTTCCTGTTCAGACTTGAGTTCTCTGCTTTAAGAAGATTGCAGACTATTTGCTACAGAGCCTGCTAATAAAAGGTTTTCAGATACCCAGTTTAAACTAATTATTGCTAGTCCTGTCACAATTTTTGGGGCCAAGGACACTGCAGCACTTCGTGGGGAAATCTGTTAATGCACTGAATGAAGCTGCTAGAAAGCAAAAGCCAAGAAGTGCAAAGAAAACAGAGTTGTGCCACCCAGCCTGTTGCTGGCTGAACACTGAGCAATTGTGGGCTTTAGGGACTTCGACAAGATTCTGCTGGCTGCATCTCTGAGGTGCTGGTTTTATCCTCCATTCCACGGTGAACCCCTTCCCCAGGAGGACAGCAGTGATGACAGGAGTGAGAGGTTGTAGAAGGGTAAAAATTTGTATGACCCTCGCTCTAAAGAATTTCTAGGTAGTAGACAGCAGCTAACTGGACTTCAGTCTGATCCAGAACACATCCTCATAGTTTCCTGTTCCTAGACTTTGAGGACCATTTGTTCCTCAGCAATTTAGGTACCAGCCTTTAGAGAGGTAACAGAAAACAGCCTAAGCCTGGTGAACTGGAGCTGGATCCCATCTAGAACTGCTACCAGCAGTGCTGGGAGGCAAGAGGCTATTGCAGGGGAGGTGACCGGAGCTGTGACTTGGCTAGGGTCATGTTGCAAGCCTGCAGCAGTCAGGTTGAACCTGGGTTCATGGTGTCCTGAGGCAGCATGAGAAGTGCTCCTTGGTCCTTTCAGTCTGCAACTCCCTGTATTGCTCCACGATACGTGCTCCCCTTGCACTGGGATAAGGCGCATGGGGGAGAAATTCTTTCAGATCTGCTTGGCTTCAGTAATGGGCTGTAATTAAAGCAGGCTTGAAAAACTTATTTTTAATGTTACACAACAGTTCTGTGTTGTTGCTGGTGTTTTTTTTTTTTTTTTTGCGAGAGGAGATGAAAACTATAGAAGGAAATGGGGGGAATTACAGATGCATTTTCGCTTTGCCCTTAGTAAATGAGGTCTTCAGTGTCAGTCATCTTTCAAACGGCTTGATTGTATATAATCGTGTCTGCCGGGGAGCATCTCCCGTTCGAATAGCAACAGCTCCCTCTGTCTGCCTCGAGTAAACCCTGGGCTGTTGCACTTCCAACAGATGATGCCATTTTCTTGTTCCCTGCCCAGTGAAATCCCTCCTCTCTAGGTATGTTTGCAGCTTAAATGGATTAACTTTGAGGAGGTTTTAGACTTTCTCTGTATATTTTTAGGAGTGGCTGTAAACGTTTTGCTGTTACTTCCCCTACCAGTTTATGATTGGAACAACTATTAAAAAAACCCTAAAGTGGGGTAGGGGGGGGCAGCGGCTGCATTACTAGGAGAGATTATTTTCTCTTGAAAGTCGGCTTTGAACAACCTGTGAATTACTGTCACATTGAACACGTCTCTGGAGATTTGAAAGTTTTATACCCTCTTCCAAAGTGCTGCTATTGTCTGTGTAACAAACGTGAACTGAACTGTTCTGTTAAAAGTAAGTCATGCACACTTAAGAACATAATAGTAGCTCAGCGCTAACAATGCTGCTACATTCATCTCAGCAAACTGCTACTGTAGTACAACTGAAGCTCCAGCAAACCATTTGCCTTGTGATGAAGAGCCAGCATGCGATTAAAGGCATGCTATTAACATTTCCTAGCTCTCTTCTCGCTCTGACATTTGTCCTGCGTGAGGTTTTTTGATCACAATCGCAGCAGCAGACTTTGCTGCACATAGCACTCGAAGGTTTCACAAAGCTGCCTATAAAGGATACATCATATCTCATCTAATATTTGCTGCAATAGGTAGAGGAGAAACAATATCCTGGCTGAACTTTGTTTTGGATTAAAATATTTTGCCCGAGAGCTTCCTTTCATTGTTAGGTTTTTTCAGTGTATGAAAATAGGGCTACAACTTTAAAGTACAACACATATGATGACTTGATGCAGCTCTACTATTAGGAAGATGTTTGCAGTGTTGTAGGGGGCAGAGTTTAATCAGATGACAAGCCAAAAATTCTTATTTCCCACCACAGGCGATTTCCTCCCCAGAGTTTGTGGGAGATGTAGTCCAGCCAGAATGCCCTGGATTTAGGTGACACATAGAGGCCCTTTAGGCTGGCTGTCGTTTCCTGTGATGTTTTGCTGGAATATTTCTGAATAAGTCTTTCAGATGTAGACTTTCAATCTCTGAGAGATTGTCCTATTAACATTGAATTCTCAGCTGGATGGAGGAACACAATTTTTTTTAGGTTGCTGTTGCCTCCTTACTGAATTGGAATGAGGTACTTTCAAGAACCCAGATTTAAAAAAAAACCACAAACAAAAACCAAAAAACCACAATCAAAAAAGCAACCAAACCAAAACAATCATTAAAAAAAACTAATCAAGCCAACACCAGTTTGCTGCCATTCCCAAATTCTGCTTTTTGAGTGAATTACCAAGGTTGTCTTGGCATGTGTATGCATGGTCAGAGGCGTGAGAAAATTGGCAGTGAATATGGAGTTGTGTTTCATGGCATGGCTCAAACAAGTCCGTATGCCTATACTTAAGAGAAACCTTGTATAAGGAAAGCCATTTGTAACGTCCTTTGATCTTTCATGCTTCATAATCAGGCCTGAGGGATGGAGTTTAGATGCATGTAATTTGTGGAAGACAAAGCTTTGTCAGAATTAGAATGTGCTCACATTTTTGATAATGTATGCCATTAGCTACTGAAGCTGTTTTAGCACCCAAATCTCTCCTTGGAGGTGACAGTCCCACTGTGGATGCTCTTGTTGGATGTTCCCTTCTGGATTTAACTCTGTAATTATACATATAAAATAAAATCACTTTACATTTAAGAGGTCACTTCAAATTAATTATGCACATTCTTCTCCTTCAGTAAGTGTTGTCAGGTTCAACAAACATTCTGTAAGGAAAAATAGTAGCTTCTGGGGGAGTGGGCAGGAACCTAATCTGTGCGGCTCGATGACAGTCCATTAAGCCCCAGGGCACATGGTTAAATTATTGGTTCGGCCATTGCTGGCTATTCAGCCAGTGGCTGGTGCCTGGCCTTTCAAGTGCCTTGGCTCTTTTTCATTTTCTGAGGCCCTCTGTCCAGCTGCTGCTTGCCAGGAGAATGACTGCAGTCCAGCTGAGTGGCTGTGGCCGTGCCACCCTGAAGTCACTGTGGAAGGCTGCTAATTCCTTCTCCCCATATGCCAGCTTGAGCTGACCCTGAATCTGGTGCTGTGCCCATTGGCCAAGTCTAGTGTGATATACTACGCTCCATGGAGCTCTCTAACAGGCACAAAGATCCCTCAATTTGTTTCCCATAATCAAAATACTAATTTCTCTTTACGTCTTTCCTGAACCTCTACAATTTCTCCAAGTGAAGCGCTCCTCAATGTGAGCTCTATCTGTAGACAGCTTGTTTTGATTAAAAAATTGGGGGTTTTATACATTATATATACTTTATATACATAAAATAATCCTAATTAGCCATAATTAGAACAAGTGTTACTGTCGTAAAAGACTTCTAGTCCTGTGAAACGTAGTCATGTTGCACCCTTCTAAAAGCTGTGATGTAAACTTGCCCAAAGAAAGCAGCACAGGGTGACTGCAGGACAGGATGCTCATAAGTAAGAAGTGATGCTGCTGTCAGTGGTGTTGATAACAGACCTGCTGGTTAAAGCAAGGGGAGATGGGTGAACAGCCCCTTGTTAATGGCATAATGAGGGCTGTGGGGCTGGGCAGGCTGTCCTGTGGTTAGCTGCATGTTTTCAAAGCCAACAACTCAGTGACAGGTGCTATTCTGCATGCAAAGTAAGTCTGTGGGGAGTCCTGTTCTTTTTCTGCTCGCAAATGACCTCTAGTCACAGCGCTGGTCGTGTGAGGCTTGGTACATTTTTGAGAGCAAAGAGCAGACGTTATAGGGAGAAAGACACTTTGCTGGTGTGCACCAGGCGGGTGAATCTAGCTAGATAGGTTGGAAAGATGAATCTGGGATACAACCATGTTCCCTGTGCTGTACTGCAAAGGCAGATGTCTGGCATCTCCTTCCTGTTGCGTTGGCATTGCTCGCGTGAGCACCCGCTTGTTACCAAGGCCAGCTGGCTGGCCTTTGGGATCAGTAGTCCCAGAGCACAGCCTTGCTGCCTGAAAAACCTGGAGAGGCAGCCAAGAGGCATTGAAGTCTGTGTGCTTGGGCCTTGGGTGCCCAAGTCTTTAAAGCCCAGGGGGAACACTTCCAAATTTAATTGGTATTTTGGATCTCCCGTGATGCATTTGATTAATTGGAGCTGTACTGTTTGGATGGAAAGAAGATAGGGTTTGTTTTTCAGGTCAGTGAAAACTATATGGCCGTTCCAAGGGCAAATGAATGTAATTCCCACCTGGTTTGGCATTCAGAGTATTGAGGGCCATTTCTGTTGGCTACAGTGACAAAGGGTCATGAGATCCTTCCCATGTGCCTTGAACTTCGTTGTGGCACTTAAATTCTCCATGCATGCAGGTAAACCAGGAATAGAGGTGGTTCAGACCATGTATCTTCTGTCTGAAGGAAGGAGGGAAGAAACGTTTCCCTCACGCCCGTTTGATGGTGAGCCTAAGGGAGCCAGGGTGAACTCATCTGTCCCTTGGAAAATGCTTCTGCCGTGAATGAGGACCAAGGCCACTAGAAAGGAAAGGAGATATGTCCAGGGACAGTGTCTGAGCTGGTCTTTGAAAGCACCTCCTGGCTGGTGGCACCAGCACCCGGCTCTGTGGCACAAAGGAGGCAGGCAGCAATCCAAGCTTGTCAGCTGCTGCAGCTAGCAGGGAGGAATTGGGCTAGCACACAGCCTGCCTGCCTTCCACCTTTGGGAAACACCCAGAGTTTAAATTCCAGCCCTATATACCAGGGTTCCCACACAGTCAGGGCACCACGAGGAGCACAAACATCAAATGAGGTTTAAATTGAAGGAAAAGCCAGAGGCCTTAACCAGTCCCTGGTTATTCCATGAGTGCTGCTGTTGCCCCTGGCTTGCTGTTTACTCATCTGCACCTGCAGTCTTGAAAGCTGTACAGAAATCCTGTTCAGCCTGAGCCAAAAAGTATAGCTAGCCTTTGTGTGTACAGAGG
The DNA here is from genome assembly GCA_013398855.1 of Mohoua ochrocephala. Taxonomy (NCBI): domain Eukaryota; kingdom Metazoa; phylum Chordata; class Aves; order Passeriformes; family Acanthizidae; genus Mohoua; species Mohoua ochrocephala. The sequence continues at coordinate 55,997 of VZTA01014657.1, forward strand.
GCTTTAGAAAGGTCATGAATTGAGCTTCTGTGCCAACCCTTTTGTGATTTACTTCTCATTGTTTCTCTTTCTCCAGAATTCCTCCTCTGAATTGCCATCTGCCAGCTCTTTTAACAGGGAGTTCTGTGTTGCAGATTTTCTATTAGCACAAGTCTTATTGCTTTTGTGCAGGAAAGCTGGACCACTGTGGAGGCCTCCATGTGTTGCTGTGCTGTATCTACTGGAGTCATGCTGAAGGGTGACTTGGTTTTTGGAGGGAAAAGAACAGCTAGCTCCCAATAGTCTGCAGCACTGGATGTAACCGAATTGCTGGGACAGCAAGGAAACCCAGGGTGTGAGTCAGATTGTTGGTCCAAGCACAAAATAATTTGGTTTTACTGTCAGTTTTGTGGTTTAGGTCTGTGAGGGGTTCATTCAGAGTCATTCATAAGCCTTCTGTTACCAGTCCTGAGTATGTTTTCAACTGCTTCCACTCTGCCACGGAAAAGGATTAGGCACGAAAGACCAGCAGCAAAGATGCTTCTTGTGGTCACTCATTGTAACTGGGCTTTGCTGTCGTGCTCAGACCTGTAGAATGCTGATTCGATAGACTAGCATGTTTCTGTCTCTCACTTCAGTGACAAACACTATAAAATGCTCTTTTTAGGATGCTTTTGATTAGCAGTGGTGGAGTTATGACATGTGAAACCTTCATGAGTATGTCTTTCAAAATAGTCAAAGCGACTGTGTCACGCTATCAACATTAAAGATTCTTCATAATTCTACTCTTGAAAGCAACCAGCATCTCCTTCTGTAGAGCAGAGTGAGGGAAGCTTCTTCTCTTGAAACTCAGCCAGGTTTTGGTTTAGGAGCTGTGATGCACTGATTGTAAATAGAAGACAGCAGTTTCTACTGCTTGTAGTTTCTACTATGGCAGAAAAGAAACGACAAGGCTGTGCAAAGGAATCCTGGGGAAGGATTAATTTGCCCATCTGTGGGACAAGTGTCTAAGTAATGGTTTAAGCTCCCTCTGATATGAGTGGGTTGATATCTGTGAGAGGGGCTTGATTTCTTTAAAATAACCAGCTTAGCCTAGATGCCTGACTTTCAGCCATTTAATGTGGGGCAAAATGATCATCATCTGCATATCTATATTGAGATACAAGCTGTTGATTTTTTTCCCAGTTTCCCATTCTTAAAAAATGACAAGATTTCAAAGGATATCCTAGCAAGAGTAGAAAATAGGAATGTGCTGTGTCCGCTCCCTTCCTAATGCCAAAGCCGGCTTTGCAGGTGGAAGCCTGAGAATATTGGTGAATTCTGGGTTGTGCTGTACCCCAAGAAAATACTGCCTGTCCATATATTTGAATAGTGAAATGCAAGGCACATACTATTAAATAATGACAGGTGTCTGCACAAGGTAATCCTCAGGGGAAATGTGTTGCATTCCTTGAATGTCAATAAACCCCACTTTATTCATGGAGGTTTGATGAATGAATAAAACCTTGGTTTTGTTCTGACAGGTGGCATCTCATTTAGTGCTTCTCCATGAAGAGTCAGACCCCTTCTCCCTTTCTGTCTCCTGAGGTCTCTGAACTCCAGTTTGTCCCTAGTTTCATTTTACACACCTGTTTCGAGGCATGAGTTAATATGATGCTATCTAAATGTGAGTCCCTCAGATTCACTTCACAAAAAATGAATCTCTGTCTCAGGAAGCTGTGTTCAGCTAGGAGAAAGAACTGCAGTTTGGAGGTGGTCTTTATTAGGAAACCTAGTATCATAGAAAATTGGAGGGGCAACAGAAAAAAAAAAACCAAGACTGTAAACAAAAGGGGACCTATGAAGGCTTCTGCTGACATTGCTGAGCTTGACCTTGTGTCCTTAAAATGAGCATGAGGAGCCAGGCACAGCCTTGAGATCTCCAGTTTTGAAATTAGTTTTAATAGGACACAACAGGTAGATTGAAAGAATACAACACTATAAATTTTTAAAGATTAGTTATGATGGTTCAAACAAATTAAATGAAGCTTTGTAGACAAGTAAGGCCATACTAAAGATACATTTTAAAGATGCATTTCATTTCTTGGGTTTGGTGTGGGGTTTTTGGCTGTTTTTATTTCTCCCAGTTAACACTGCTTTATTCTTCTAGGGTAAAACTGAAGCCGAATCATAATCTTGCTGGGTTCCCTAGATCAGCCTAGAATTGCAAGTTGTAGCTGGCAGGATTTTCCATACCAATTTTTACATTATTTCCCCTTTACCGTCATAGCTAAAACTCTTTTCACTTTCCAAGGCAGAAGAACCTTTGTGGGGCTCAGGTTTTAATGCGTAATTCAACCTTCAAAGTCCAAAACAAGCATGCAGAAATCAAAGGCTTGACATGAAGTAAGTTATTTGAGTCTGCAAATAGCAGTGCAGTGGTTCTTCCATTGAAGAGCCTGTATTGCCTTTAGGATTTACTGTAATCGAGACAGTCATTTGCTTGATATTGATAATTCAGCTACTGCCTCTCTGGAAAAAGTAATTCACTAACTGCTGTATAACAATTTTCTCAGGAGTTGTCCCCCAGCAGCCTATGTGCTTTTCTCAGAGTGTTTTTCTTTCAGTTTTACATACGTTAATATATATTATTTTTCTTTTGCATGAGATTCCCAGCAGTAAGTGACATTCTCATGCTGAAAAGCAGTGTTTCTACTTTAAATAGTCACAAATCCTGCAAAGGCAGGAGCAGGGCACCATACACACAGCTGGACCGCAGAGCAGGCGTCTTCCTGTGCTTGCTGAGTAAGACTGAATGGGAGTGGAGAGACAACACGAGGCTGACAGCCAGGCAGAGCCACCTGCCTCAGAAAATGAAATCCTGGGGCTAGCAATTATGACACCGTCTACCTAAATCCCCATAACTAAGGCCTGGGTTTTACACATTACAGTCTGAGAACTTCCAGCCTCCCCAGAATTTTGATCGAGATGTTGTTTTCTAGCATTTCTATCCCAGGTGTATCACCGTACATGTCAGATTGTGTCTTGATTCCAGTTTTGCCAGCTGTAATGTTGTTCCACAGGTTCAGGTGTCAGTGCTGGCCCTGCAGCACGCAAGTTTATGACGCAAACAGGAACTGACTGTCGTAACTTTGCCTCCTAGTCTGCAAGTCCAGCTAATCCTGGCCCTAGTGTGCTGGTTTGGCCACGCTTATCTTAAACCATTTTTTGGACATGTTCTAGTGTCTCCAATCATAACTGTTGTTGTAGGGGCCTTGTGGGGCTCATGTGAGGCCATGGCCATAGGTGATAGGCAGCATCTTTTTCCAAGCCACATCTTCAGCTCTTGTGTGATTTCCAGGAGGAATAGAAACCTGGATCCAGCAGTAAACAGACAATATCCAGGCACTGCAGCAGTGGGGAGCCCTGGAGTAAGTCTTGCAAAGAACGGGCAAGTCTTTGCAGCTCTGAGGTACATCCAGCGAAGCAGGGAATGGCTCCATAAAAGCCCGGTGGACTTGCCGTGGTACCGTGTGTTAGAGGGTACCGTGCATGAAAGGGCTCCATGTTCCTACCTGAGACTGACATGTACCTTTGGTGGCCTGCCTGGTCTGTGGAGAGACGGGAGAGACGTGCTCCTGCCGCCTCTCCTGTCTGAGGCGGGTGAATCCATAGCGGAATTCATAGACATGCCAAGGCGGAGTCCTCAGTCAGTTATAAATCATTGATGCTTTCTCAGTCCTGTGCTTCTCAGACTTCAATAATTTCATTGTTCCAGCTGAACAGGAGTTTTACCTTGTTAAATTCAGGGAGTGCCACTGGTGGCAGCAGTCTTTTATCCTGTCCTTCTCATTTTCTGACAGACCCGTAATGAATGATTAATCTCAGTGTGTTGCAAAGGGTTCAACTACCTGTTTCTTTTTCCTGTAATAAAATATATGCTGTTTGACTGATTGTGCAGCATCCGTATTTGGATTTCTTTCCATTTAATCTCTTTTATATTGTGAACCTACTTAAAAAGCTGTACTATAACTCTGGAAAATGTAATTTTCTCCCCTATTGTCCCTTTTTATTTTTAAGGAACTGATTTCACTATTTTTAATGTACATCAGTGTGTGGGCCTTTAACACCCATCCATGCTAACACTCGAGTTTATTGATTCTAAATATATATATTTCGCTAGCCATTGTGATTGTTGTCAAAAATCAAAGCAGACAGAAGCACCTCTAATTTACAAGCCCAAGTTTCCATGGAGGTATCACATTAAAAATCAAATTTCCCCTCTCCATTCATGGTCTAGAGCAGATTCTCCGGGGGTGTAAATTACTACAGCTCCGTGGGGCTGTGGTCTTCCAGAGCAGCACATTTTCTGACATGGATGAATATTGGAATCATGTCAGTACTTAAATAATTCAAGAGCATGGAAACACTGGGTCCTTTGATTTGTTCTTTTTCGTGAAGTTATTTTAAAAAAAATTTCTTTCCGTGCTCTTTATGGGTTGAAATACTGAAAGCACAGTAAGATGGAAAATGAGTTGTATGGAAATGTCTTCACAGGAGGCCTGATTGCTGTTAGGCCAAGAGCAGGTATCTTAATTTACTCATGTCAAAATAACATTGTAATTTTATGTTGTAAATTCCATACTTGTTATTTAATGTTGCATCAACTGTATTGCTAGTTCTCAGGACTGAACTCACCATAACAGCTGTATCCAGTATGTACTTGCTTGGATAGTTTGAAAGTCTGGCTGATTTCTTGCAGCAATTTAACAAAGTCATTGCTGGCAGACTTGCTGCAGTGTGGTTTGTTGCAGATTAACTCTTTGGGTAACTAGAACTTTACAAGTGGCCCTGAAATCCCAGTGACTTTTGTAAACATAATTCTGCAACTTGCTTGAATCTTCATGTCCTCAGGAAAGGAGACAGAGTGGTCACAGATTTTTAACTTGGGACTCGCTGGTGTTGTTTTGCTTTTCTGCCTTGTTGAAGTGCTGTCTCGTAAGCTGGTGGTATTTAAGGCCAGGAAATGTGTGGAGACCTTTTTAGTGATGGTGGTGTGAACTTTTGTTTGTAGCAACTCCCCTGCTGTCTGTATAACCACCCTTGGCATTAGTGATGATTTTCAGAAACCTGCAGCTGATGAAACGCTGAGCTAATGTACATTTTTCCATCACTTATGTTCAGATAGTACAGATGACCTCAGAGGTATCTACTCATTTTATGGGCACCCTACCTCTGAAGTCATTAGTGCTTAATTTTCACTGCTGCTTGCACTCAACAACGTTAGTGGTGTCTTCATGAATTACTAATGTGGTGCTTAAAGGTGAAAAGTAAAGACCTCATCAAATTCTGGATATTTGCATATACATTGCAGATAATTAAGTATCTGAGAGGCAATGCTTTTTTCTTCTCTCTCTCCTTGCTGTTAAGGTGTTCAGTAAGAGAATCCACTTAGTATCCCTTGCTGCTGAGGATTAACCTTTGTTTAATGCTGTCCGGTCCTGTAAGGTGTATCACATGCTGCATTAACCCTCATTGCCAAAGCAGCTTCTTGGGTTCTGTCGTGTTTACACTGGCAAGATCCAAGTGGTAATTACAGCGCTCCTTTGAAAGAAATTAAGTGCTGAGGATGAAGTCTTTCCCAGTAAATCAGAAATCACGTATCCAGTTCAGTTTAAGAACTCAGGGAGACCCTCTTTTTCTTTTCCCTCTGAAACTCTTCTCCATCAAATCAAAAGCAGTTCTTCAAAGCATTGAAGTGTATACTTAGCATTACACTCTTGAATTCAGTAAGACACTTCTGCCTTTACTAAGCAGGCATGTCTTTAAACAAAGCACTTAAACACATGCTTAATTAGTTATTGAGACAAGAGGCATGGTGTACATATTCTGTTCCCATTTTAGAAAGGAGATTTTTTTTTTCACAGTATATAAGATGTCTTTAAGAAAGAAACATACTTCTAACTTGAATGATGTTATTTTTTTCTTTTTCAATTGCATTTCAATTCAGTGTAGGTAAAAATGATCTTTTATTGAATAAGTCAAAAGTTAAAATTATTGTTTTGCCCAATCCCTTTTGAAACCCTGTTCAGATGTACAGCCTCTTCAAAATAAATAACTGTGCCAGCAGCTATGTTCCTCAGGAAACTGTTTTTAGTATCACCTGCATAAACCAAATCAGAGATGCTTCAATCAAGGATGTTTTTTTGTTATTTTTTTAAAGAAAGGCACTAAATTGCCTGCTCTGCAGTATCACATGCTTGCTTGTAATTTAGTTCCTTATCCAGTGGAATGTCACGGGGATTAGTTTCTTCTGGAATATAGAAATTATTAGAAAATTAAAAATTCATATAAAATTACATGATATTTACAGAATACCAAAACAATTTGAAATAATGTTTAAATTATTATAACTCTTATAATCATGTTCTAAACATTTTTTCTGAAGTCTACCATATGGGGGGGGCAGATGTGTGAAAATTACACTTTGAGTTATGTGCTATTTAGGTTTTTTGAAGTTTTTCTCTTTATTAAGGACTGACACTCTGGTGTGCATGGGCACCACACAAACCATTACTTGAAAGTGGAACTGTGAGGGATTTCAGCTCTTGCACATCTGAGCCCATTGCTTTAGGGACAGAACTGTGATGTTCTCCATCTGTCCTGTGACAGGTGACATAACACACGCTATGCAGGCTCTGTGGACATCATAGTCACCACTCATGGGTTCCAGTGTCATGGTGAAAATCCTTCTTAGTAACAAGAGCAATGCATTCTGAGCAAAACCGATTGTTCAGAGCTTCACTGGAAACTGGTCCTGACCTGTGTTTATTTGTAGCAGATGCCAGAGAGAAAATCCTCAGATGCAAGTACACGTTCACCTGACTGAACCTGTTGATACAGAGACTGAATCATATGTTCCTGAATCTGTAACAGTGAAGTTCAGACTTGATGACAGAGTGATTTAGGGGCATTGATTGCCAGTGTTGAATGGACATCGTGCATCCTTTGGAAGTGCTTCCACCTCTAATTCATCTAGCAGTGTCTGAACTGTGAGCAAGAGCCATAGGGGGTTCGAATGTCCTTTTAGATAGTTAAAGCACTAGCCCGGCAATAAAGCCTGCTACGGACCTGGAGTGTAAACTCCATCAAATGCAGAGATATTCGTGTTCCTTCCTAGCTGCACTTCAAGACAACAGGAACAGAGGTCCATTGCTCTTCCAAAGGTATATGGGCATTTTCATTGTTTTTGTTGTAAGGCATGCAAATATCAGTTTGCATTACAGACAAATTATATTTCTGAAAGACATGATTGTGGCTGGAAATACTTCATACTTAATGTAGAAGTTGCCAAAACAACTTCATAGTTAAGTGAATGGTTAACTTAATTTTCCTCCTTCCGATTCATGTAGACATTTCTAAACTACCCTCCTGTTTGAAGTAGAAAGAATTAATTTTTCTCTTATTAATATGAGGATGTAGGACTGCATTTGGCAAGACCTCCTTTTGTGATGCATGAAAATATCGAGGTGATTCAATCCCATGAAAAGATTGGGTTTGGAAAATAGCAGTTAGCTATGCTTTGCTTTCACATTCTCATATTCCCCAGGATAGATCTTCATTGCAGGTGCAGAGGTGACCTATCATCTCTTTGTAGGAGGCTGCAAGATCTTCAGTCACCGCTGTATCTGTGCCTCTTGCACCATCTTTGGGAAGCAAAGGAGCACCATTACCCTAAATCATTTGTCCAAGATCACAGAGGAGGCGAGTGGTGGAGCAGGACTTGAACCCACACCAGCACTGTAATCTCTCTGCCCTGTCACTGCCTATGCTTAAATGACTTTAGAGAGTGACAGCAAAACCTTCGGAATGCTGCTCTGCTGTAGTGGATTTGTCCATTGTCCAGTGCACAATCCACCTACTTGTGCAAAATGCCCCAAAGCCTAAAATGTTCTTGATTGTAATCAACGTGGATGCAGGAAGTGCTGAAATCAGTTGACTGTCAGCACCTGTTTAATGGTAAGCAGGTGCTAAAATACAGTGTTAAAATATAGGAGGGAATGGTGATTAAAGCTGCCAGGTTCTAGTGTTGTGTTTGGCAGCAAGACATTTTAAAATAAGGAGGAACATACATTTTATTAGTTAGTAGATGTGGCTGTGCTGCAATATCAGGGAATATGTTAAGTCATGCTCAGCAATCTGTCCAGCTCCTACCCACACTCTGTGCTCTGATAAAGAACTAAACATTCAGTCTCATGAATTATAAGTCTGTATCTTTAACATGAAATTCACTTAAGCTGTTGTGGAGAGTGTTGGAGGAAGAGGGAAGAGAAAGGAACATCTCGGCTCCAATCTTGTTTTCAAAGAGACACATCAGCACATAATAAGTTTTTCCATCATATTCAAGTAGATGATCATTATCCAGCTTGCAGGAAACATCTGACTTGATCTAGACAATTGTGCAATGACTTGATACTTAATCAGTATGGACCTGACCTTTACAAAAGCAGCTTTAAAAGTCAGATGCCATCCTCTTTCTAGTTTCTATTCCTCTGCAACAAGGCTACCCTTCACTCGGTTGTTAACTTGTCTAATTTTCATTGAAACAGTTTGCCAGAAATCAGAGCTGCTTTGCTTAGCTGCATAAATCTCTGGCTTTAAACTCTGAAACATGTTACAAAAATCTTACCAACCTACTTTTATCACAAAAAGTATCCTCCAAAAGGCATTAGGATTTCCGTGTTCCAGCTCCCATATTAGGAATGGCCCTTGCCAACTAGGACAAAACCTGAAAATGGATATTCATGGACTCAAGTTTGATTTGGAGGTAAAATGCCTCCTGTCTGCAGCATTTTGAGTGATACCTACTTATCAGCGGAGCTCAGCAGGGGAAGGGAAGGGTGGAGCAACTATCTCATCAAACATCTTACCTTTTTTTTTTTGAGGCTTATCTAAAACAGCTTCAGGCTACTCAAAATTTTATAACCTTTCAAAACCTTACAAGCCAGCTGTAAAGCAAGAGCTCCTCTTGTTAAACAGCCAGGAAATCAAGGTGTGAAGCTAAGGACATGCAGTAGCAAGGGATATAAGAAATGTGCCTCTTCTGCTGCATTTATCTTTAATAAGAGGATGCCTAAAAGCTTCAGCTTTCTTTTATCTTTCACAAAGATTTACCAGAACAAGTGGTACTAAGCCTTTAATGCTGTTGCTTTACATAAACCGAAATGTTAAATTTTGTTTCCATTTTCATTCATCCTGATTTGAAAAACCTCTATGTTAAATAACAGTCTATTATTTTGGAAGTTTGTTTGGGGTTTTTTTCTGAAATGCCAAGCAGTACTGATTATATCACTGGAGTGTTTTGAATTCTTTTTCCCCCTCATATTTGCCTTATATAGCCATGTAGCTTGGTATTTGACATGATTTTTTTTTTCCCTCCTTTCATCTTTGTGGGAATAATCAGTACTGCGTTGCAACCAGCATCAGAACCTCATTGCGACTAATCTCCTGTGCTTGTTCAATCAAATGCAAAATGCACAACGTGGGACTTAAAGCCTTTGTCCGACTCCGGGGTCTGTTTATGCCAGAGTGAACCTGACACCTTTTCCTTTGGCCTGTGGTTGCGTGGTAGATGATGTTCTGCAAGATCTGAGTCTCGAAGGCCAGGCACAGCTCCTGTAAGCAATTTGCCTGACCCTTTGGTGCTGGTACAGGGCTGTGGTGGGACAAGGACCATTGACCAGAGGATGGGACTGGCCCACTCTGGGTTTGTGATGTTTCTTTGACATATGGTGGGACCAGTTGCTGCAGACTCAAAGGGAAGTAAATATATATCCCCACTCTTTCTCATCTCAACTTTTACAATGGTCTGCCATGGTCTTGGTTGGTGTCTATGACCAAGATCTATTGATTTTAATCAGGTGGTGGTAACTTAGGTTACCCAGATCCCAGCATGATAAAACTTCAGTCTTAAGGCCAGTCCTTCCTCTCTGTTACATGGCTTAACAGACAGAGGTGAGATCTCCTAAAACCCAGCAGCTTCCATTCCTGACCACAGATGCTGTTTCTGCCACAAGCACATCAAAATGTTGCTTATTCTATGACAGCATGCCCGTCCTCTTGACTCTGAAACAGAGTTTGTTTGTGAGGATTAACCCATGAGGTTGTAGCCAGGCCAGGGGAGTTTGTGTGGGAAGTGTTTTCTCCTACCCAGAAGCCGCAGAAATACTTCTGACTACATAAGTTAGACACGTAGAAAGATCCAGATTTTAATTTGTTTTTCTTTAGTGGTGAGGAGAAAAAAAAGGAAAAGCACAACACAAAAAACAAATTAATTGGTCCTGCATTGCACAGAGAGAATGATTAATCTCCTGCATTCAGGAGCATCTGTCTACTACTTCTGCTTGAATTCCTCAAAAGGCTAAGAGTGTTTCTAATGGTCATTTAAATAATAAATGCCACCACATTCATTAGGGGTGTATCAGTCGTTCTTTTTCTGCTCTGGTGCTTGTTGTATTCTATTAATATTTATTGAATTCCAGGAAATTCATCCTGAGCTAGTGGTCCACATTTCTTTTCAAGGTCACCAAATATAAATATTTTATTTATCTAATTTAGAAAAACGACATTAGATGCGATGCAGCAAGCATGACAAGAGTATGAATTAGTGGAAAGCTTCCCTCAGGAAATGTATCCAGGTACCAGTAATGGATAATTATAAGTCCAATAGCTTCTCTCCTAGCAGGTAATAAAGATACATAATGGCAATACAAGCCCTCACCTGAAGGTGTGCATATGGCAATAACAGTTAGTAGCACAATAGACTCTTTACTGCGAGGGCATTGGAAGCATCCAAATCTCCTTCTGGTATTTGGGCCCTAAATAAGCTTATTAGAATTTCACCTTCAAATTTTGACATGGATAGACGTGTGGGCTACATGGCAGATTTTCAGCAGCCCTTTGGGAATGAATGTGCCTAAATCTGTCAGATGCTTGATGTTGTGTCTTGTGCTGGCTAAAAAACCATGGCGTCATAGGAGTGGCCAGAGTAGCTCATTTTGGGTATTGTGGGGGTTTTCCCGCCCCTGACAGCCCACTGTTCTCCCTTCAGACAGGGCTGTATTGCCCCCTTGCTGTACATGTGTAGTCCAGGAGTGTCCTGTTTCTTTATCACTAGTTATGAGAGGAAAAGAAGATTCTGATGATATTTTGTGTTCTGAATGTTCCATGCCCTTTTCTGCTGCATATTTGACTTTTGCACTCTTGGAGTCTGTCATCTTTGCATTCCCTGGAGATATAAAAATTCCTCTTATGATGATTTCATTTTAAGCAAGCACCATCCAGGCTTCTCCAAGAAGAAGGCAATAGGATGTGGGGGGTACATTTTAGAAATTGATAATTGCATTCTTGCAAATGCTGGCTATAAGAAAACAATTGTTTCAAAAAGGAAAAAGCCAGTGGATTGTTTACCTCCTCAAAATGTTTACCAAAGAACAGTTCCCCCAAATTGAGTATTGAGCTGTCAAGACTCGAAGAAAACAAATGAAGTGGCATTTAATTTAATTGAATATTGTGCTTGTGGCTTTTTGTTTCTGTATTCAATTTTTAGTGCATTGTAGTCTTTTGCTACTGCTAAGGTTAAAATTAAAATTAAATGTTTGCTGCTATTGTTTAGAAATATCACAGACAAAGCACAGGCTTCTGAAGCAATGGGTGTTGAAAAACCTGTGGGTTTTAGCAGTACTGTTTCTTAAATAATACACACACAGTATCTAAGGGAAGATGCTACAGGAGACTTTGTTACAGAAAGGAAAGGCAGTAACTCTGGAGCTTTGACTTAGGTGTTGTTGTGCGACCTGTGCTGCTTCCTGACTTTCCAGGTAAGCAGGTCAAGTGAAGGAGGAGGGACAGGAGATGCTCCAGGTGCCAGAGAAGAACTGCACCCGTGGAAAGGGGCCCACAGTGGAGCAGTTCATGGAGAACTGCAGCCTGTGGAAAGGACTTGTGTTGGAGAAATGATGGATTGTCTCCTGTGGGATGATCCCCATGCTGGAGCAGGGAGAAGAGCGTGAAGAGTCCTCCCCCAGAGGTGAAAGGAGCATCAGAGGCAACATGTGACAAACTGGCCACAATCCCCATTCCCTGTGCTCCTGCACTGCTGGGCAGGGAGGAGGTAGAGAAAATTCAGAGTAAAGTTGAGACTGAGAAGAAGGGATGGGTAAAGGGAAGCTGGTTTTAGATTTGTTCGTATTTCTCATTATCCTGTTCTGATTTGAATTAGTAATCAATTTAATTTTTTTCCCCAAGCTGAGTTTGTTTTACCCATGCTGTTAATTGGTGAATGATCTCTCCCTGCCCTTATCTTGACCCCAGGAGCTTTCATTATATTTTTCTCTTCCCTGTCTAGCTGAGGAAGGGGAGTGATAAGAGCAGCTCTGGAGGGCACCTGACAGTTAGCCAAGGTCAACACTACACACCTTTTCTGATCTATCAGACTGGAGATTTATGGCTCTGTGTCGTTGTTGACATTACTGATATTGAGCTCTGATAATGCAGTACTAATTGGCAGCTCATTGATAGTCTCAGTGGCAAGGCCTTGACGAGAACAGACATGGGGAATAAATCACTCCATGTACCTTCTTGCAAAGTTTGCTTCACGCTGTAGGGAATAGGCCTAATCTCCTGCATCCTGGCTGAAACCATTTCAGATGGGTCTGTGGAATAAAAAAGAGGAGAAACAAGGTCATTATACAGTCACAGGAACAAACAGAGCTCTGATAAATATTGAGCTGAGTTGCTAAAATAATTGTTAAAAGCATTGAAGGTCCTTATGACTCTAACCCTGAGCAGTAGTTATGGACAAGTGGCAACAGGGACACAAAATGCTAGGAGAGGAAAGACTGAAAAAACCGAGGTAGCAGGAGAAATTGAACGAAATGGAAAGAGCAGGTATCTCTGGAGCTGCATATATAATCAAAACTTTAGATCAATGTCTGGAGGGCCTTTGTCATGAATGAAATAGATCCCTGCAGTGTACAGGGACACTGGGCGGAAAGCATAGAGACACCTGAGAAAATAGCATAAGGGTGAGCAAATAGCTCAGTAAACCCCTTACACAGGTAGGGGCTTGTGACAAGGAGCTGAGAAACCTGTGTGACAGAGCAGGAACAGGGTACATATGGCAGGGGCACAGAGAGGGGAGTGCTTCGGGGGCTGCCAGCAAAGCAAGCCGAGAGGGCAGAGCAGCAGCAGGTTGTTGAGCGGGTCTGAGCTGGAGCCAGATCTGAAGACAGGCCTGTTATTGCAGGCGCTTCAGAGCATTGGGCTGGACAGGGAGGAGAGGCTTAATAGGTTTGGCAAACAGCTGGGATAAGGCTTGGAGTTTATCGTGTGCCTGAGCAGAGCAAAAGTATTCGTGGCACCTCCGTTGTTGCTCTTCTCTAGAATCGCATCAGAGATTATGCATGCTGCATTAATGTATACATCTTTTCGTAATGCACCACATCTTCCCCTTATTTCAAACCAACGTGGAAAATACGCATGGCAAAAATATCTTTGGCAGCAAGCTAAACAAGTTCTATCATGATAATCTCCTAAGTAAATACTGAACAGTTGTTAATTAAAGTGGAATGTATAGTCCTTGATTTTTCAATTAACACACCCAACATATAGTAATGCCTTAATTATTTTCGTGCCTAAATATACTTGAAAGAAATCTGTAAGCGTGGCAGTGAACTTTAAAAGGCAGGTGATTCTCTGTATTTTCAGTGGTAGGGTCATGGTGGATTTAACTGAAATTGAAGGGAGGCTCTCATGGAAATGTACCATGGTCTGAAAATCTTTGGCCTTAAATAATCTTGGCTCTTCCTGGCTTTTTTCCATTTATTTTCACTTTACTCTCAGATGAGAATTGCCATTCTCAATCAGTTACCTGCCCCTTAATCAGCCACGTAGGCAACTAGTCTGCAAGAGAGCTTGTTGGCCTTCCGTGGATAGTTCTGTCCACACAGGGATCAGCATTCTCTGCTGTGAGCTGCGGAGTGCTCCGGCCTTTTGTTCAAACCAGGCAGCTGCCCTTCCTCTGGAATTGTTGTGGAGGAGGCTGAATAGCCCCATCACGAGATCAGTGTTTGATAGGTGAGATGAATTGGAGCCTGGGCGTGCCTGCTGTCACTCGGGACAAACAAGTAACTGCATTAAAAAGGTCACCTAGCAAGGGGATATAGGGCAGGAGGAGAGGGAGATGCCCATGGCTCCGCTGCTGCCTGGACTCTCGAGCACCTAATGACAGCCTGCTGCTTGCCTGTTCCCATGGCAGCACTCCTAATGGCCATTCCTGTGAAAACCTACTTCAAAAAGGGATACACCTATACAAATGAGGGATAATGGTTTAAATCACTCAGTAGTGGAATTTTTCAGGAGTGCTTAGCGTTAGAGCTTGTCAGGATTGTCTCAAATGTTTTTAATCACAAAAAGATGGCTTATGGAAACACAAAGTTTGGGCATGTTCGCAGGAAGTCAGGTGCAAAATGTAAAAAACAAAAAGGCCAGATTTAAGGTGTTTTCAGGCAAGCATGTGCTGACTGAAAACTTTGTGTTCTAGCTTGAAATGAATTTAAAAAGCATATGTTACTTTGGTGATTTTTATTTTGATTACTGGTCATATTTGGAACAAATTCATGTATAATTGACTTGAGCGGACACTGTGCATTTAGTTTTGGAGTGTGGTTTTGTGGTTTTGCAATTTTAGTACTAATGTCTAGTTGACATAGGGAATCTTTTTTGTATTTTGTATTTTCTCCTAGGCAGGTAAAATACTGTCCTATCCGTCTCTATTGAATGCTCATCTAAATATGTTCCATTTTAGTACAAGTGTGATGACATCTTTCTTTTCTTTTGATGCCCAGTGGGAGAAAATAGTAGGAAAATTCAGAATACTTTTGAAAAACTCTTCTTATCTTTTGCAATGGAAACCCTAATACATTTTGATTTTTAATATCCAAAAGTATATTTCTGCTTAGCATGAGGGCTCTGAAGTTGTCTTCACTTTGGAGGGACTGGGGAAATGGGGACGCATGTCCATTGAAGTCGGTTTCTGCTGGTAAGAAACGTACACTGCCGCTAAACCATGAAATTCAAGCCACAAACCAAAGTAATCAGGCTGAGAGTTGCTCTAGCAGTTGGCTCTAATTCTGAAAAATAATCTACCACCTGTTGTTTAGTCTGTAGGATTAAAGAAGGTTTACTGTTTGAGAAAAGAGAAATTTATTGCTCCAGATGGAGGACAATTTTTAAAAAAACCATAGGTGAAGAACAATTCAGTGCCGTAGTCTACTTCTTTTAAAAAGGTGTCTTGGCACAAGCCACAGCACTCTTAATAGCAACCTGTGGACAGAGCCGTTTTCCACCTTTAGAAATTGTTTTCTCTATTTGGAAGTCATCACGGATGAGTTTATCACAATTCTTTAACAGATACGCTGTGCAATTGTCACTTCCTTTTTTTTCCTGCTGTGTATGTCATCAGATTTTAATAAGCGGCAATGATATTATTGTCCCACTAAGAATGTAATCAAAGATGTGTTTGATGCACAGGATAAATAGTTGCTGGAGAGAAACATATGAAGATTCAAGGGTTATTTTGTTTGGGTTCTATTTACTGACCATCTGGAAGAAGGAAATACTGGCAATGAGAAACTTTCAGAAATCGGTGGTATGAAATCGATGAGAAGACAGGATAAAGTAAATCTATTAGTTGGAAATACTACAGCACATTGCTTGGAATATTTCTGCTCAGCAAAAAGCAGAAAATAGTTCTCTGATAGACATATAATTTTTGTGACAGAAGGGCTTTCAGGAAATATTTCCCAGTTTGGAGAGGAGGTAATGGAGGGATGGGAGAATACTTTCTGGTAGGGCTGGAAGCGGGGACTTTACTGTCAAACAGTCATTTGTTCAGGGCCCGGGGAACTTACAGGGACATGGAGATGTGCGTCCCATTCCTGGCCTGGGTCAGCCTGGGATATAAATTTGAGGCATTTGGTGGGAATAGAGGAAACTTGAGCAACATCATGCAGAGGTGTATGTTGTCACAACAGTCATGTTGGTGCATAGTCAAGTTGGACACATGATGCTCTGGACCTGACAACCAGGATGTTCAGCAGGAGCCCCTCACACATGTGCAGTGCCCCATCCTTGGGGCAGATTTTGGGATGTATTAAGTGGAAATCCTATCTGTGCTGGATAGGATTTATTGAGAATCTTGCCTTGCTTCTGGTCAAGCTTTGTACTGAGCCTTTTTTCCAGTCCTGTTTCCCTTAAAGACTCCAAGTTTTCTATCCGATCACTCTCAATCTCTGTTTTCTCCAATCAGATTCACCCAGTTGGGTGTGTTAAGGCTGGAAATCCACAGTGACACAGATCACTGTAACCACAGCGGTCCTGTTCTTTCTGATGCTATTCCCTGGCACCTCCAGTGTGCTCAGCCTGTTCAGCTTGCAGAGTCAGCAGAAAACTGGAGACTTTTTTTGGTTTGCCTTTGTGGGGATTTTGCTGCTTGTTTTTCAACAAACCGAGCAGGCTGGACACAGGCTCAGATGTGGGACTTCCCAGCACAGGATGGCACTAGGACCCCTAGCTATTCAGTCTGCTCTAAAGCCGGGGCCTCAGATCCTTTGGTCAAAGAAGTGATCTCAGCCTGTTGGATGGGTCTTATGGTAGCCAGAACAAGGCAAAAAACTTGTTGCCCTTTTTTCAGCTACAGCTTCTGTAAGAAAACATAAGGCAATGCAAACTGAGAACAAATCAAATGGTGCTGCCGTCTGTAATAGGTGTATGGAGTGGCAACTGGTAGCTTTTGGAAAGCTTTGTAGGAAGCAGCTTGACCAGCACAACCTCAGAGTACACATTTCGTACTGGTTTAAAGCACTGAATTTAAAGCATCTCATTTTTCACCACGAGCATTTTGCATTTCAGTGGCAGTAAATATTCAAAGGCCCCAAGACATAAAGAATCCCCAGAGATGCTGTAGTTCTCCCTTGTTTTTCTTTAGCAGAGACATGAACATTAGTATAGCTGGTTAAGAAGAAATAGCTTTGTCTAAATGAAATCATTAAACCAAAGTTTACTGTTTACTAAAGTATTCTGGTTTTCTTTAAATTTCCCAGCAGAGGAGATTTTTTTCTTCCTTTCCATGCTGCTTGAGTTGCTATTGCCTCCTCTCCACGGGAACAGATTCAGAAAGGACCGGCAACACCCCTATGCCTAGTATGCTATCCTACTATAAAGAATGTTTGCCATCTTCTAATGCTTTAAGGAGTGTTGATGTTTTGAAGTGAATTATGCCACCCAACAGAAGGTTTAGCAGATCAGCAATGATACTTGAGAAATTCAGTGGAAGGAGGCATCTTTTAAGCCATCTTTCTGTCTGGAGCACCTTCTGGCAGGCTATAAATGTTTACCATTCTCAGTGTCTGACCCAGCTCATGGTTACGGTCTGTGAGAGTATGGTGAGATGTCGGTGGGGAAGCATAACTACTGTGCTTTTGTGCTGGATGACCTCTGCAGTTTGCAGAGCTGGGTCCCTCTCTGGCATGCAGCCTTTCTGACAGCTGCTTTTGAAGTGGCTGCACACTCTCCATTAGCGAGGCTGGAGGGCACATTTATGCAGCATCTCCCAGGCTGGTGCAATTGTCCATCAAGTAATTCCCAAGTCACCTTTAGGGAACCTCTGCCTCAAGGAGTGCTTGCAAGATTTTGAGGGAATTCAGAACTTTGAAAAGCAGGTCTTAGGCAGTGACTGAGATACCAAGAGAATGGATAATGTTGTGTTATGCAGAATATTCACAAATACTTCCTTACAGTCACACTGATACCACTGTAAGAAAAGCCCTGTGAATTAAAGATGCAGTCCAGGGCCGTAATATTTCTGCTGGCCCAAAGGGAAAAAAATAGCCCTTTCTAGAAGTATTTGGTGGACTTCTCCTTATCAATACTTTGCTAAAGACCTAGCATTTGAAGGTCTTCAACCAAAAGACTCAACAATATAACAGCATCTAGCAGTAGTATTTTGTCAGGTACTGGTGTTCCACTGTGGGTGCTAGACTCTGCCCAGCTCTCTCAGTCAGTGTCTGAGAATCAAATGTCTTAGCACAAAATCTGCTGAGAGAAGGAATCCATAACTAAAGTGCTGTGTGTGGAAACTCATGCATGTACATCACATGTGAATTAATCCCAGAAATTGTAAGTAAACTAAAAAACCCCCAAATTATCCAGGATCTCTGCCCTGATCCATTATTTCCTTAATTCTTCGTTTATTGTAGTGACAGTGCAATCCTGTGTAGATATGATTTTTTTTTTTTTTAATCACTGAACTGATAAACATTTAGCAGCATTTCAGGTGGAAGAATTGGATGAGAACAAATCCATTGACTTTGTCTTAGTAAATTGGTAAATGTTGACCTAGGCAAAGTGACAAATGTCAAGAATTTTCCTCATGAAGGAGCTGGATGGAAGGTACAGAGCATGAAACAAAAACCTGAGCCAGTAGTACACATGAATGCTGTGGTCTGCTGCATTTTATCCCTCCAAGGCTATTCTGTTATATGCAGCACAGTATTTAGTGTGTTCCATGTTTTCACCTTTATATTTAATTCACAGCTAATTTCACAGGGGACAACACAAACCCTCCTGAGCTCTTCAAATGAATAGTGTGTGATATAAATAGCACTCAGGGAAAATGCCAGCCACCTCCTGGGAGTTTTGCTTCCATGGTGGAGGATATATAGTGTAGGTTGCGTGAAGACACATTGGTGTGATTGAAGCTCCAAAGGTTTTTCTGGAAGCCTGGAGAAAGCACTGGTTTGGGTTTCAGAAGATGTGGTATTTGAAGACTCTGGTAAATAATGTCTTTGGGAACTTAGAAATTCCTTTTGTTCAAAATTGCTAGCAGTTCAGTGCCTGCATAGCCTAAATCTGACCCCAAAATCTCTGTGTCTGCATTCCTGACACAGCACTGATACAAGGGGGTCAAACTTTTCCTTCTGAATCTTATTGAAACTAGGAGGTCTTTGGGGGTGGAATTCTTCCACTCCTACAGTCAGAAGGTTTGGACCAATGTGAATTAGGCTTATCAGTGTCTTTGATTTTCATATTTGGCATCTTTTAGCATCTATGACACCTTAGATACGTTTAAAATTTGACCTCTCATCCACAGCACTCCTCATTCTGATATCCCAAAGTAATAAATTTCCACAACTTCCCTGGGATTATATGGGATTATTTCACAGGTTGATGAAGTCAGAAGGGATTGATACCAATCCCACAACTTGTCTTGACATGTGTAAGCACCTTGCCAAACCTACTGTATGGGTCAGTTACTGGCCTCATCCAAGTCAGGAAAATAGATCCAGAGGGTTTTTGTCCTTCTCAGTCAAAATGGACATCATTTTAATCTCACTCATTCTGCTCTTAAAGTGAGGTGTATGTCTGTGGGTGGAGCTGGCTGATCTTCAGATTCCAGAGTAACAGATCTTTTTTTGGCATTAGGAAAAGATGCAAATAGTTTTTATGTGCCAGGTGTTTCAACTAAATATCCTGGGATCAAACCAACATTTATCAAGTAACTTGAATCCCAGCTTCATGCACTTGGTGGGCATTGCCCACGAGGAGGTGATGCATCAGTAGGCAGAGAAGCTTAGAATACAAAGAAGGAAAATAAAAAATCACAAATCAACAAACTCAATTGTATTAAACATGCTGCCCAGGGACGCTTTCCTCTGTCAAAAAACAACTGTTCGGATGCAAAGCTACTATAATGATTTTATAAAATAAACCAACTGAAGGTAGATCATAGTTTCATAACAAACAGTCAGGACCCTGAGCTCCATTTCAAATATCTCCTTGTCATGTCATTGGTCCTGGCAGGGATCATTATTGCTGTTAAATTAAACTGAATTTGGTATGACAGAATCTTACCAAATACTGGCCTCTGAGGGGGTTGTTCTTGCTAAAATTTGAATAGCATGCTGTTATGAATGATGGTGTTTTAAATTAGTATGGGTACTAAAAGAAGTAAAAATAGACAGGACATTGTGAGATTTCCCAGCAAGCGATGTGTTTGGCCTATTATTATATAGTTGAGTTAATTTGAAAAGACACACGAGTTTCCAGGAGTTTTAAATGCAAATATGCCAAGTAAATTAAACACGTGGGTGTGAGCTTTGCAGTGGGTTTTTTTTCGTCAAAATCAGAAAACTTTTGCATGTTCTTTTTTACCTTATTAGTGTCCAGGAGGATGCTGAATTTAGGTTCCCCATGACTACATTCTTCACGTGGCTTTCTAATCCCTTATTATAGCTTTGTTCTAGGACCAAAATTAACACAGCCAATTAAATACAAGGAGATATGGGGTGGTTGTTGTTTTTGCCAGTCTCAGATGGGGTAAGCAACCTGCCAAAGGAGCCCCAGTTGTTGCTGTGGCTAGAAAGTCCACAGTGGATGGCAGGGAACTGCTGCAAGACTGAGAATATCCTGGGGCTTCCTGAAGTATGGGAACTCAAAAGTTCCCTTCTCTGGACCCTTAAACACCTGGTTCCTAGCATCTCAGCCTGGCAGCTCCAAATTTCTGACGTGGGATCTAGTGAGTGACCGTAGTATCTCTGGTACTCAGGTAATGTAGCATCAGGAGTTGGTAACAGGCGTGGAGATCACACTGAAACCAACCTGTGTGTTCTTCATGTGCTCTGTTTCTGCAGGAAAAGCAGTGCGTTAGTCTCCTGGTGGCACCGATCAGATGGCCTAGATTTGAGGCTGTTCAGACCTATGACGTGGGAGATGGTCAGTGTTTTCTCCAGCCTGTTTTCTGTCGTTTTTATCTCAGCTTGTTTCCCCCTGTTTCTGACAGTGAAGCTCTGGGACAGTTCTCGCTCTGGAGGGTTGGAGGCAAGGCACTGTTACTTATGCTTTGTACCTCAATTAAAACTCTGCATGGTGAATTAAATTTAACAGTAAAGCTGCTTGCCTGTGTCCTGGCTCTGCCATTCCCCATTTTTTCATAATGCCTTCCCTACCAATTAAATACCGTGGTTTCTGTCAGTGACAGCTCATAACAAAGCCTATATTGGAACATCTCTTAATTGAGCATCCTTTAGCTCTTTACTTTCTTTTTCATTTCTTAGCTCCTTTAATGCTGTCTTAATGATAGTTTTCTCTGAAGACTTCTTTTCAGAGTTTCTTTTCAAATAAATTGCTGTTGAAATGATCATAACATAGCTTTTCTCTTTTCTTTTTTTTTTTTAAACACACGGAATTATCTCAATTGGCATTAAGTTCAGGGAGTCAAAAGGCCAAATGTACCTTCATAAATCTGAGATGACTTCACTGAAGTCGTTGAATTTACAGTCTCTTAACAGAGAGCTCAGGATGACCCCAGAGCCCACAAAATTAGCTCTAATGGGAAATTTAGAATTTTCTGGTGCACTGAATACAATGACACATTGTTAGGATTATCCAAGGATGGAAAACAAATATTTGCTGTACCATAGCATTCCATTCTCCTCTATGTTTGTGTCCGCTCTGTTTGAATTGTGAATGACAGTGACTGAAATTCAGGGCGATTGCCTTAATAACCACTAATTGAATTCAAAATGGCACTTTTGCTGGGAGTATTTTTCTTTCCTCTTTCAAGTAGAGATGTTGGCCAAGGTTTGGGTTGATTTTTGGTTTTTGTTCTTTCAGTATTAGTCTTCTTGAGGGCTTCTCTGTGGCTGCAGCACTGGCCAGTGGCTTTTCACCATCACAGCCACTCCCCACAATGTTACGCCAGTGATTACCTGGGAGCAGCAGTAACGAAGAGTAAGGCCCCGGGTTATTAACACAGGATGCACCAAGTGAGGAGTAGTGCTGTGTGGAGTCCTTGAACTTGCACAACAATACTCAGGATGGCAGTACCTCATCTCACGCTCAGCTTTTTTCATTAGGTTTTTGTATCCAGACTGCAATTTATTAGCTGCAAATGACTGACTTTATGTGTCTTGGTCATGCAGGTTTCCCGGTAAAAGCACTTTCTTTTTGCTTGTTAGCTTCCTCAGAAATGGAATTCAGTATTTGCAGTGCCACATCTCCTATTTGTTTGTTTACAATATCAATTACCTCCTTGTTCTACCTTGTCTCGGTGCTGTGTGTTTGTTTGCCCTCTCCTATCAATGATAATCAAGGGTCTGATCAAATCTCCATCTCTTTGTCTTGACTTTGAAGTGCTTGCTGATTGAAGTGGGAGAGATAATAGAATGCAGTAGAAAGGATATACATTTAGCGAGTTCTGTACACAACATGGCGTGTTAAACTTCACCCCAAGCATGCTTTGCTTCCATTTCCTGCTGTCCCCTGTTTATCCATTCATGCCTGTTTTCAGAGCCCTGTTCAGAGAAATGTTGGCCTTCTGGGCAGGACTGAGGAAGTCAAGACTGCAGACCTGCCTCTGCCAAGGTCCTGCTGAATCCCTTCTTCCTGCCACGTTGGCTGAAGTGCTGCAATGTGTGTGCCTCCTGCCAGATCTGTGTCATATTGTTGTATGCAATAAGAGCTCCAGGTCAGTGCAGCTGATCCGGGTGCCCGTGTCAGCAACCTGCTCCTCTTCTGACCAGGCTTTGGGCTGCACCCAAGTGCAGGACAGCCACTAAGTGGGTGCTAGTGTGTGCCTGTAATGCCAGATATCAAAGGGTCCAGGTAAACCAGGAATGCCACGAGCAGGCCTGCCAGAGATAGCTGGTAGATAGGGCATGTTGGCACCTGGCATATGCTAGAGAGGTATCCAAGCTACTGTAAAGCATTGTAGAACACATACGGGGAGGGAAGGCAGGCAAAGGTCAAGCCTTGGTTTCTTTCAGCGTCCTGAACAGAATTTGGCCACAGCCAAATGAAATATAAAACTCTACCACTACAAAGCAACCTCACACACACTTTGACCTGCTCGGTAGGGCAAATGCCTCCTGTGTTGTAAAAATGCCAAACCACATCCCATAGCAGCAGCGTCCATGTCACCAGTTCAGTGATAACTATGTTGTAGTAATCTGCAAATATTAAAATGATACACAATTGGCTTGTCAGTTTTGTCACATATGTTTATATGCAAACAGATCTTATGACTAGCGCTTCCAAAAGTAACTAGGAATGTGTCAGCGCTGAACACTCAGCAGGTTTTGTTGGTTGGGTCTGACCTGAATGTTAATCGTGTTTTTCCTTAGATGAGCACTAAATCTCTTCTTTTTCTGGAGACCAACATCAAAATTCAAATATTTAATTTGCTCATTGACATTTATTAAAATAGCTTTGTGCTTGAATATCAAGTTAAGGCAGCGGTAGCTAATTTCGTTAGTCTAGATGACGTTGGAAGTAAATTTAAATCTGATTGAGAAGCATTTAATACTCACTAAGAAAAGGAGGGAATGAAAGGTCAATGGTATAAAATGTTGATATCTACAAACAGCAGAGCTTTAAGTTTGGCTTTTGAAGTAACTGAATGAAGCCTTAAAACCAACCGCGATAGGGATATTTCGAAATGTTGAGAGGCTCTTCTACAGCTTCCCAAGATAGGCCTTGGTGTCCTAACGAGACAGAGGTGAGTGAGAGCTGCTCAGTCCTGCCAGGTCTCTCCATTCTCTCTTGAGGTCCCCTGAGTCCAGGAACCTCCCCCCAGCTCCTTTGGGAGCTCTGCTCCAGAACTTACCATAATCACCATTGCAGTCACTGCTGTCGCCATGTACCTCACTGACTGAGGAGCAAGTTGCTAATTTAAATGTTGCTTTTTAAGTGGGAAAATATTTACATATATATGCACATATATTGTGAAAAGGCCTTGTTTTGAATGATATTAAGTACGCGAGGCCCTTTAACTTCCATATAATATGAGGAAAGGCATTTATAAGTATAGATGTGAAGGAAAAACTGCATTTTTCAGCAGAGTTGAAAATACAGCAAGGAGGGACAAGAACACTTGGCCTCTTGAATAACCTTTTCAAGTAACTGGCTGGTCTCCTATTAATGACTGGCTTGTTGGGTATAATTCCAGTTTTACAGCACTTGCTTACATGATTGCTTGTATGTTGGCCTGGAATACTAAATTGTGAATTTCTTGTTAAATTCTTTTTCATTGTGAAACCATGCGCCTGTAACTGAGAGAAATATGTTTAATCCCCTGGGGGGGGGATCAACTAGGGGCATGTAAGTACAAAGGATTATTTTTTCTCTTTTTAAGAAAAGCTTCTGTATATTTATGGATCAGTAGATTGGAACATATTTATTCAGTAAACAAAGAAGAGCTAGTCCTTTTAGCAAACACAGTGAGGTTTGCTTTGAGGGTTTCTGGTTTGGTCCTGTTTCATTGCATTTCTCTAGAAACACTTCTTTTGGACATCTCTGAGGGGGTTTTGTTGTTTCTTTAATCTTGGCTGTCATGTTGAGCTAGCAATGACCTCCTGAAGAGAAGGTTAATGTTAAGTGAAGATTCCCTAACTTAAAATACAGCTGCCAGCCCCTGTGCACAGGGGTCCAGTGACTAACATCAGTTTGAATAAAGCTGGTTGTTTACCTAGGAGAAACTGTTCTGGATTCTCAGTGGAGTGTCCTGCAGAAAGCCTGAAAATTCACAAAACTTCTCAGACTGAGAGTCAGTTTGAATTAACCCCACATGGAATTTCGCACTGGAAAGTTCTTCCTGGCTGCTCTATTTGAGGAATGTGCAAGAGGTACCATGTGGTCATATTGAAGGATGTAGATGAGGACATTGCTGGTGACAATTATTTTGTCAAATGCCTACCCTAGAAGTGGCCACCCTATTTTGCAGGCAATGAAAGCAGACATCAGTTCCAGAGCATTGCGTGAATGACACCTGTTGCTCGGGTTTTGGCAAACATGTTTTTCTCTGACACGCGGAATTCTGTGTACAAATCTTGGGGTCAGAAGGAACTTCTGTTGATAACATTGTTTTGATAAAAATGCCTTGAAGGCCTTTAAGTAACTTTATAGATAAATATGGCTTTCCTGAGAGTCATTTTTTTCATTTGTTTGTTTTGCAGTGCATGGCAAAGTATGCTTTATTGTCTCTCTCCTACTCTCAGCTTAGCTGAAGGAACATGGAGCAATTGATTAGGCATTTTTTAAAATTTAATATTGAAAGGAAATGATGGAGTATTAATGATGGAGTGCTAACGGTCTCATTCAAGAAGAGGAATTTGGACAAATATCCAGTTGATTCCCTCTGCTCTAGTACTCAGCTTCTCTGAGAAGTGATGCTTTCAGCTAATTTAGAGAAAACCAGCAGCTTTCCATCCACTGTTTGAGGAACATGCCTTTCTACAGTCTGGAAAGACCGTATGTAAGAGAAAGTTGAGTCCTTGAACTCTTGTAGCCTTTGAACGGAGTCCAAGAAATTTCAATCTTCCTGGGCCCTTTGTGCTGAGAAGGCCTCTCTTCACAGGCCCTAGAAAACAACTGAAAGTAAACTGCTTTGTCACAGCAACACACTCTTTGAGATGAGCTCTAGAGCTGGTGAGGAGAATCCCCATCCAAAATCTTGCAGCATCCAGTTTTATAACTGTGGAAGTCAATTACAGGAGCTTCTGGAGCATTTGAATTCCCTGTGCCAGGTAGAACCTGGGAGTGCCTCTGGAGGTTCGATAAGGCTCCCAGTAGCCTGCTGAGTACTCAGACTTCTGGAATCTGTGGTCCCGTGGTGAGGATGTAAGATTGATCAGCTTGTGCTAAAGGAGGTAAAATCATCCCTGAAGTCAGGATTTCCAGGTTTCCCATGTTCAGTGCTAGCTGGCAAAGTGGGTGCGCATACACGTGGTTGCAATTGAATGGACTGTGGCTTTTCTCTGCACAGATGTCAGCTTGGAACTAGGAAAAAAAACATATTTGTGCTTTGTTTGTAGCTCTATCCAGGGTGTCAGAAAATGAAGTCATTCTAGTTTGAAGCTGGATACAATCTGTCCGTACTGTTCTCAGGACACCATCGCTCTCTGTGACCTTTCAAACAGAATCTCTACGTCAACGCTCTTCTCTGCTTTCTTCTCTCTTCTCTAACTTTTAAGGTCTTGGATTTGGGGATAGCCTATGGTTTTAGCTCTTAATTTTGAGAGTGCTCTGAAATGAACTGTTTATTTTTCTTGAGTGTTGAAGCTCATGAACTTTCTAGCCAACTTCAGGAGGTAGTTTCACAGGTATTAACAAATTGTCAAGAAAACTTTGTTTACAGCAAGTTGCTATCCTGACAACAGTGGGTGCATGAAGAACCTGTGTTAACTTCTTTAGGTAGCACAACTGCTCTGATCATGCAGGGCAAAGTGCTCCCCAAAGGAAGAACTGTCCCTGGATGACTTGTCCCTGGGACTGGTACCTTCCCTTGGTTTCTGTATTGAGTGAGAAGTCACTGCAAGCAAATCAAAAGAAGGAAAATTCAGCCTGTACTGTTAAATATTGAAGGTGTTTTGAGCCCAAATGGATTGTTAAAAGTTACATATCCTGTTTTCAAATGCAAAGGCAAAAATGTTTGGTTATTATGAATGTTTTACACTGAGCTGGTTTGGGGGACATTTACTGTAGGAAGGTGTTGGTTCCAGGAGCTGTGAGGGAAGAAACATCACAGTAGTATTTGTTTTTAAACTAATCTTAGATAATAAGTGGGGAGGTTTTCTTGCCCATCTCTGTTTGAGGGTGGGTGTGTTATCTTGGTCCTCTGTACTTGGGAGAAGGACTCATCAGTCAAGAGCTCAGAAAGCAGCTTCCAGTGGTCTTGAGATCAGACACATGTAGAATGAGATTTGTCTCTTGATAGCTTGTGATACATGGTGAAAGCAAGCTTTTAAAGTTATTTCTGGTTCCTCCTTTTGTCCTGCTTCCTTGTAATTTCTCCAGCCATGTCCAGACTTCGATTTATCCAATCTTTCTCTCACCCAAATACTTGTATTTTTTCCAAGGACTGGCACAGCTAGGAGCTAATGCTGTTTGTATTTGATGTAATAGAGATACAGAGTTGAAAGACCTGACATTTCTGCCAGCTGGGTCTAAACCTTCTCGCTATCTATCTTTGCAGCTGTATGTAAATGCCAGACTAGCTGGGGAAGGAGACTTGCTCATTTTTATGGTCCATTGTTATGGGTTTATCAGCTCTAGCAAGAGAGGGAAAATTCACTAGAACCGAGTGCTTTTATGAATGCTATACAAAATCTTGGCATCACATCTCCACTGTTAATTAAACTCTCATGATTGTGACCAACCCCTTTGCCTTTGGGACAAAATTGAAGAATGTAGGCTTAAACACGAGCTAAACCCTTCTTATAAACTACATGAGAGTCCTAGGGCCATGGATAGCGAGTCCTATGTCTATTGAAAAATATTTTTAGTGGTGTAGCTGCTGCTCTTGTGTAACTTGTCTGCCATTCAGAATATCTCCCATGTTATCATCTTAATGCTCTGATGGGAACGGCTGCCTGTGAACTCAAGTGGATCATCCCATCTGACTGATTCTATTGTATTGCACACCTCTGTGGCTGCAGACGGGCCTTTGAGTTTGGGGGGAGAAGGTGATTTGCATGTGCTTCGTTTGTATTCTTGCACCAGCCGTGCTCCGCCAATTGTGCTATAAATAAACTGGTTTGTAGGAAGGTAATAGACATTATGTTCCTGGCTCTCTTCTCTGCTGCGGGAACCATGTAGGTACAGTGTTGGAGCGTTTCAGGGACTACTGCTTGTTTCACAAGCTGGTCAGGGAAAATAATTGACATACTTGCGTGCCCGTAGAACTCTGAGTATTCAGCAGTAGAGCGGATTTCATGGCTTTAAAGCCACATGCTGTGTTTTGGAAACTCATTGCTGTCTCTTCCATCTTTGCAAGTGGGCACGAGCAAGGACCTGATGGATTGTTTTACCAGGAGACAGCTGTCGTATATTGGCATATCAGGCTATGCTCTATTCACCTTCCTTAAACCTTTACTTTCAACCGGCACAAAAAAACCCCATAAACAAATCAAACCAAAGTTTGCAGTACAGATAAATTCTATTTGCCTCCAAGAGTAAGGAGTACTCTTGGATTTTAAGATCCACCTCTGCCGGTAAGGAGTCTGGAAGAAAAGATTTTTAAATAAAGGATGCAGAAAATGGCTGAAGGGATAAATGAGAATACAGCAGTAGGTAGGATGCTTTGGAAACCCCTATTATAGTCCCAGTCATCTTTCCATGCTAGCCCATAGCCCATGTTTCAATCACTACATGAAATTAAAAAGCAATTTTTAAAGACATTCTTGAGTCAAATAGGAATCTTCAGTAGAATTTAGACTCCTCAGTGATTTCCGTGAATGAATCTGAAGATCCTTAAGCAAGTAGATGCTTTGGAAAATTGTACCGTGTCGGTCTTATTGACACTCAGGCAACAAAATACTGGTTCCTTCTTCATGACTTCAACCTATGCACTGCTGAGAACTTTAAAGAACAATCCCCTTTCCTGAGAAGTGGGAACACTTGACAACACATTTCAATTTTGGGAAAGTGAATGTGGCATGGAATGTGAAGGGCCAAATAAAGGAATTGGTCATTCTTTCTAAAAATACGTGAGTCTTTGCTTTGAGATAGTGAAGGTAACCTACTACGAGATCATCTATTCCTTCCTATTAATGGAAGAGGCCTTTTTGGAGGCTCTTTATACCCTGCGGGGAGGTGGAAATCAGTGTGGTGACACATCACTTTTCAGTTCCTGCAGAAAACCAGGAGCACAGAACCATCTCCTCTGGTGTCCTTCAGCTCTTTCCTAATCAGCTTCAGAGCTGTTGTCCAAGTCTGGACCTTTAATAGAGGTTGGCTGTCCCTTATAATTTTTCTCCCACTTAATCATTCCATGTCTTATGTGCTCTGGTAGTGCGCCTACCTTTCTTTTTTCCTGTTTCTGTTTCTATGTCTCGTTTTTTTTCCCTCCCCAGTCCCTCAGGATTTTTTCCCCCAACCTCAAATCCAATCACAAAAAATGGAAAAAGTAATCCTGGAATCAATAAACCTGTTTTTTTAACTGGCTGACTTTGTTCAGACACTTTCTTCTCTTCTATAAGAAAAAACTAACACAGTTATCATTTTCTAGGTGCATGAATTGTTTTTCGTGTTACTCACCTCAAACATATTTTGCTGTTCTGGAAAGGCAAGTAGTTTTTCACTTTAGAAGCAACTTCCAAGCCATAAGCAAATGGAAGATTTCATATTAAATCAGCAATGAAAAGGTATCAAGAGTTCCACTAGAAGCAAGTGTGTGTGTGCATGTGCACATATGTGTCTATTCATAGATGATGAAGGGAGGATGAGTTAACTTGTAGAAGATGATGATTGCCAGGCTCTCAAGTAGCTGGTATCTAGTTCCTTAGTCTTGTTTTTTTGGTTTGGTTTTTTTTTAATAGCTGTTTCCTAGGGGAGAGACTCAGGCAGTTATATGGTTAGACAATTCTTGCAAAAATTTCAAAATCTCCTGGAAAAATGGATGTTTAAGGTCATTGTGTTCTCATGGGGTTCCTGAGAACTGGTGGATGGAAGAGGTGAGCTATGCAGATTAATGCCCTTGCTGAGGACATTAAATTAGCCAAATTTAGCCCTTAAATCTTGTTAGACAACAACTGTTGCTTGTCTTTCTTTTACTGAGTAATGTCATCTGCATGAATTTTGCTCTAGATTAGCCACAGCATACAATAGCTTCTGCCAGACTGGTTTGTCCAAGAGAAAAAGAGGCATAGGGATGTGCAGGAGTTAATGTCCTGGAACACCAATCCTATCGGTGCAGGAGACCCACATTCCCTGGTTTCATTGCTCACTGAAAAACTTGTTTGGGTTGTGTTTTGTTTTCCATGCACCTTCAACAAACACCAAATTATTACGACAGTATTTAACAGCGCTGAGAGGTGTTAATGGGATCTACCCACAGGAGACTTGGCTTGTGGTTTTAAACTTTCTTTTCTGTTCAAGTGTGGATACTAGTATTATAGTATAAAACGTACTGTGTACTGAATGTACTAAACCCAGCTCTGGGGTAAAGCCTTTTATTTTTCCAAATAATTGACTATCCTAGACTAAAGCTGAAAATACTTAATATGGAGGTAGAAGGTGGCACTTCTAGGTGAGTTACGGGACCTTGCATGGAAGAGCAAAACAACAGTTGGTGCCATTGCTAGGTGGACATAAAATACAGGGTGAGTTACTAGGTTGTCATTAGAAAGATCATTACGTAGAAGATCCACCTTCCTTGGACTCTAAGAGAAATCAATCACTCCAGTTACTCTAAGAATTTAATAAGGTGTTATCAAGATGCACCAGCTTCTTTTCACTGGCACAACAACGAGCCTAATGCCCACTTCTGAGAAATTTTGCCTTGCACTGGGGAGAAATGGCTCTGTGCAGAAGTTAAGATTTGTGGGTGTGGGAGTTAGCTGGTGTAACCCAACTGAACTTCTCGGGGAGGAGGTAGGATGTCTTCATAAGGATTTTTCACTCATGCCTCTGGGTGGACTGAATATTTTGTTTAGCTGTAACTATGGCGTTTTCTACAAAACACTTGGCTTCTTTATTGAACTGTGCTTTGGGATATTTCCATATTCTAAGTAGCTTAGCTTGCTACTTCTCTTATTCAGTGGAGAATTTGGATTCCTTGATATGTTTTTTCACTGCTGTTGAAAGCAAGTTGTGCCACCACCTTGAAATCTTACTCCCTCTGTTTTATGAAGTGCTAGGTCTATTCCTAGAAGCATTAATAATGTATGCACTTTGCAATTTCACTATTCAATTACTGAAGACGCCTGGTACGTGAGAACCTATTTAAGTTGATAAGGCAAAGCTAGATGAATAGGATTATCTGTTTCCTAAGCGTACTGAATACAATGGTATATAAATCTTATACCTGCAATGCTCTTTATGAAAGTGTCTCAGAACACGCTTTAGTTCCCACTTGAATCTACTAGAATTGACATTAAAGAGAATAGAATTCTGAAATTTAGAAGGGTATTAAAGGTTAGATAAGTGTCCTGTTGGATATCTAGGTTGCCAACACCCTTTTGATAGAGCTGAGCACAGGATATGAAAAATATCATAGAAAAAAATGCAAAAGATTGGAAAGTTTCAAATTCTATGTTGGATTTTTTTTTTTTTTCTGGAAAACCGGAATCCGAATCTTTCTTCTGGTTTGGGAAGTGATCTTAGACCTTATACTGACCACTGGGGCTGCAGAGAACCCCAAATTGAAGAACAGCACTTCTCATAAACTTCACTTGACTTTAGAGAATTGTGGTAATGAATCATTAGCAAAACTTCTTTAGCCTCAGGGCATTCATCAGAGACTCCACAGCTACGTCCTGATCTGCTTTTGCTGCGGCACAGCAGGAGAATGCTGACAGGATCAGAGCTCAGGGAGTAGTGCTGCAGGGCCTGAGCTTGTGTTCATGTTGCTCCAGGCTTCCTTATTTTTTTTTAATAACGACAGGTCTTTCTGAATTTGTTGGTTGGAGGTGAGCATGCTACAGAACTACAGCTTGAGCTGTTCCGGGGACTTTTCCAGAGGTTTTGGACAGTCTAACTGGAAAGGTACCTTGTCAATGAAAAAAAAACCAAAGGGAACTAAATAAGAGCTGGGTCAGCTGATGTATAAAAGCTTTCCCAGGCTTTTTGTGTTGCATGGCATGGAAGAATCACCCAAGCCAACTTTTCTCTGGAAGGCCCTTTACACTGGTCCATAAAAAAGGGCCAGAGCCTCCCAGGGCACGTGACCCTACATGCTGGCATACACGTACTTCCTAGAGTGGCTCCCTCCGAGAGTGGCATGCCTCCCTCATGTGGTCATGCCACACAGGCTGGACTTCATGTTTTGAGTCTGGCTGCACCTTCCACTCCACCTGATCAAACTGGACTTCCCCTGGATCCTTCTCAATCACATCACGCCCCATTTAAGTTTCAGCAAGATACATAAGAACATGCCTTACCAGCTTAGAATAATCCTATTAGTCTCAGTGGGCTTGCTCATACACTCCAAGCTGGAAGGCACTTTGCTAAATGAAGACCTTTGTAATGAACTCAGCATGAGGAAAATGCAACTTCTGTTCCTTTTGATTCCTTAGAAAACTCAGTCTGACTCTGAGAAAAGGTTTAATCAGGCAAAATTTCCAGGCACATTAGGAAAAATTTTAATTACCAAACATGCCCGTCAGTAGGGGTCATTGCTCAGGGAAAGTAGCTGATGTTAGCAGTCCTTGAAAAGACAAAGTTTTAAGTATTCCAGTCCAAATTAAAATGCTACTGGTGCTTGCAGTTGCTAAACAAGAAAGAACGGAGTAACAATAAATACTTAAAGGCTGGATTCCTATTGATGTCAATAGGAAAACTCTCGTCTGTTCCACAGCAGTCTGGTCTTGCCTTCTTTTCCATACCTAGCAAAGGAAGCGAGGGTGATGTCCTGAAGGCCGCTATTCGGGAAGTGCAGCGTGCAAAGCCTTTTTAAAGTCAGGACCTATGTTTTGTTGTGAAAAGCACAGCAAGGGCTGATGATCTTTGAATTGTGCACAACACAGGTTTAGCTTCCTAAACTCTTACCTATCTCAGAGCACGTTGTTCTGGGCATCGTCACCAAACTGGAATCACAACAATGTAATTCTGCTCAGGTCTTCTGGGTTTTACCTCTGATTGTTAGAACCAGGTTGTTAGGGAACAGAAAGAAGACAAGGGATAAAGGAGGCATGCTCAGAATTCAGTGGGGATTATGACAAAAGCTGTGGAATGAAGCAACAAACACATCCTGCCCCTTCTGTATACCACTCATTACAAAAGCAGCCATCGCCTCCCACAGCCAGAAAATGAGTGAACTGCCTGCTCTCCTGAGGGCAGCTGGTCCCTTCAGGAGCTGAAATAAGCTCAAGCTTTACTTCAGAAAGTAATAAAAGAAAATGCCCATTTGGATGGAGGAAAAAACCTCCCGATATATTTCCTGGGGGATAGGAGAACTTTAAAAATCATAAGGTAGCAGGAACGAAATATGCCGTGAGTCACAGGAGAATTATAACTATGGCCCTACCACTGCTCTGTTGCTTCCACAAATTGTCCCTGCCTTCTGGCTATGCGAGGAGGGGTGCTGAGACCATGAGATAGCTCAGCAAATGGAGACAAGGAGCAAGGGTTATCGTGCCTGTCAACCCACCATGAATAAGTCTGCCACTCTAGGACTTGCATGTGAGGGCTCTGAAGAAGGGAAGCTTGCCATGTCCTTGTTGCTGGCTGGCTGCATGCCCAACAATGTGCCAAAGGTTCCTGTTTCAGCCATATTCAGCAGTGCTTTTGCAAATGGAAGGGACAGAGAGGCTGCTGGATGTTGGGTGCTTTGGATCTTGTCTGTGGGTGCCTAACTGGGACTGCAGCTCCTGGAGAAGCCTTGTCCTCTGTGTGGGTGGTTAACATGCGAAATCTGGCTCTCAGCTCCATGGTATGATAATCCAAGGCAGATGCTTTGCAGGATTGCCAGTAAACTGATGCTCACAGAAGTACAGCATGGAGCACTTTTTTCACTATGACTGAAAAGGCACTGATTTATCATATCCCAAAGGACTGTTAGTCATCATATCTTAAAATCTTAGCTCCGATCCAATAAACAATTCTTTATCTAGGGCAAAAGCATTCAGCGTTAATTAGAAGAATAATTTAGTAAATAAAGGTCAGAGCTTTTTTAATGCTTTATATAGGGCAAAAGAAAACTTAATCTCAGGGTTATAAACAGTGTTGTTGTTAAGCAGACAGGAAACACTTCCAGCCGGAGTCTCTGAAATGTAAATGAGCCTATTTTATCCCTTGATTTTCACAAATCTCTCACCATGTTGCCACTACAGAAGAGGAGATAAAGAATTCTAGTATTGCTTCCAAAGAGACCATGTGTTTATTGAAACCAGGCTGGAGCTAGACATGGGCATACTGTTTTGTGGAATTTGTAGCATTATTTTTAATATTTATTCAACCCAAATCATAAACTGATACACAGGTTTGGGCTGGAAGAGACTCAGAGACCATTTAGTTCCAGCTCCCTGGCCATGGTCAGGGACACCTCCCACTAGACCAGGTTTCTCAGAGCCCCATCCAACCCGGCCTTGAAAACTTCCAGGGATGGGGCATCCACAGCTTCTGTGGGCAACCTGTTCCAGGGTGACTCTCTACCCTGAGAGTACAGAACTTATTGAAATGGTAGCTTGCAGCAAAATCTGGTTTCGTACTGACAGATGGAATCATGATGAGTCTGAGCTCTCCTTGTGTATGGACAGTTCACAATGGTGTGCACACAGCTGATAAAAGCACACCTAACAAAGGCCTCCTGTGCCATTATCATACAGGGAGCTCAGAACTTATGTTCTTGTGAATGGGGGGAGCAAACCAAGGAAACAGGTGAGTGGTCTGACTGATGTCATGAAGTCTTGCAGATCCTTAGTAGGAATATACTGTTGGATCTCATGACAGCCTTTGATTTAGAGCTTACTCCCATGCAGATACCTCAGTTATGACGTGAGGTCAGAGTGAGACAGAATATGGTCCTCTGTGGATAGATCAGTGCAAAGGGATAATCCCTGGGATGGACTGTGCTACAGAGAGCTCAGAAGAATAAAACTAGAAGGGTTGAACAATCCTACTGGTTTTCAAGGTCAAGTGAAGAGTCTACCCAAGGTCTGGACTCACTTGTGTTTGAAAGGTGAACGGAGGTGCAAGGAGACACTGAGGGGCTTGGAGAACTGATGTCTCAAGGAATGGTAGAAAGCTAGGCGGTTTTTAAGAGAAGGAAACACAGGCATTTTTGCCCTGTTCTTTTTTTTTTCCACTAGATGTTGGAATCTCCTGTGGTTTACAGTAGTCGTGGGACTATTATCTCACAGACCTTCTAGATTTCTCCCTCTTTGGAAAATAAATAAACTTCCACCAGTTTCACCTGCTGCATTTGAGACTGGGAATTTGAATGGCAACTGAGTTGCAACTTCACTGAGGACTGTAGCTGCTCTGTGATAATCAAATTTGGTTTGCTTGACACATAATGAGATTATTGATTAGACACACACAGCTTGCCATTTCAAATCACATCTCCTCTTCATTTCCAAGGGATGATTGACACAGCCTAACATGCTCAGCATCATTAAATGGAAAGAGTTATTTACGGTGTTGCATCAGAATTTATCACTAATTCCCAGATCTGACAGAAAAGAATCACTTTGTGTGCTAGGCATTTTTATCTCGCCATTAAAAAGTGTATCAAAAGCTTTGGATAAGGACTGAAGCTGAAATTCCTTCCTCATCTATATCCAGATAATCTGGCCTGCCAAACTGAAGCAGGGAGTGGTTGCAGGTGTCAAACGCAGTTCCTGATCCTTCAGCGACTTCTGACATGCTCTGGCTGCTCCAGATGTGGATCTCAACTCAAAGGGTTCTTATACTGAACGTCTTCTTTGCAAAGTTCTCTTGAGTCTCACTTTCCCCATATACCATCAGTTATCAGCAGCACCAGCTGTGGGCAGACTTCAATGGCCAGATAACATGTGCTATGTGAGCCTTCATTTAGAAATTCCTAAGGCATCGCTTCCATTCAAAGGAGGTGGTATTTACCAAGAGCAGGTTTAATATGCTTTTATTACCTTCTCCTTTTCTTGAGGAGAAAGGTGCATGGCACCCAAAACTGCGCAGGAGAGGCTGTGAAGGGGCACTCTGCTCTTGCTACTGATCCAAAGCTGTTAGATTTTTTTTTATCCTGAATGTCAAGCATTTCTCCTTCAAACTCTCCCTCTGATAATTTGAAAGAGCTGAACTGGAATCCTGCCTGACAGGACAATTTTGCTTTAAAGTAGCTGTGCATAAAATCATACTGTTCACCCAGTTCTCTTGCAGAAACTCACGCCATGTTCTGCCAAAGGAGATAAAGAGCTCTTCTGGGTAAAAGTGCATTTGATTTTTTTCCTGAACTGTCTCCTGGACTTTGTGACAGTACCTCTACGTATGTGAGACACCACTGGTTCCACACTTGGGCCCATCTGGAACACCTCTACAGAGTCCCATTCTAGCCTTCATGCTTCTAGAAGTGTTGTGAGGGTGGAGGGTGTTTGAAGAAAACACGCACGGTTAAATGAGCTGTAAAAATATGCATTATACAGAGAGACTCCAGGAGCTCTCTCTCATTTGTCTCATCAAAGCAAAGATAAATGAGCAACTTCCTCGTAGGCTATAATTACCTCTAAGGGGAACAAAAACATTGATAATTGACAGCTTTGAGCTTGACCCTAGGAAATAACAAAATCCAGTGGTTGGAAATTGAATTTTAGAGTGTAGAGAGTGAAATTTAGAAACTCAGAGACATGCGTTTAACCCTGTAGTTAACTAACTATTGGAGTAGCAAAGTTGAAATTGTGTGATCATTAATTTTCAATCTAAATTGTGGCATTAGGGTTTTCTTTAAAACATGCACTCTTCTTCTAATACAATTTTAAGTCCTTGGCCTGTATTCCCTCATAGAAAGGGCCAAGAGGTTTTACGAGCTTAGCTCTTGTTTTGGCAAAAGAGATGTTACACAGATAGTAATCCTGTTTGAAAGGCATTCTCCATCTTTAGGCTTCTGAAAGGGGGAAGGACTGCAGTTTTGAAAACCTGGTCCCAGCGGTAGGATTTGAGAATCTGAAGTATTGAGGCCGTGAAGCTGAAGAACAAATCCATCCACCAGCACGGCAAAGGGTCTAGAGCAAACCAGACCCTACGTTTTGAATTCCTCTGTCATTTCCTCCCCTGTGTTTTGTCATGCCCGAAATTTCCACAGTTTTATTTGCATTATACCTGAGATTTAGGCAGTCTAAATATCCCATCTGGCCAAGCAAAAAGCAATGTGAAAGCCAAACCTGGTCATCTACAGACTCCCTAGCAATGGAATGTTTCTTTGTGTACTCTGTGTGTTCAGTTGCAATTGCTTCCTACAGGATGGTTTATTTCTGCATCTCTTCCAATGTACAGCAGATGAAAATGACTGACAGGCATCCTTGGCCTTGGTTCAGTTTCCTTTGTCCTAAGTGTCCCTCCCCATGCATTTGGGGTTTTTATTAATAACTCATTGGACTAAGAGGGGTCCCCTCTGCCTTTGTTCTGAGTTTATCAACATCCTTATGCCTTATGCAAGGCTTGGTTCATTTGGTACTTTGCATTTGTTCCCAAACTATAGCTGATGCTTTGCTCACCTTTAAAAAAAACAGTTTTTCTTTATTTGACGGCTTTGTACTTTCTGTGTAGCAGAAACCCAAAATGAGAGCATAAATATGCAGTTGAATCAAGGCATTCTCTTGTCTAACCAACGCAAATGATGTCTTTAGATTGTCCTGATCTTCAGATTCTGTTGTAGGATCCAGCCAAATGAGAAATCAGAATGGATGCAGCTGAATCAGAGCTGATTTACAAATCCAAAACCTACCTGTGATAATTACAATATTTATGTTAATTATCAAATTCCTAGGTATCATTTACCTGACTGTGCCATGTAGCTGGAGCCTTTTTCTCATGCCACACAACTGCACCAAAACAGAGCGTGCTGGAAAATCAATGTTTGGATGTTGTATCAGGGTTGTTTTCTCCCCGCCATGTGTCACCCACAGTCTACGATTGTATTTTGCCTGCCATTGGCCAGGCACCACGTCTTAGATGTTCTTTCTCTTCAGTTCCTCAGGAGGTCCTCACCTCTTATACTGTCCTGAATAACTTGGTGGTCTTATCGCTGGAGGTGAGAGGTGTTGTGTCTACACAAGAGAGAATTTGGCCCAGCGTCATTACAACGAGAACAACATTTTACCATAAAAGCCAGAATCCATTCAAGGTTGAGCTGGCCATAAGGGCCCAGGCTGGGATCAGGGAATCCGATAGCAAGCCATCCTCTAAGAAAGCTGAGACTCAGGCTGAACCTTATATGACTTCCCAGCCAAGCAAGACACTCCTCCTCTTCAGTGATCCGTGGGAGGTATTCAGAAAGTGTTTTGTGATGGAACACCGTCCCTCGGCTTCTCAGCCCAGTCTCAGCTCATCCCTGTCTGCTTATCCTCCAAAACAAGGTTGCCTCATGTTGTACAAAGTTAAAGATGCATTTTGAATGACTTCTGAATGATTTATTTAACCCTAAATGCCACTGCAGCCAGGCTGCTCTTGGAGTACGGCTTTCTTAATTGCTCTCAGCAGGGAATCACAAAATGTGAGGACAGGGCATGATTCTCATTTCCCAACATATTTATAGAAAGCTCTTCCTTCCAGCTTTTCTCATAAGTTTTTTTGTTACTGTAAGTAACATACAAGCCAAGGGTGAGTAAATATGTTAGACCCTCAAACCTGTTTTTCGAGGCTACCAAATAAGTTTGCCGTGCTGACAGTCACAAATAAAGCTTTCTTTTTGTCTGTGGAGAAGTTTGGTGAGGGTTTTTTTGTCTTTCATTTAGCTTTCTGAAAATGTAGGCTTCTGACCTTGATCTAGTTGGCCTCCCTTCTTTTCAAAGAGCTATAAAACAGCTGTGACATGCAAAAAAAAAAAAAAAAATCTGCAAGAAACCTGCCTGCCTTCCCAGCCAACCTTGGCAATGGGAGCCCTTGAGTGAGACTAACCTTACCTTCCCTGGAAAAGGTTTTGTTCGGTAGTGCCTATGTGCAGCTTGTTGGGGCCACAGACACTTTGTCATTTGGCTCCATCTTCTGGGATAAGGCAGAAGAAACAGAAACCACTTGAGCTGACACTTTGCAAGTCCTGTCACACACATTTATTGGTCTTTTCTTACTCTTCATTAATGCTTCCATGCAAGCTCACATTGGATGCAAACACAGTAGGAAACCTTTTGCTTTTCTGAAGACGTTTTAATGGGAGCAAGAATTCAGTACACAAAAAAAAAGTGCTGAAAATCAATAGCTTTTTTGTTTTCCGAGACTAAGAAAGGACAGTTAGTAAATGTTTGACTTGCAATTCAACAGTGATAGAAAAAAAAAGAAGAGCTCAGGTAAATGGCTTTTTGATTCCTGCACAGTTTTGCAGAATTAGCTCTGACTCTGGTTCAGGCAGCACACTATTTGTTCTCTGCTGCTGGAGCTTTGAAGGAGAAAAGGGGATAAAGCATTATTGCTATAGCAACCTTCAAGTGGGTGCTGTAGGTGATCAAAACACATTATTTGTTGATGGAAGTTTTGACCATCACAGTCTTTCCATGCAGCACCCAGAACTGTGGGCCAGCTAGCTGAGCTGTAGTCGCATTTGCTTCACTTTTCCATTCAGTCTTTGAGTTTCTCCACTGCTCAAAATTAACAAAGTCTACAAATCTTTTCAGACTTTCATCTCTGAAGACTCTGTGCTCCTGCTCTTGCTGAGACAGCCTGACACGAGTCCCTTCCCGGGGGCAGCAGCAGGATCCAGCACAGCTTCTTGTCACTCTGCCCTGGCTTAGGCAAAAGCAGCAGCTGTACCCTGGCCATTCACTGCATCCATCGATCAGCTGTGCTTGCTCCTGGTGCTCAAGGTGTTGCTGAAGCTGAAGTAATATCTGGATTTTGAGATTGTGTGGATGGTGGCTTGTTGCTGGCGATGAGCTCCCAGAGGAGGTGTCTGCTGATACCTGACAAGCTCTGAGCTGCAGGTACAATACCTGCTTTCATCTTGGAGTAGTGATGGCAGTGACAGACCTGGGAAAGAGGTCTTTGTATCCCCAGTACAAATCTCTGCTGGTTATTGGCATATCAAGGGGAGCTTACTGCAAAGAAAACTTGCAGAAAATAAATTAAATCAGACCTCTATTTTGATCACAATT
The DNA here is from genome assembly GCA_013398855.1 of Mohoua ochrocephala. Lineage (NCBI taxonomy): Eukaryota > Metazoa > Chordata > Aves > Passeriformes > Acanthizidae > Mohoua > Mohoua ochrocephala. The sequence continues at coordinate 95,788 of VZTA01014657.1, forward strand.
CAGCAATAGTTTATGCTTTGTTTCTCTTATATGTAATTCATGAGGGGTGACTAAATGGTTAATGCAATTTTAGATAAACTAGCTTGAAATACGTTGCCTGAAATCATGCTTTATGTTCATGTATATAATATCTACTTCTCAAGCAACATGCTTATATTTGCTGTGCATTTAGTGAGCCTTTATGAATGCATTTTGACAGAAGCACTGACATAAAAGGGAATGCACCTCTTTTTCTCTTCTGTGAAAGCCAAATCTATTTAAAATTTGTGGGTTTGATTTGAAAATGACTTCTTAATGTCTAAGATGAAGCTTGGTAATGAAATAGTGTGCACATTAGTAATAAAAATCTATAATTTTATAACTCAGGGATGTACTGTGTAACCTTTAATTTAGAATAAGTGAATTGTAATTTGGAGGAAAAGGAGCTACCCATACAAATGCCTCAGACATCACAGGCATGCAGGTGTTCCTTAGGTCAGTCCTGTATATTGGATTTCTGGGAGCTGTCCTGCTGCTTTGATTCTTTCTCTCGCTGCCTTGAAGAGAGACCCATTTCCTGCAGCCTTTGGGATGATACGAATCTGCTGCCCTCTGAAAGAGGGGTTTGGCCTCTTTGTTTTGTAGTAAGCCTAGTCTGGCTTGGAGAAGGCTTTGTGGGTCATGGCTCTCGAGAATTAGAACTGGAGAATGGGTTGCTTAGAGCAAGAGGCATGTAGCTGCTAGGGATGCTGGAATTAAAGCTTTAGGTACAACTGAAATTTTGGAGGGACAAAGCATTGGCAAACTTGATGCGAGTTCTGCATTAGCTGGCAGTTAATACAGGGCCATGCGCTCTAGGGTTTGTCTGGGGCTTTCAGATGAGATGTAACCATGCAGGTCCCTTAGCAAGGCTTGCTGTCTCTTACCCTTTGCCCTGACAGACAATTTGGCACTCTGCACACTGTAAACTTTGGTCATTTCCATCAGGCTCTTACAAAAAAACAAGACCAAAATGCAAAAAACACAAACCCCACTTTTCTTTTCCCTGAGTTTATAACTTCAGCATAGAATTATTAAATCTCCAGCGATGCAGAGTGAAATACCTCCAATCCCCACTCCTTTTTCCTTTATTATTGCTTATGCCACAAGAAAGCCAAGGAGATTTGTGCTTATAAATAACAGTATTATTCAGAAAGATATGGGCAACTGGAAATAGAGCTGCTATGTTCTCCTTTGGGTTTCCCCACTTTTCTCAAAATTAGCCTAATCTAGGTGTTTCTTCAGTCAGATCTTTGAAGATTTCTCTCTGCGATTTTTCCTGTCCTGCTGGACATAACGCTAATACTTTGTGCATGTACATGAATATTTGGCTTTTCCACTGACTCATGAGCGTGGAGCCATTGCCCTGCAGGTAGCCACAGTTACAGGAGGTGACAGAGGCTTTGAGGGGGTGAGGAGAGCATGTATGTGTCCTGCCTGGAGGCACCTGAGGGAGCTGGCACCTAAGCACCAGGGACAAAGTCCCTTTCCCCTGGCAGGCAGCAGTATTGAGAGAGGCAAGGAGCCTGGCTCTGTCCCAGAGGAGCAGCAACCCCAATGGTAAGAGGGACATATGCCTGAAACCACTTTTTGCTGTTCCTTTTTCTGTTTTCTTTTCATTCCTGTGCAAAGCCTAAATAACACTTGGCATTTGAGCATGTATGAGCAGCAAATCACTGTTAGCAGTGAGCTCCCAGAGGACAGGTCTTCTTATACCCAGCTGGCTCCAAACTCTGGGAGTAGCAGATTTTTCCAAGGCACTGGCTGCAGGTCCAATAACTGTTCTCTTCCCCAGTGCATCCTTTGACTAAGCTTAAACAAATTTCAGCCAGTATTCTGAAGACAAAGATGAAGTGTGAAAGAACTCCTGGGAGGGTTTTCCTTCCAGAAGAAGCCCAGGCATTCAGGAACACGGGACAGTGATAAAGGTGTGCCCTGCAGACAAGTACCCAAGGGCCACATGTGCCCTGCATATAGGCACAGCCAGCTGATGTGTGTCACAGAGTTCTCTCTCTTATCTGCTGTTAAATCGTGGAGCTGTTGTTGTGCTCTCTCTCAACACTCAAAGACAGATCAGGAGAGAGTGGGTTTTGCCTTTTATTCACACATGTAGTCCAAGCCTCTTGACAACAGGAATGAAAAGAGGGAGTGAATTGGCAGTGGCAGTCAAATACCTGGCTCTGGTGTGAGCTGAAGTGGATGAGACAGTAGCTGAGGTCTCTGCAATTGTTTCCATTGCACGGTGTGGACATGTCAAATCAGACAAAGCTCACTAGCACTGAGTGCTTGACATACTTGGTTTGCTGCAGGCAACCTTACAGTAACAGACATTACATACCCTTATGTGCAGCATTTCAAACTCCCAGTTCAAACCCCTTATCCACATTGCAGTCTGGGATGAGATAATAAAATATTTTGCTTTGCTGCGGATAGTTGAAAATGAAGGTAAAGTGTCGGAAAAATTATAACTTTTTTTTATGTCAGAGGTAGTGAGAATTTACTTGCTCTTCCAGATGGCATTTGCAAAGGCACAGAATGTCACAGGTTATTATCTTAAATTGAATAATAAAATATGCACAAGTTATTTTACAGCTGCTTTAATATCTGATTTTTGAAATGATTGCCAGTTAATAACAAATAATAGTTGTTATAATTAGGACTAAGTCATTTGTAATTATGGAACTATAGAAGACAGACTATTGAAAGAAGTGAGGAGAAATAACTTGTCAACTCAACTCAGCAGCAGTGTTTATTGACTGATGAATATTAACGGGTTATCAATTAACTAGTTGTTACCTGATATAAGTTATTTATAACTGGAGCTGAAATATGAGTTTGTGGCTAAGAACATCTTTGTGGTCCATCCAGAAATAACTGAAAAAGAAGCTGCTCTTCATTCTGTTGGCTTCAGTGGGACAAAGAGCTGAGGCTTTCCTTGAGTAAGGTGCATCTTCAGAACTCTGTGTTTTTTGTTAATGCTAGCTGCAGAACTTTGCTGACTTCATTGAGTAATGCAGTTTCCCCAAGAGCATAAAAATGACCCAACCAAATTAAACAACAGGTCGGGCAGCAACATGTGCCTGGGGTAGCAGCAAGTGGAGGGTGAGTGGTGGTGCTTCCCTGGGATGTGGTTTCTGTCAGCCTGGAACTAAGAGACTGCTTGGAGCCGAGGTGAAATTCTCGTCTGATGGCTTTTAATTCATTGGTCTTCTATAAAAATGTTCAACTGCTCTTTGAACCTGAGTAAAATTTTGATATTCACACAATTCTGTAGTAATAACCTTTACATTTTGGCTGTGCATTGCATGGGAAATTGCAGCTTTTTCTTTGTCTTGACCCTACAACCTGCTGATGTGGCTTGATGCTTTTTAGGCTTTATCTTAAAAAAAGTCTATATGTATTTCAAATTCATTTTTAATAGCATTTTTTATTTTAAACCTGTATTATATTGTCCCTCTTTTATTTTAGACTGAAAAGCAGTAGGCAATCCAGTTGCTCCTTGTTTTGAAGGTATATCATACCTCTGGTTTTCCTTTTCCTTTCTAGTTCTACAGTGTATTTTTTGAGATTTGGGGAGAGGCCAAACCTTCAAGCAATATTCAAAAGTCAGGGTCACTTTGGATTTATACAGATATTTTCTGTTTTGTTCTCTATTTAGCTATCTCTATTTTGTCTGACACTTTAACTGCCGCTCATTGAGTGTTTTAATAGAACTCTCTCTTTTAATTCTGAATTCACTTTTCTGAGAGGTAATAGTTTGTTCCGACCCCATTGTTGTGAATATGAAGTTAGGATTGCTTTTTGTTATGTGCATCACTTTACATTTCTTCAACCTTACCTTTATCTGCCATTTACTCAGTATAATAAAATCTTTCTGCAACTCTTTGGAGCTAACTTTTGGCTTTTTTTTTTTTCTATCCTGAACAGACTCTTTCCTTTTTCTGCATATATCTGTTTCTTGGACTCTTTAGGAAATGTGCCACAGCCTGTTGGCATGTTCTACCCCCTCTCCTGTTGTAGGACAGTGCAGCACTCTCTGACATGAAACAGCACACGGATTTTTGTGTGTGGCTAGCCTTAGTGGCAGGCAAGAGGGATGTCTCCTGGCTCATGTGCTGGTTTGTTCTGCTGCAGGTCAGGGCTAGTTAGCCTTTGTGAAAGTATGGCTGAACGGATCCATCCTCACAGCTGGGCTGGCCAAGCAAGCAGACATGGATTAGTAGCAGGCCAAGCAATGTCAGCAAGGGTTCTGGTGTGGGTGGTCGGATCATGCTGTACACCTTGGAATTTTTCCAGGTATTGTCTGGAAGCAGGGGGTAGAATCTGTGATTCTATATGATCTTCTCGGCTGGCTGTCATGAATCAGGCTGCAGCTCTAGCTCTGTCTTGGGATCTCTTCTGCCTCAGCTCCAGCACTGAGCTGGAAATAAAATTGTGAGACCTCCACCCTTACAGGCTTTCCCACCTCTCTGTTAAATAAATGCTACCAGGAGAGTTCACCCTTCTGGGAATTTGTCGTTGTGGTCAATAGATTGTCTGAGTACAGCATAAGTTAGGGGTGGGAGGGGGGCTGGAAAGGCACAAAGGCTTATGGAATTGGCACTGAGATGGGGATTTCTCTGGGGAATAGCTGGGATTACAACCATTTAACTGAGAATGGATATTGATTGTTCGCTTCCACCTTGCTCTGCCCCCCTGAATGGTGCCAGGATTGCTTCCTAAGCAAGTGCTGTGTGTCGGTTGCCCAGAGAAGAATGTTTCATACAGTGAGCCCTTGAGCACTGCTGCTTTGAAAGCAGACCTTTCAGTCTGAGGGCTCCAAACACGTGTCCGCCAGATGCCAAACCCAAGCACAGAGCTGCAAGCTCACCTGGAATGCATCAGCCAGCCTTCCTCTTGAGGGAGGGCTTGGTACCTGTGTAGCTCCTGCACTGCTCATGCCTTTTACATCCAAGGCATTGCATTAAGGAAGGGAGGGCAGGAAATGGGACAGGGCATAGAAAATCCCCAATGTAGGTTTTTTACTAAAATGCAATTGAATTAGTCTTTTAATTCCAGTTTGCAAACATAAAGAATCATTTGGCAAGACTTCTTTCCTCCGCACACGTGTCCTCTCCACCCAAATTTTTCAACCATGTTTTCTGTAAATAACAAATAAAAAAAGGTTTGTAAAAAGTGTATTGAGGAAAAATTGAATTAGTACTGTTTCTCTGGGGATGTGTATCTCGAGGATATAGGTAATTCTAACACTCTAGGAACTAGAGTAGTAAAAGCGATTGTACCTTTAGAAGCAGGATTAGTCTTTAAAAGAAAGTGACATAATTTTCCTTTCTAAAACCACTACAGCATTTTTAAAGTAGCTCTGTTCAAAGCTAGGCTTTCTGTTATTATGAATTACTGCAAATTGTTACCAGCATCATGTTGATAAATAAGTATTTGGGTGTTGAGAGAGGGGAATAACTTGAACTCCACATATATAATGATAGATTCTGGGCTGGCTGCTACTCCACAGGAAGTATGTTTGGGATTGTAATATTAATTTATAGTAGTACCAAAAAAGGATCTCAGCTGTTAGCAATTAATTATCAGATGAGAGAATGGGGAATAAAGTGGACCTGTTGGAGCTGGTCCAGAGGAGGGTCACAAAGGTAGGGAGCTGGAGCGCATTTCCTCTGCAGAGAGGCTGAGATAGTTGGAACTTTTCAGCCTGGAAAAGAGGAGACTCTTGGGAGAACTTAGAGTCCCTCCCAGTACCTAAAGGAGGCCTACAGGAAAGCTAGAGAGGTACTTTTCACAAGGGCATATAGTGATGGGACAAGTGGGAATGGTTTTAAGCTGAATGAGAATAGGTTTAGATTAGATATTAGGAAGAAGCACTGTAAGGGTGGTGAGACTAGAACAGGTTGCCAAAGGTAGTTGTGGATGCTCCATCCCTGTCAGTGTTCAAGGCCAGGTTTGGAACTAAATGGTCCTTAAGGTTCCTTCCAATTCAAACCATTCTGTGATTCTGTATTAATCATGTGCTGGTAAAACCCATGGTGCACTTAGATTTTGACTGGTCCCCTCATCTCAAAAGGGATATGGAAGGAATGTATGGTCAGGCTTCCATGTTGGTGCATATGAGCCAGGACAGCAGGCGGTAAGGAGAGGGTGTGACAGGGGGTCTGTGAAACCTTCAGTGGGACACAGGCAGTAAATAAGGATCCTTCGCTTATTTTCATGTTGGAAGAGAAAGTATAGCTTGGAGGCAACCACTGAAGCTACAAAGAGTCAGATTGAAAACAGGGCAGCAGCTTTTCACGTTTTTGTAGATAATAAACCTTTACATGACTTCCAGGGGCAATTTAATGAAAGAGATGCCTCTCAAAGGACTATAAAATAAATAATAATAATAAAAAGAAAAAAGGTAGCATCATCTCTGAAGGGGGATGCAATTCAGCAACTTGGTTGTCTGCAAAACTCAGGAAAAAAAATTGTCTGTTCTAGAGAGAGAGTGGATCTTTCACCCAATTTTATGTAGCCACTCTTACCAAAATATGGAAAGGCCCCCAGTGCTGTCAAATCTATTCTCTGTGGATATTTTTACTTGTAAGCATGCTGAAACAAGTGCCTTACACTTTTGTGCATACATACATGAAGATCAACTATAGATGGACTAAAAGATGAGCAGTGTGCTGTCGATTTCAATGAGTGCGAAAAGCAGGAAGGACTTGAGCTCCTACCAGAAAGCTACCCTGCCAAGACATTGTCTCACCTGAAAAACAGACTTTTCACTCCTGTCACTCTGTTTTTTTCAGGAAGCTTCAGTGTTAGCAAGTATCACTCTGCATCTGTAATCTGAAAAAAAAGCACGTAGGCTTTTTTTAAAAAGGAACACAATTACACACCACAGCAAATAACTTGCTGTGATGGTGAAGTCTTCCTTTTTTTTTCTTTTCCTGAGGGTTTGTTGTTTTAAAATCTTTTGCACATGCACGTTTATACTTGAAATTTTCCACTGTAGAAAGGATCCGGAAGATTTGATGTCCAACTGTCAGAGTTATGTAAAGGGAAAACAAAAAGAAATAAAATGTCACCTGTAAGTGTGTAACGTTGCCTGCCCCGAGTGAAACCATGCACTGGGTGAAGTGCTGCCTTGCTACCCTCAGTGTAGGCAGAGCTCCTTGCCTGTGTGGGTATCCTGTTTTCAGGGCTCAGAGAGCTCGGGCGGGAGGGAGCAAAGCATTGGGGGTGACATGAGAACCTGAACAGCACTGAGGACTTCTGCTGGTTACTTTGTATTGGCATGAAACTTCAGTGCACCTCACTCCCCTTCTGGGTTACTCATTTCCAAACTATTTCTCATACTCTGGTGCAACGGAGGGTCAGCCTCATAGTTTTTAAAGTTCATTTGAAACTTTATGAGAAGGAAATCAAGACAAGGGGAAAGGAAATAGGATGGTGACATTTTGAACTGATGATTACCTCAGCAGAATTACAGGGGACCAGCTGACATTTCCTTACAGGGCTGTCTGGGAGACCTGCCAGTGTGGAATTATATTAGTCAATGTGTGAACTGACAGGGTGCGTGGTCTGGTGTTTGCAAGAGAGAACAAGATTTAGATTGCAGATAGAAGTCTTTATCACCTTACTCCAATGTGAATCAAAAGATAAATGGAAGTCCTTTCACAAAGACCAACTAGTTTTCCACCAATTAACACGGGTATTATTGTCCTAAGCTTTACAGAAGAGTTGATGCCATTATGAACATTTCCAGTTTTCTAGGAATCAAGCAATTAACACAGTTGGTTTTAAGAATCTGATCCTGGATGGGTCACAAATGCTGAAGCAAGAGAAATATTAGATGTGAATGGAGAGCAAAGAAATTGGTCCTCACTTTCACAGAAATATTATTTCTGTCTCAGTACCATCTAAGGATATAAAAATCCCAGAAGCATAAAGTAAAAATGATGGGATCTGAAAATAATAGAACCTGGAGGACCATCTAACTTCTCAGTAATTTTGCATTGCATGTAGTAAGAGCAAGGCAGTCAAAATACTGACCCAGTGCAAATGCTGAGTGAGAGAAATTGCTAGGGGAAAGTTGGTTCTTCGTGGGATCACACCATTTTTAAGAAAGTAAGAGTCACTATGCAGCTTCAAAATGAACTGATATTGCAGTGAGAGTTAAGGGAGGTGCAGATTAGCAGGGAGTGAACAATATGTCTGAAATCTCTATTTTCTGTGCTTACTGTTCCAGAGCTTGGAACAAGAAGTATGATGTTTCAAGTATTTTTTTAATTCACTTGTAATAGACTCATACTTCTCACAAGCATGATCATATTGCTTTTTTAAATATACATTTTGAATCTCTCAGCAGCAAGATAGGCAGAAATGGGAAAAGCTGCTGTTATTGAGGCTTACACTGCAAACTGCTCTGAAGGTACTGTGGAGAACAAAGAAGTTGTGGGTGAGGTTCTGACAGCCTGCTGGCATTCAATATTCCATAGGCAACAGGGTCCCTTGAGTCTGAGTGCTATGGGTTTCTGTAAAGAGGATTTTCTGAAGGGATTCTTGCATTTGAAATGAGGAAAAAAATATAAAATGTAAGTTGGGGAAATGGTGGGTAAGAATGGATTGAATGGCAAATAGCTATAGCTCTACAGACATGCGAATAGTCTGGAAAGCCAGTTTTGTTGCCAGGGCTGGTATAAAATCTTTTTTGTTTTCTCTCTTCTTTTGCAGCTTTTCATGGAACAGTCTGTCTTTTCCCTCTTTGTATTCTAAGAATAGACACATTTCAGGTTTTGGCTGTGAGAAATTAGTTTTGGGTACTTCTTTCTTTGGATAAAATGTTGTTTCTCTTGCTGTGGGAGCGTCTTTGATTTCATAAATAGTGATTTGTTTGTGTCCTGTTGTTGATTTATTTCCTGGGCAAAAAATAATGAAAAAATATTGAAGCATGTAGTTTGTGATGGCTCACGAGTCACAGCTGCAAAATACCTAAGGCTGGAAAGGACTTCTGAGCTTTGCCCAATTGGGTTTTGGATATCTCCTGCGCTGGAGACTCCAAAACCTCTTTGGGCAGCCTGTTCCAGTGTTTTATCATCCTGACAATAAAACAGTATTTTCTTACGTTTGAAAGGGATTTCCTATATTTCCATTTGCGTCCATTGCATCCTGTACTGTCACTGAATTCCATTGGGAAGAGTCCTGCTCTGTCTTATTTATCATCCTCCCCCCTGCTTCAGTGAGGTACACATGCACCTAAAATCTCCTCTAAACTTTCCCATCTCCGTGCTAAGCAATCCCAATGTTCTCAGTACATTCCAATCATCTCCACTGGCCCTTTACGGGACATGCTCCAGTGTGTCTATATCTGTCTTGAAAGGCAACTTTAGAAAGAGTCTTTAATCTCTGAAAAGAATGACAAAAATACGGACTTCCAGAAATAGTCTTTTTAGGTACTAAACCCAGGGCTGTCAGATACCTGGCTGTCAAAACTGGGATTTGAGGGAATGCATCAGTAAATCATTATAAATCAATAAATCACTTGACCTTTTGTAAATCCCACTGCACAAATGGAAATTTGTTATGCCTCTTCAGTAATGTTGTTCCTGTGTGATACCTGATAAATTTCTCAAGGAAGGGAGAAGGAATGGAAAAAGAAGAAAACCTCCCAATCTGACCCCAAACCATATTTTTATTAACGTGTTGCCTTAATTATGTTATTCCAATACCGATGGAGTTATACAGAATCCTTGTTTGGATATTTTCAGGTGCTTAAAAGTTGGGCTGCTAGATAATATTGCTAGAGCTAAATAGCTGATAGTATGTTCACTGGAGAAAAGTGATATTACTCCACAGGCACATGAGCTATAGCAATATTGAAACATTCAGTGGAACTGAAGATTGGATTCTGAAAAGTGTGCAGCTTCCAATGATTGCTGTAAACAAGACCATTTTAAAAAGGCAGCTTTTCAGAGGCATGGAAATGAGAGCTAAGCTTTACAGAAAATCTATTCTGGATGACTTCATTATTTGAAAAGAAAAGAAGAGCTGGTAGTGATTTCACATTAACTAAACTATATAAGCAAAATATAAATATTTGGATAGCATTTGAACACAAAATTCTTTTGCATTTCTCCTAGAGCTGAAGTAAAGTTGGGAAGTGCCGTTAGAATAGGAGAGTGAATGGATGCCAGCAAACACAGCAGTGGCAAGGCTGGCTCTCCAGCAGGAAGGCAGAGTGGGAAGTGCAGCTGAATGGAAAACATCTCTGACACTGTCCTGAAAGGGGTAACATGGCATTGGCTTGCTACGAGGCAAAGCGAGGAAAAGAAGTGAGGTTGCTATTCGTGGCCCAAGAGAATTTAATCCTTGAGGTGTGTGGTATGAAATGTTATTTGCACGTTTCCAAACTGCAAAAATAGTTGCAGTTCCCAGGGTTAGAGAAATCCTTGTCCTACAGCTCGGGGTGGGACTGCTGCTGTCATTGATGCTAAGTACCACCACTGTAACAGCTTGGTGAGGTTTTTTGCCTTTGAAGTTCCCCAGTATCCATGAAGCCAGACTGTCCTGAAAATCCCTTTGTAAAATGGGCTCAAGATGTGATGTCGGGTTCCTCGAGATTCCTCTTTCACGAGGTACCTTCCCCTCCCTCCCCAAAGGGTTTGGTGGTTTGAACCTTTCTTCCTTCGTACACCTGCCCACGCAATACATGGAATCAGTTGTTCAAACCTCTGATCCACCAAGTGAACTGAGACAGTGTCTGGGTCCTCCCTCCCACACTGAAAAATGTATCCAGAAAATTGTTTGAGGGGGAAGAAACAGGTGGGGGAGATATAACTTATGTCGAGCTGATGAGCTGGAGAGGAGCCAGCTCAAGTCCAGCATGAGCAGGCCATGCTGTAATGTTTGCAGAGAGCTTGAAGGCAGCATAAAATAGAGGTTTCTAAACCTGAGGAGAAGTGCCAATATTTCAAGGATGGACATGGGATTCATTGAGACTGATACAATAGGTCATCCACGAACAAATTGGTTCTTATCTACTGTTTAAAAATAATAAAAATTTTTAAAAACTACCCCCCAGCTAGAGCTCTCCATGTTTAAGGTAAATTTTACAGAAGTTGTAGGTGTTTATTTTCTTGACTAAATTTCAATGGTTTGCAGGCTGTTGTAGGAAGGAGGGAAAAGAACTAAAGGTGAGAGCCGTTACTGACATGATTCAGTCCTGTTTCTTTCCAGAAAATGAAAAGCCTGAATGCCTGAATATAGGCACAATCAAACAGCAGGACAAAGAATCAACTGGTGGGAATGTCAAAGGTCCAAGGCTTCTCTATTCTTTCCACAGACACAGTACACCTAAAAAAAAATTCACACTAGCATTTACTCGAGGCTTTCTTGTTTGGTTGGTTTTATTTGGAGTGTTTCTGTGCTTGTTTGGATTTGTTCCTGCTTTCCTTTATCAGGTGGGCGTGCCCACCCAAACAGATCACTTTCTGGAAGATTTTGATCCAGCTCATAAAAGCATTTCCCCTCATAGTTTTGGGCTTTCTATAACAGAGATTTAGCAGTAATCTCACACTCAAGAAAAGCTTCACGTTCTTCAGTTTTAACCAGTAACAGGAAATCATTGCCAATATCAGCAAGGTACAGGAAATTAGGCAGCACACAATATATTGAAAACATTTTGGACGTGTACTTTTCCCTCATGAGTTCTTGTCACTTTCTTTAAAGTGTGGTTTGCATGTTTCAGGAAGGTTTTCTTTGAGCGAGGTTTTATGGTACATTGGTCATTCTTTGGGGGTTTTTTGATGCTGAGATTTCTCTGCCTCCTGCTGCCTAATTAGGCAAAGGCAGCAATGTACTATGAAAGGACTGGCAGCCCATTCTAGGGACAGCTAATGGGATCTCAGGCCAGGCCCACTGAATGCAGTGGGTCACTTGGCACGGCTTGGGATCAGGTTGTGATCGTCAGAACTTGTTTTGTTGCAATTGTTAAAAGCCCCCACAAGACCTGCAGGAAGATCATCACTTTCCTCTTCTCGGTGGACTTTCCTTTTATTCCCTATCATTGGTATATGCAGATGGTTTTGAAGGAATGAGAAGATGTGAAATTGAGAGAGGTGTTTTTACTTCTCTCTGGTGAATGAATTATATTGGAAATTTGGCTTTAATGATGTGTTTCTTTGACATTCTTCCAACCATAGTAACTTTCTGCCGTGTGAAGTCATGTGTGAACTAAATAAATGCTTTCCTGGGAGCCTCATTTGCCATCTATGCTGGTAGCTAGGTATTAGGTAGTCATTTTGCAGCTAATGAAAGATAAATCAAAGTCACTGCAGGTGATTCATAGAGGGAATATTTCCCTTCTGTTTAGACACAGGGAAATGATGTCTGATTAGCTGGCAGGTCTAGATTTTTTGTATTTTAGGAAGTTCAGGCCCAAAGTAGGGCAGTTGCTTATTGTTATAGCTGAAATTAAAATGCAAGCACATTAAACTAAATATTCTCACTTGGAGCACAGAACACAATAATCAGAGGTTATAAGCATGCTTCCCTTAAGGACAGCGTCAGAGCAAAACAAAACTCAGCTTTTTTGTGTCTCCTGGATACAGGTGACTTGCTGCATACAATTTTGTTATCCAGCCACCCAGAAGAGAATTATGCAGAAGAGTGTAGCTATGGAAAGCGTGTGCTCCCCAGGACTGTGGAGAATTTCCTGAAAACGTGTGAATTAATTAATTAATTGTAAATTTACCTAGTGTTTTTCTTGTGTGAAATTGTTGACAGATGGATTGCAAACAGCCAAATACTGAAGTTTGCTAAGGAAAGTGAGGGCAGTGGTGATGGTCAGGCCGAATTCCTTCGTTGCTCAGAAATGCTGTGTACATTCTGTGCTTAATGTTGTGTTTCAGGATTGATTTTAAGATGACACATGATGGAGCTTTGAGCAGGATTCTGCCTCTTCCCCATCTCTGGCATTGTTTATGCAGTGCTGGTACCAGGCACACTGAGCTGCCCTGCTTTAAAGGAGACACCTGTTGCTGCTTTTGCACCCCATGGCCCAGCAGCTCTGCCCTGGGAAAAAGGAAAGCATCCCCTGGAGCAGCACAGCTAGCATGGAGGTGTGGGGTGTTCTGCTGCAAAGTAGAAAGAGTGTCCAAATATCACTTGCTCAGAACTAAACAGAGGTCAGTGGGATGATTTGGTACAGCTGAAATGGGAATGAAGTTCCTGATCTGTCTTCCACGAGCAGAGTGGCTTCAGCTCTTGCTGATACCTCTTGCTGATTTCTGCCCCATCCAGTGGTGGCAAGTGAAAGCAAAACCTTCTCTGTTATTGTCTGTAGTGCTGCTCCACAGAGTGTTAAACGATCCTTCTTCTCAACAACTAGAAAGACTTTTGCTCTCAGCATGTTAAGTAATAGTTTTGGCTCTCAGTGAGAGGATACCTCTCAGTAGAAATTAAATAAACTGGCTTTCAGCTGGGACATGGTGGCCAAATCTAAGTGCTGGACTTAAATATATTTAACTCAATATTTGAGACTTCTTGTTGCCTCAGACAGTCAAACCATGAATAATGTGTTGCCACAGCAACAGGAGTCTGACAATGTTTTGAATACTATTTTCAGCTAAGTGCATGTAAAATAACTGCAATTTTTTAAAAGCTGTAATAACCACTTTAAGTGCGTTTATGCCTGAAGAGAATTTTTGTACTTACGTATTCCTATCCAAGGAGTTAAGAAAATTGTTGTAAAATGCACATTACCAGCATATCCAGACTATTTAAATGGTTAAAATGTATCAAAATAATCTTTCAGCAGTCCTCAGTTTTATTTATTCTTTGTCTAATATCATGTAGTTAAAGTAATCTTCATTCATTTTTAACTACTGATAAAAAGTACAAAAAATGAGAACTGTTAAACATCTTCCACAAAAAGTAATTTCTAAACCTCGCTTCAGTCACGTGTAAGAGAATAAATTGTGTGCCATTTGCACAGTGTAATTTGGCACCCATAGCCACTAAGGAAGCAAAACTAGGTCAAGAATACAACATCCTAATTTCTAATCAAACTATTTATTTGCGTGTATTAGTTCACTGCAGAGCTCATGATCTCCCTCGTGGTTTTCACACCTACAGCTTCTTACAAACGGTGTGAGTGCCTTTTTTAAGCTGCAATAAAATTGTCTCTTGCCAGGGAGAGTAAAAAGCCTGATTTTTAATATTCTAATATTAAATAAGCCTGGGTTTCTTCAGTGTACTCGAAGGCTTGCTTTATTTTCTATTTCCATTTGGCTGAAGAAATAGGGAAGTTCAATAATGTAGTGCTGGCTTTAGGTCGGAGCACCTCCTGGGTCTCTGCAACAGAAGGTGCAGGTGCAGGTGCAGATACCCAGTTGAAGGCAGTGGTGGTGTGAGATCACTGTCCTGCTGGCTCTGCAGAGTGTGGTTGGGGTCATCTCCTGGACTGTTTCAGCCAGGCACTCTGTGGTCCAGGTGGGATTGGGGCAGAGAGAGGCTGACTTTCCATGAGGTGCCTGATCATTGGTGTTATGCATATGGGATCCAGGAGCACTTTTACTTCACTGCAGCTTTACAAAACCATCTTGATTGAGGAGTTTATCAGAAGGTAAGACCCCAGATTCCTGCATGTGGGTGGGTGAAAGCAGAACTATGCGTTGGAATTAGGGTAGATGTCTCTGTGTGAGTGTCTGGCCATTTCCATAAGCAGAGTTATGGTATTCTGGAGATATGTGGGTGCTCAAGTTCAGGTTTTCTCTTGCTGCTTCCATGAGTCCACCTGTGGGCAAAACAGTGAGTATTCAGATATTGCAGACAGAAAAATGCCTTATTTGTCTACCAGTGGCACTGATACTAAAGCCTCACAGAGTCCAACACAGATTAGTTTTGTTATTTGACTAATATTGTAGCTGTGTGGAGCTGAATACAAAGGGCAGCTTACTGCAGGCTATTATAATGTTAGATTGGGCATACTTGAGTCGTGTCGTTGTTGCAAAAGACCATAACTATAGAAATTGCACGAGTCACTTCTTTAGGATATGGTTTGAAAAAAGCAATTAGTGCAGAGAATAAAAGACCACGTTTCCTTGTGAGGAAACTTGATCTTCTGAAAGAAGCCTTCCTTAAGAAAAACTGGCAGATAATGATGTCTGTAGAAAGAGAATTAAAGCAAATTGATTTTATTTCTGGGCTTAGGATGACTGCATGGGAGCGCTTTGGGTAAAGCATTCTCTGAGTTCCACAGTGCCTTATGATGTCTGTCACTGCAAGGCACTAATGCACTTCTTCAAGGAGACTGGTGTTTGAGCTGTGGGAGCTGCTCGGGCTCTGAACAGTCACGTCTCATTCCTGGAATCGGGCAAAACTAAGAAGCAGCATAGCACATTATGGGCATTAGTACATACAAAGGGTAATGTTTCTATGTAAGAAGGGACATGGCAAAATTTAGTGGGTTTTTTTTCCTTTAGTGTGTCTTTCTAAAATTACTCACTGCTCCTCAGTCACTTCACTTGCCACAAGTTAAGAGGTAGAGCCGTTCCTTGGAATCATTGTTGCCCTGCATTTCTGTGAACAATCTAGCTTGAGGTCTGCCTTGTGTTATTCCAGGGTGATATTGAAATAATTACACCGATGTTGATAGGTATGGAAATGGGATAAGTCAAAAGGTCCTTGTAGGTTCATAAATCCATGTTTACCCCCAAGGTAAACCTTTTTAATGGTTACTACTTTCTTTTCTGATACTTGTGCTGTCCTCTGACTTTTAAACAATTACCAAGAATAAAGCCAAAATAAATAGTATATCTTTCAGATAGTCATCCTTTAAAAGGACAGAAGCTTTTCTTTTTTGAGGAAGAAAATGCCCAGTTGAAACTTCAAAGGGATAACTGCACAGAACTGACTGAGTTCCTAATGCTTGAAAACACATCAAAGACTCCTGGACTTATAATGTTCATATTTTATTCATGAGCTCCTTAGAAGGAAGTGATTCAGCATCAATGAATTTGCAAACAAGACACAAAGAAGGAGCATTTAGAAAAGAACCCTATTTTAGTGAGGGGTGGGGAAATCTACTATAAGAAAATATCCTAATCAATGCTGAGGTAAGCAGAGGAACAGAGTGCCTGACTACATTAGGAAGTAGTTTAGCCTTTAACCACTGAGTCTTCGTTTGCAATCCATGCCTGATGAACAGCAAGTCTTTGTCCATGTGATGAGTCAGCTGGCAAGGCTTCAATGTCCTTTTTTCTACTGCAGGGACAGCCACATCATAAAATGCTTTTTATGGGTCTTGGCTCCAGTGCCGGTTGAGGTTGGAGGCTGAATTTTTGTTTCAACCTGAAGATGTTTGTCAGCATATCCTTGACCCAGGTCATGATTTCTGACTCGGAATGTATTTGGAATGACAGGTTGATGCCATTACCAAAAGGTCACCTAGACCAGTCTACTTTCTAACACAGGATGAACGATTCCTTCTTCCCATCGAGCATGTCAAACCTGTTACAGATACTCTGTGAAAACAAGACTGGTCTTCCCAATGCTTCTTAATTCACATAGGTGTGACAAAAAATCTTTCTAACTTAAAATGGTCTGGATCTGCCACAAGGAAACCCTTCCTATCTCACCCACTGTTCACTCAGAGATCATACTTGGTAATTCTAAACTCTGTTAGTGGAGGTAAATGGAATAAAGGGAAATAATTGTTTGGGGCTTTTTTAAATCCTTTTCCCCCTGAGTCTGGAAAACTGTCACCCTGGGCAATTTTCTGGAGCCATGATCCTCACCTCTATCCCTACTCTTCCAGGGTATACACAGGCTTTGTCAGCTGGGGCGTTCAGACAAGTTTGGCTGGCATAGTAATTCCCTGGAAGAAGCTGTCAGAGATCCCTGCTGTCCCTTGCTCACTGACTTTTATCAATGAGCATGCTGTTATTCTTTGAAATGTCTTTTACTGCGCTGTCCTAGCAGGGAACCTTTAGACCTTTTTTCCCTATTTCTTTGTTTAACTTAAATATTCTCCTTTCTACCCACGCCCAGGTCTTTTCTCCTACAGCAATGTTCTAAAAATATTGAACCAAGAAATTAATGTCTACTTACCTCCACGTCCCCAAAGAAGAGTGAAAATCAAGATGTAAGAGCAAGTTTTCATGCTTTGTTCTTCCCCATTTGTTCTGCAGCACTGAGAAATTGAGGTGTTAATAGGCAGGGCAGCGGGCCAGATATCAGTGTAGCGCAGAAGGTGCTTGCTGGAAGTATATATGATTTTATGCCCACATTTTTCTTTTGTAGCTTAATGTCTACGGAAAGACATTACATTTTTCTGGGAGCGTAGCTGATTGATTGAAAAACTTGACTGGAAATAAAGAGGTCTGGCGTAGCGCGTTCCAGAGACGCTAACCTCCTTTTTTTTTATTCCTGCTCTTCTTTCATCTTGCAAGCTTAGCCACGGTCTTTACTCTTTGTCTTTAACACATGGAGAATGCAGCCTTTCAAAGATTAGAGTCTTTCAAAATCCACTGGAATTTCTAAAGCCGGCTATTGTAGTTGTTTAAGGAATCTAGCAATCTTTAATTGTCACTTTGTCTAATGAAATAAAGGTCTTGTGGATCTAAGGAAGAGGAAGAAAAGGTTAAAATGGGTCACCTGATAACTACTGAGAGGGCAGCACCTTC
This sequence comes from Mohoua ochrocephala, assembly GCA_013398855.1. Classification (NCBI taxonomy): domain Eukaryota; kingdom Metazoa; phylum Chordata; class Aves; order Passeriformes; family Acanthizidae; genus Mohoua; species Mohoua ochrocephala. Next base: position 113,481 of record VZTA01014657.1, read on the forward strand.
CTTCTATGCAAAGAGCTCTGGATAGGAAAATGTTAAGTGAAATCTCTGTCTGGTTAGGGAGAGCTGTTGCTGTCAGGATCACCAAGAGGAATATTGGCTTATACATTCTTATCAAAACAAACATGGTTATTTTACATTCATAAAATACTTTGAGATAGATAAATGATTTACTATCAAAACTTTACTCATTGATAGGGAATCTTTTTGTATCACCTTAAAGTTTATTAACAGGCTCTCGCTAAGCTTCGTTGCGCCTTTTGATTTGATGTCACAGTTCACAGTTGATTGAATTTGCAGAGACATAACTTTTTCAGACGTCTTAACGTCTCAAGGTTTAGTAGGAACCCCAGACCTTGCTGGAGTGTTGTACAGTATTCCCTGTCTGATATTGCCAGTGAAAGCTCTGCCTGTAGCTTTCTCACACTTTTGGAGCACTTCAGCCTAATTCCATTGAGCATGTGCTCACTCTATTGGGAAATAAAACTTGAAGGGTTTAGACATTTGAGTTTTGCTGAGAAGTGTGTAGCCATTCATCTTCTTTATTGTCACTTTTTAGCTCCACCAGCTGAGTTTGGTAAGTGAACATATGGGATAGAAACCATGATAGACTGTCCTGTCTCTCCCAGCCTGCCTTGTGTCTATCTCATCGAGTCCTACTTTTTTGTCTTCTCATCTCCTTTCAGAAGGAGTCAACTGGTTGATGTTAATAAGTACGACAAACTGCAAAATAGTAACTTTGGCATATAAAGAGTTGTATCTTCACGGTGACCTCTTCTCTGAAGAGACATGACAGCTTGGTTGCCTGAAGTGTTCATGGCTTGTTCTGAAACAGTTTATGACCAATCTTTAAGTTGTCCTTGTATCACCCTTCCTGCAAGCAAAGCATTCCGATGAGATGAACCGTGTGGTGCTCATCCCTCCTGTAAGGGTCTCCCTCAAAACGTTGCACACTGGGAATAGTCCCTAGTAAGATGCATAATAAACTTTTATTAATATGTAGAGCCCATGATGGAAAAAAGAAAAAGCCAAAAGAAAAATTAGTTATACCTGTGTTGCATCCCATGTGTCTATCGTGAAGCTACAAGGATGTGATTTCCTTAGGCTCCTGCGGATAGGGCTGGAATTATCGTAGAGCTCACGATGTTGCTCAAAGTGATCTGTCTGGAAGGCAGGTCTTTCCACTTCTACACGCCTTTGAAATTACTTCAGGGCTACTCACATGGCATATTCCATCCCCTTGAAATACACCTTTTTGTCCACAATAGAAGTTCTTTCACAACAGAAGTGTGTATTTTCTAGCCTTGTGTTTTTAATCATCGCCTGTCTGGATGCATAGGGAAACACACCCGACAAGACTCCTAAACTTATTTTGCCGCAGGAGCTTCTTCTACCCATTCTGACAATTTGTGGGGTTTGATGAATGATTTCAGTGATAGCTGTAGAGAAAAACTTCATTTCTGTAGCACAGCGGATTTCAATAAGAGATCTGATCCAAAATAGATGCAGCTCTTACCCTGGGGGTTAAGTGTAAAAATGAAACCCGTGCAAGCAACCATTTCCTCGACAACTGCAAACTTTTGATGTGGTCTTTTCAGAGCTCTTACTCAGGGTCAGGATAAGACTTTTAAATGTGTCTTAACATAACGCTGCCTTTAATCAGAGAAATTGCTATTGCATGGAGAAGCTTCTAGGACATCTTAAAAAATATTTCACCAAATCACTTGGCAGTCTCACTTTGCATGAAACCAATGGCACATTTCACTTTTGACTTCCTAGTAATGGGATTTTCTTTCTGTCATAAAACATTACTTCTTTTTTTGCCTTGGCTCAGAACAGATCCAGCTGGTGCTGGGTAGCACAGCAAGTGCAATGTTATTCACTGGAGTTTTGTGCTAGGTCAGTTTCTATGTAGCCATTTCATGGGAATGGAGTCTCCAAAATACGTGTTGGCTTGGTTCTTCCCTTTTTCCCTACACTTGCATTCATTTAGAAGTACAAATTGTCCATCAGCTGTGAACTCCCTTCTGAAACTTAAAGTTGCAGATGTCTGCAAGTAGTGAACCTATCTTGAGTGCACCTTTTAAAAGAAGTACTGTTAAAGTAGCCAGCTAAGTGGGTTTAGTATGTATGTCACACTGACAGGCTCTCACTGCTGTGTTTTAGTGCTTCAAAATGACTACTTAGCTGTAAAGAAGTCTGTCCATAATATCAGGGCCCTCAAAAACTTCAGGCTACAAATGGTTCAGGATGCAACTAACGTTATCTCCTGTAGATGCACTGCTGTATCTTTTGTACCAGAATGAAGTCAGTACTTGTACGTGGCCAGATATCTAGAGCTGGAAAATCGACCGTAAAATTCAATCCGCATTGATATCTAGTCTTCAAAATATTAATTATACAAATTACTTTGACAGCCATAACATATCTGGCTGCAGACATTCCCTTTATTCCACACTGGATGCCTGCTTCTAGAAGGAAAACACTGTGGAAGTTCTGCAGGCGAATAGAGAAATAGGAATTAATCCATCGGATAAGGCAAGTTGGAGGGAAGGAACATGAAGATTGCTTGGTACTTTGTAATTAAGTATTTGCAGTCATTATGGGGAATAACTATTATAGGCATATTTTGGTTTGAAACCGAATTTCCTCTGTGGGCTTTAGGAAGTACTGGCAGCTTAACACATCTGGGACTTGGTACCGAGAAAGTAACAGAGTATTGAGGAAGTAATGAAGTGTCCTAACAATTGGAAGCACAATTATGTTTTTAATTACTTTGCACGGTGATTTTAAACTACTGGAGCAATCCATGCTTTAACGGCTCTCCCATTTCTATGGGATTAGGTGTTGGGCATGTCTAGAGCAATTTTGCAGTCAAATGTTGCAGATGTTAATTAATGTGAGAATGACCAAGTTTTCCTTGTGTACTCAGCAGAGGCCTAAACGCATATCGAGACAGATTAGAGACAGCTGAGTCAAGGCTGGCACAACCAGCTTCACAGCCGACTGCTCATCTGCAGCTCAGGCCCAAGGCATCCCAACTGTATTATACAACCCAAAAAGCAGTAAAAGGGAGCCACCAGCACAGCACGGGATTTGATGCATTCATTTTGCTGTCAAGTGTACTTACATTGCAATGCTTGTGCATTTGGCTTTCTGTCATCGTTTTGTTGCTCATTACTGGGGTGCTGAAGAAGGAGGCACTGGGATATTTCATTTTTTCCCTGATGGCCCCAGCCGGTAACTTGAATACCTGCTTTCAGGCTCACATTTTTCTGGTTAGGCTCCCATCTAGAAACATTCCTCTTTACTCCACAAACTATGTCAGGGAGAGATAAAGCCCCTCTCAAGGGAAGCCTTGAGTAGGAAGCCTCTTGAGAACTCCTAACACAGATCCTATCTAAGCAGTATCTGAAGTATTTGCCCATAAGAGAGCTTTTGCAAGTTGTTGCCTCCTCTTTTAAGCAAAAATCAACAAGAAGAGGAAATTGATAGTTGGGTCAGTTGCTCTTCCTGTGGGAACTAAATGCTTGTGTGGAAGAGAGAAAGAAGGATCTGTTCAATGTGTGTAGGGGAGTGGAATACCTTCAGTAAAAATGCCAACAGTATATGATATCTGTTGTCCTGAGGGGATGAAGGGAGTTCCCTGAAGTATTAAAGAGGGGAACTTTTAATTCTGAGGACTTTGGAGAGGATTATGGATGCTGTGAGTGATTGACTGATGGCCTTTCATGGAATAAACTATCTATCAAATCTAGGCTGCTGGCTTGCTTCTAGAGGGATTTAAGGAAAGAGGTTTCTAGCACAGCAATTTGTCCAGTGATCCAACCATGTAAAATCTGAGTAACCAGATTTCAAAAGGGGCTTTTGTTATCCTCGTATTCTGAGAAATCAGGACAAAATACAATTTTGTTTCAAGTTAAAGGAGGATGATTGTATTAGAAGAGCCCTGGGAGTTTAGCCTGGGAAGCTTTTCACAGGGTCTAAGGGATGGCTATGGAGCCACCTGTGCTGATCAGAAGGCAGGCTGTCTGGTGGGAAGACCAGAGCCGAGCACGCAATACCTTCTCCCTAGCTGATGTGGTGACTCGCTGTCTGCCAGCTTAGCAAGCTGAAATGGCTCAGTGCAGGGTTGGAGGAAGGCCATCGCTGGCATAGAGAGAGTGCAGGGCCAGAGTTTGTGATGGAGAAAAAAAAAATCAGGAATGTGACAGCAAGTGATTAGATCAGCCCAGGCTAACTTGGAAGCAGAGGTTTAATTTTCTTAATTTTTTTCAATGTTTTGACTGATTTCCTGCCTTGTACCTTCCCCAAAGGTCTTTTTCCTCATCCATGTGTCCTGGTGGGCTCAATGTCTTCTATGCAGCACCACATGGCTCTGGCTGTGCTGCATCACTGCTGCTTTCCACTTCCTCGAAGTATGTATGCCCAGCAAAACTGCACTGAAGTTTTAAGATATTTGGCTAAACCTACTTCTGAAACTCCAAAACAAAGCACCCTTGAAGCCGTGTATTTTCTAAGTAGACAGCTTTGTGCCTCAGAGGCTGGGGAGGTGGCACATGCAGGGGAGAGAAGTGGTATGGGAATTAATCTGTTGCTGGGTCCTCACTCAAGTGCCCAGGAGCTGCCTTGAAGAAGTGGTGCAGCACCAACAGGGCTCTCCTGCGTGAGGCTTTGGTCACAGAGCTGAAGTTCCCATCTTGTTACTTCTGCACGTTCTCTGCCAAGCTTCGGTAACCAAAAGCCCTGTTCAGCTGGGGGTCTTGAGGGCTTGTACTGCCCTTACGTATGTGAACAAGAATCGCATCTGTGGTGGTTTACAGCTCCCGGCAATTCAGATAGAGGTCCAAGGTGCATACGGAATAAATAAATCATGGGCTCGGGGAAAAAATAAGTGCATGGCTGCATTTCAGATGTTACTTGTGCTGCGTTTGGAGAACCGGTTGTTCGCTGCACGTAGAATCGTGGAATTGTGGAATCATAGAATCTTGGAATCATAACATCGTAGCAACATAGAATCATAGAATTGTTTGGGTTGGAAGGGAACTTACAGATCACCTAATTTCAACCCCCTGCCATGTGCTGGGACACCTTCTGCCAGCCCAGACTGGCTGTTTGGCATGTGGGGAGTGCAGGCCTTTGCTGAGACTTACTGACAATCCGGTCTGGGAGATGGTGAAATTCCCTTTGTCCAGAGGTGGGATTTGTAATGAATGGCCATTCCCATCTCCCTGCTGTGGTTGTGGAGGTTACCCCAGGGTTGTAGGTGGCATGGTTACCTGAGCAGGGTGCTCAACTCCCCTGATAGTGCAGAGAGAAATGTGTCAGTCGATGACTGTCACCAAAATGATGCAGATTCTTGCAAGATTTGGCTTAGTTTGTGGAGTTTTTGTGGCTTCGTTTTGGAGCAGCTTTGCCCAGGTCCTCACATGCAGCATGTGGTAACGCCTTGTGCCAATGAATGTGCCAGTCTGTGGTTTTGTTCTGCAAACTTTTCCAATGAACATTTGACTGTTAGCTTTCAATTTACATGTTTTAAATGTGATTTATACACAAATGCTTTGCACTGTGCTGTTTCCTAAAGCATGATCAAGATGGGCTGTAAGAATTCTTGACTGTAACACACATGCAAAATATGTACATATGGGACAAAATTAAACAATAGACCCTCTCTTCTTGGCAAAAAAAAAAAAAAAAAAAGAACATGTACCTAACATGTACCTAATTAAATGCTGAAAAATCTGTATTACTGTCATGCAAACTCCATAATAAAGTTCTTGGTCTTCAGCTCACTCAGGAAACATATACAGAATATTAACTCTTCCTTTTATTTTGCAATAATATTTCTTTGTTAAATTCCATTGTTATAAGGCTCATTTTCCTACCTGTAAAGTAATGAAGGCATAAATGTTCTCATGAAACCACTGTCTCAGGTAAACATCATTTATTCCCTCAAAAGAGATGCTGTGGTTTACTTTAATGGAGCAACATCTGTTCATTCAGAATTGAGTGAGTTCCCTGAACAATAATTAATAAAGATATTGCCACTAAATATGCCTGGTATATTTTTTGTAATAATAACATAAACCCATACAATTGGAAACACAATAAGTGCTCCTGTTTGCTTCCCCCCTTCCCCCACCCCGAGGGTCTCTTAACAAAGAGCTTCACTAGATAGTTGATTTGTTGATCTGAATGCCTAAACACTGATAAATTCATTTTGCTGGGGAGACTTGATATGTTCTCAATAGCAACAACTGTAGGAAGATATCTCATTCTTCTGGTTGTGTGATGATATGGAGTCAATAATCTGAAAGCATTGTACTAAGATGCTGCAGAGCCTGAGTATACAAAAGAAAGTCCTGATGCATGATTTTTTAATGTTTTTTCCTCACCAGCAAAATTCACTAGCCAAGAGAGCAGGCCGCTGACCTTCCATCAATCAGCATGCAGCAGTTTCTCATTCTTCAGAGTGGGTTTTGAGATTTGCAAACAAAAATGAAGTCCCTCAAAGTATCACAGGAAGAAAATGGTGAGTGTACTCGCTTCCTTTTTCAATTTTTTTTTTTAATATTATAAAATATGAAGGTGCATTGCACTCATCTTGGACATCAGATGGTAGGGTGTTGTTAGGTTTGGTAACCATTTCTTCTGTAACTTTGCTCCTGCTCATTCGTTGCGAAGAGATTTATTATCTCACACAACAGCTAAACAGCACATGCTAACAAGCTGATGGTAGAATTTATAATGTTGTAGGAGAGATGTTTTTCGTAAACAATTGAATCGTATATCCATGTTATACAATGGTGCTGGAATATATTTTCCTCTGTTGGCAATTAAGGAGAATTACAAATTGGACTTCTCTACTTTTTTCTTATTTCTCTATGGGCTTATGCTGCTAAAGAGAAAAGGAGGACTGGGTGGCTGACTTAATGTCCCTCTGTTTTTAATTTCTCTGGCTGTGATTACTACTTTCAGTGACACCTTTGCCCATTACATTTACATGTCACTTGATCTAGGACTGACAGCATCTCTATAAAGGTCAGTCTCTAAAAGAGCATGCTGGGATTTAGCTTCCCTGGAAGAATGCGTCTTCCCTGAAAGGGAGAGAAGTGGTTAAACTTGGGGGAGTGGAGGGTGGGAAGCTTTTTTGTTCCATTATGAAGGAAAAAGGCTTTCAAACAGTTCGAGCTGCACAACTGTTAACAATGCAGACTATTAAAGGGATAGCAATCAGCCTACACACCAGACACACAGATTGAATTCTTGCTGCTTGTCATGTAACCAGAGATAAGAGTATTTTCCAGTGACTCTGGTAAAATAAATGCTGTCATAATGATTCTGAGCGAGACTCATCCAGATGTTGCAGACTTCTTGCTGTGGTATTTATTCATAAATCTTGTTAAAATATAATCAGAGAAAGCATGTCTCAATTAAAACCATCACAGCTCTGTGACAATGTTCGTGCAAATGCAATAATAATCCTAATGTGTTGACACAAAATTTGTGCAGTAGGTTACTGGTATATTTGAGCCTACTGATTAGAGCTCACTAATTAGTACAAAACTAGCTTCTTACAAACGAAAGAGGACGTGTAAGTTCCTCTGTACATGAAGGATTATGGATTATGCCCTTTTTTGCCTGTATGCATATGACTGCTGGGACTTCCACAATGCTTAAAATTCATAAAGATTTTCGTATGTATTAACTTGTGCATGTGCTCATAACTTGCTTCCCCTACTCAGTCTACGCAGTTGTTACCTGGTCCTGGTGCATGACAGCATTTCATTCAAGAGTCTGGTTGTGTAACATAAGTAGAGAAGAATCTGAAGACGAAATGGAGTTTTTAATGTATAATTTAGAGGACAAAACAACTTGCATAAATTAGGGCATCACCACTCTTCTTTTAAACACTTGACTGTGCAGCCAAAGCAGTCTGCTTTTCATTTCCCTCTGGTGAGCTGTACTTAAAGAAGCAAAAAATACTTTAATTCTATGTTTCCCTCTCAATAATCTCCTGCCCTGCTATAGGAATTCTGCTCAGTTACCACTGGGAGAGGATGGTTCCGAGCTGATGATTCTGTTAGGATGTGATCACGCCATGACAGATTTAACTGTGAAGCTTTAAGACTACTTGTGAATGCCAAAAGGAAACAACTTAGCTTGAAAATTGTAACATCATGTGTCAAATATAATTTGGGAACAGAAAGAGCGCAGGGATAATTCTTGACGTTTAGGCTCAACATTAAAGCTGGATGAGCTTTTTGGGGACTGAAGTGCTGCAACAAAGTCTTGAGGATACTTTCAAGTTAAGGCATGACTGGCCAAATGTATCTTAGCAAGTTCAGGAGCATTCAAAGTAGCTGGATGGAAGAAGGCTAAGCGCACTTGGTTATTTGACATGCAGTAGCTTGCTGCTCCCTAGTAACTTGTTTGTGACTGACACCGTGGTGAGACAAGTTAGGACTCCTGCTAAAAATTTGTAGCAAACTTGTTGGAAACAAATTCTCGCACTGCAGGACAGAAACCACAATGCTGAGGCTTGTAAGCTGCAAATTGATTCTATAAGGCACAACCGTGCAAGCCCAATGGCTTCATCTTTCAATAACATCACACACTGTTGCAAATGGTTCCCTGGGATTCAGATGTGCTCTGGTTGCCTTACCCCATAGCAGAGGGCTCTCCCATCAGTCTCTGACCACTGGCAGGCAGTTCCTCCTCTCCTGTCACTACACAGCTAACATTTTCATACTTGGGAGAAATGTGCAGGAGGTGTGCAGCCGTTGCACCTAATACCTGGGTTTAAGCGTTTTTACATCCTCTCTTGATGCTAGCCAGGCATCAGAAAATTCTCTTCAACTCAGAATGGAGAAGGTGAAACTGGAAATAAAAGCCTATAAAGCATGCCAAAAGTCCCCAAATTACAAGCTAGATCCAAGTTGAAAATTATAGAAGAAGGAATGAAAGAAAACTGCACTTGATATAAATTCACTGATCTACAAAGTCTCTCTCCGTGTACTCAGGGGAGTTCCTTTAGAGTTTCCTCATGAGAGATTGTGTCCTCCCACATGCCCTACATCTCAGACTCTCTTTATGCAGAGAGGTCCTAGTAGAGAATCTCAGCTATTACACCTGATGACTTGCGGCCCTCCAGGGGTTCCCTTCAGTCGCCCCATTTTCCCCTCCAAAATGCATTCACCTTTGAGTTATTCAGGGAATACACTTTTAGCTTCTGCTGGTAAAAGGACTCTTTCACTTTTTGAAGATGCTGGTGCTGCTTTTGCAGACTGGATGACGTTTCCTGTGCTGGACTGGCCTGGGGTCATTCCTTAACTCTCAGAGTTATTTTCATCTCCCTCACTCTCACGGTGAGCCAATTTGTATGCTTCAGTGTGAAGTGTCTCCATCCACTAACCCTGTCTTTCTTCGTGCACAAGCTGATGTAAAATGTATGTAGCTCATTTTTTCTTTTGAGAGCGGATGCTTTGGGTGAAAAATAGGTTTGGAGTGATTGACTCTTCAAATCAATCTTTGGTAGTGTAACACACAGAATGGAGCTGCGTAGGTTTCTTTGTCCTTGCAAACCACACTGCGAGGCAGGAAAGTGCTGTTCTCTGTATTATTCCTTGCAAATCTGAGCACAAAGAGGCTGAGAGGAGATTCCCCCAAGTATTTCAACAATCAGTATTTTTTAAGTGCCCCTCTGTGGCTGAATCAGTGTGCAGGCCACAAGCCTCCTACTGAATACCCCAAGTGCCCAAAGAGTCTTTGCATCTTAAGTCCTGTGTGTTCCCAGAACAGTCCTCGTCCCACGTGGGCACAGATAATGAGCGGCTGTCTGTGCCTTCTAGACATTTCTCTGCCTGTGTTTTAAAAGTCCAAGAAGAGATTGAAGGGGTTGGAGAAGCTTATGTTCAAAAGCTATTGATTAACAGACAGAGGCCCAATACCTAGGCAGTGTGTCTGGGATGCGAGGAGAGGAAGGTTTGATGCCCAGCTCTGCTTAAAACATTCAAAACCTTTCAGCATTTCAAGCAGAATAAGAAAGAGCCTGGCAACTCAAGTATTTTATGGTGGGAATAATTCTCCTACAACTTCATTCTCTCTCAAAACATTTGAGCTTATGTTGAAGCATGGATGGGTGCTTTGGGAGGAGGTGGAAGATGCCCCATGTGAGCTGCTGTGTCTGCCATTCTATGCTCCCAAGACTTTGGTAGTCTGATGTCTGGATAACAGTAGTGTGGCATTGGCTAATGTCTTAAGAGTCACCTAATCCATTTGGTTGGATTGTACATCTACCTCGCTCTTAAAATCTTGGGGTGTGGTGCTGTTTCCCATTTGCATGCTGAAAAGAAGAGTTGTTATTTCCAAGCCCATCAAGAATCTGCCGATTAAAAGCTGTAACATTTATAGCTGTAATTTCATAACCCTTTATTGTCTCAAAGTGTGTATCTAAGGAAGCATTTCAGTAGGCTGAAGTAGTATTGACTCATTGTCTAATGGATCTACAGCAAACACTACTCCTCTGTGGAGGGCAATCTAAGGACTGTGGCCCAAAAAACAAGAAATAGCTGAAATGTAATCATCACCAGCAAGAGAATGAGTTTATGACAGGAATTATTATAGGGGGGAAAAAAATGTTTTAGACAGAACAAATACTTCCTGAAGGATGAATGCATGGATTTGTGCTTATGATTGAGAAAGTTCAGGTTAAGTTTGCTGAGGGGGATATTTCTGCAAAATCTCTCTTGATGAAAGTCAGGTCCTTAATTTAAAAAGGCTGTCATACTGTCTGCAATCTATTTATCAAAGTAGGATGGAAGACAGTGCTCTTCAAATTTATAGCCTCGTCAGCTTGTAAATGTAGAAGTAAACCGAAGTAGAAAGTGTTGTGTTGTTTTAAAAACTGATTACTTTTTGGAAAAGACTTCTGTCTCTGTTTGCTTGTCTCATTATTGTGACAGCATTTCTCTGATAGCTTGCTGCTGCCAGTCCTTGTTAGACAGGCAAACACATAGGTGCTGTGTGGGAGCTGCTGTGCTGTCCTCAGGACGGACTTTGTCCTCTGTCTTCCCAATTTCCCTGTGGTGGGCTACTGCAAAGTGAGCACTGGGAAACTCTTGATTTCAAAGGTGAGAGGCTTGTAATTATGGCTTCAATTTCCATCTGTCAGAGAAGCCCCACAAGTCTTCATCTGCCCCAAAGGTGTGAGATGGGGTCCATGTGCACTAACATTTGGATGTTTAAATAATCCAAAATACTGGCTGAAATCCTCTTTATAATCACTGAACTGCCTTTGGAGACTGATCTGTCTGGTTCTATCACAGTGGCTGTAAAGTGACAGGCTCAGATGTTTAAACTTGAGTGAAAGCAATGTCACCAAGATTACTCAGATCTTACTGGAAAGGGTTCTGGCCAGGCATAGAGGACCAGATGTTCAGAGGAGCTCAGCTCTCAGGTTAGGCACTTAAATGAGGTCAGTTTTTCACTTTTGTTTCTCTCAATGTAAACTAGAAGGAGCTCAGCAGAGCTGCAAAGTGCCGTTTTGTAATTTCGGCTCAATGTCAAAAGTAAAGCAATGTAAGAAATACAGCAATGACAAAAGGATCTGCATGTCTCAGGAAATTGCAGCATTTTACCACCATTGATCTCAAGTCAGGGAAAGAGTTGAAATGCATCAACAGAAAGTTCACAGAGCGCAGAGGTCTTTTACTTCATTGTTTTGCAGTGATAACAGAATATTTCAGCATTCATACATTGTACGCTTGGTTTTTTTAATCTCTTAAGGGCTGCAGGGCTCAAATGGGGAGGCAGTTCCAGAGTATTTTGTACCTCTCTATCCTCCGTTTCTCAAAGCCAAGATTAGCAGACAGCCCTCAAAACTCCCGTTTGCCTGTGGTCCTTTTCTCTGTCCTGTTCAAAAAACAAATGAAGAACTGGACCTTCAGAGTATGAGAACAGCCACTGTGACAAAGATGATAAGAAAAAGTGCCTGATTTAGTGCCTATGCTAGACCAGCAGATGAACTACTAGCTGGGAAAAAAGCTAAGTGGGATGAACTGTAGTTACAAATAAATTATTGCTGGTGCTTGTGTGGCAAGTTTGGAAGCTTCTCATAGCACCTGCTTTTTATTTATTATGCTGCTCTTTGAGTGTTTGACACATGCCCTGACTTACACAAGCGCATTTTGTGTTCCTTTTCTTCAAGCAAACAGACAAGCCAGCCTGTTTTGTTCTATACAGGAAACAAAATCTGCATCAACACTGTAAAAAAGCAAGGAACGCAAAGTGCACCCAGCCTTTACCCCCCGGCAGCCTCCATTCAAAAGGGATTGGATTCTTACACAATAAGACTTTGGAGGATGTCTCCATCTCTGAGTTGGTTTGTCAGGCCTGTGGATCCCACCAAACCTCACTAGAGATTGACCATGTTTATAGCAGCCCCTTCCTTCACACTTGCAGGAGTCCTCAGCAAAAGCTGCTGCAGGAAAAAATAGGGTACGGGATTTGTGTACACACCTAGGGAACGGGTGTCCCCCTGTCCTGCTGCTGAGGGGAAGCAGCCACTGAGAAGGGAGTGGGCTTGGAATTTGGAGTGAATATCTTCTCTAGTCAGCATGGGAAGGGCTGGCAAAACCTGTCACACTGAACCAGCTCTTCCACAAGCTCTGTGGCTCCTTGGAAATACTGCATTTAAGAGAAGCTGAATCAAAAAAGAGCTTTTGCAAGAAGACTGAGGTGCTACTGCTTTTCCCCCCACACACCATCAGCAGCTAGATATGCTGAATTTGCTGTGCGCAACGCCCATAGTGCAACAATAATTGTTTTCCTACTTGCATAACAAGTTGGAACCTTTAAAAAGGGGAAGATGGATGCTTGGATGCTGGGTATAGCACAAGGTCTTGGTTCTAGCTTTTTCAAGTAGAAGGAAGTAAACATTTCCTCCCATAAAAAACAAGGTTTTAAATTCCTGCACACTGCATATAACTTCTCGGCTTCAGTGGATAGATAACTTCTATCAACCTGTGAATACCTGGTTGGGGGGGGCTGTCTATTAAGGTGATTTAGCTAATAATTTTAAATTATTTTTCACATTAATAGGTTGGGGTTTTCCACCAGGTATTTCTATTTGATTTTGTGTTGTTTCCTTGAGCATTAATAAAAATTGATTCGGGCAATAAACTTTGTGGTGGCAACCCAATAAATAAGAGAGACCTTGTGAAGTGGTAATGAAATAGGAGACTTATTGTGAATTGCTTGAGCAACAACTTTCCCCCTCAGGTGCCAAACCATCAACAAGTAGTCCTAACTTATGTGCAATAGCCATACTGCTGTAAGGTATAAGGACAGGCTGGTTTTTCCTTCCAACACATCCAATAAGATCTTGTTCCTTCTAAGAAACTGCTTTGACACAAGTCTGTCATTTGACTGCTTGTCAGCTGTCTCTGAATTTATGTTAGACAAGTGAGTTCTGGGAAACTGAGGTACTGGACTTTTTCCCCCCTTTTCTCTTTTGGAGAAAGGGATGATGAGAGGGAGAAAGTGCACTGTGACGGTATGGACAAAAGAGCTGCAGTACAAAAAAAATGCATTGAAATTATAAGGTACTGCACACTTCTTTTGATCTAGAACTCCTGAATTTCTCAAAAACACATCTAAAAGAAAAAAAATATTAAAATACAGGTAAACAATTAGGCAGTGATGTTTTCACCTGAAAAGCTGACTCGTACCCAGAGGTCTGTTTCATGAAATGCTTCGCTAAAGTGTTGGCTTAGCCCAAATGAGAGGTCTTTGCTATGAAGGTCAAAGCAAAAGGATTGGCCATGTTGCAGAGAGTCTGGACTGAGCGCAAGACTGGCTTACAGAAGGGTGGATAGGTCCAAGCAAGAGATAAATTTGGATGGTATGGTATCTAGTGGCCCATCCTGCCTTCTCTTTCTCAGATGGTGTATTATTATCTAGTCAAGGAGAATTCCGGTGAGGATTTCTAGTGAGATTGTCAGTGACGTTTAGCAAATATTTACAGCTGCTTTTGAAGACAAGAAAGGACAAAGAGGGAATTTTTTCATAAAGTGAGAGATCGAAGCCACTGTTTTTATTCCAAATGGCAAATCTTGGGAAATTGTTCATGCCAGATGTGTGGAGTTTTCCTTTCTTCAGCATTTTTGTGCTTCATAATTATTTTCTCCCATGGAAAGTGATTAAATATTTATAAGAGTAAGTCAAAAGGGTGTTTTTCTCGTTTGTCCTGGATGCTGCTGGGAGAGAATGGGAGAATATGAGCAAGTGGATGTGTGGTATTTAGTTGTTGGCTGTGAGCAAACCATGACAAGCTGAAACTCTGAGAAGGAATAATGCCTAGTTTTCTACTGATCCTAGATGTGACAAAGTTGAAAGTTAGTGCTGTTCTTTGAGGGAGCTGGTCTATTGCATCAAAAATTCTGCAGGGTTCTTTGAAAATCCTTGCCAAAAATTCCTTCAAAATGTATTTACATACTGTGTACATCAGTGATTTACACTCATGAATGAGATCACTGGTTCTGACATTAGTTAACACATTCTTAATAACTCTTATCAGCAAAGATGCATTTTTGTATTCAAGAACTGTTCAAACCTTCTAAAATTCTTTAAAATTGTTAAGACAACTCTCTTAATGCTCTGTGGCATACCCATGAAGTGCTGCCCACACTTTTGTGCAGCTAGTCCTGTTCAGGATGAGTTACCGGGTTCCAGGTTTCTATGATGCAGAGTAGCAAATATTAATTTTGAGGTGGGCTTATAGATCTGACAGAAAGTTTGCTGGCAAATGCTGTTTGCATTATGACTGTGTAAAAATATGCTGACCAATGGCTCCTAGGAGAAAGCCACCCCTTTGGATGAAGGCGTGCAGAGCAGAACGTGGGCCTAGCTCTGGACATCGGCCGGACATCTTAGAGCAGCAGTGCTGGAAAGAGTAAGAGAGGAGAAGCTGCTCTGGAAGGAGTGGGAGGTTGGGAGCTGTTTGCAGCCTTACGCTGTCTGAACAGAGGAGGCAGAGCTTACCCCAGTGGCAGACATAATTTCCAGTCATCTCAACCCAGCTCTGACTACAAAGAGACTGGGAATCTGTGATCTGAGGCTTACGCTGCCTTAATGTAACAAGCCTAGTGGAAAGTCTACAGCCATGGAGATGGCCTGTGGTGCTGGATGTTAGAGAATATTTAGAGCCATAAATATTTCATTTGAGTCAGAATCCACAATGGAGTAGCCTGGACAAGGGAGCATTTCTGAAATGAAAAGAGAGGACATAAGGTAAAGATGAAAAGAAAAAAAAAAAGTATTTTTGAAAATGAGGTAAAGGGAATGAGTTGATCTGTGTAACGATGAAAGCACAAAGGACTTCAGAGCTCTGTGGGCTTGGCTTGAGAGGCAGAGGAGCAGCAGGCTTTAAGGATATCGTAGCCTAGCAAAGGCATTACATCCATTTTTACTTGGGAGAGACTTTTCTGTTTTCTGGCATGGAAAAGAGGTGACGATGAGTTATTACACAAGTTTAGCAACACTGACTTCGTGGGACTTGTAATGGCTTGTGGGGATGGGCAGCAGGGAAAGAGTCGGAAAGCTCTGCAATTAGGAGCACCCTGTATGTGAAGATCCTTGTCTAGTGGTGGCCCTGCCCCATTTTCAGCTGCAACTCTGATAATCAAATAAAACAGAGTTAAAACATGAAACATCCAGTAATAAAGACCTTTTCGTCCTCCCTATCTTGATCCTGGAAGTGGCAGTCAGCTTTTGGGAAACTGGTAAGGAAGAACCTCTCTGGTTTAGGGTTGTTTCTCAGTGTATTGCTGAGTGCCTAGGGAGTCGAATGTAGCTTGGAGTAAAATAATTGTTTTGAAAAAAATTAGACCTGGTGTAGTTTTACATCTCTTTGAGGCTGTTTTCTTGTGGTGGCTGGTCACAAATCAGATTCTTATCATCTGAGAAGGATGTCTTCCCCACATGGTTTTTAACTACAGAAGATAGCGTTTTCAGATAGTGAGGGGAGCACAGGTGCTGTGCTTAGGTTATGCAGCAGCCAACTGTGGCAGTCTGAATGTGGCAGAGTGAGGCACTGAGAAGTGGTGGTGGGAGACAGCCTGTGCTCTTGGTGCTGGATTTCCAGAGTTTTTGCCCTTAGTTAGGAGAGGATGAATTGTGATGCTGAATCTCACATCTTTTATCTGAGCGGAGAACATGTAATTAATCTTTGCATGGCAACCAGTGCTATCCATCTGCGGTCTTGCATGTGCAGAGCAGTATCTTCCTTTGTAGTAAGAAAATGTTACCCAATTGTACTTATGGAAAAAGAGTGAGAAACATTGCAGACCCTGTGAAGAAATATAGTTAATGCCTTGCCATTTGGTAAATTGGAGAGGCAAAGTTCTGCCTGTCTCCTTCTGGACAGTCCCAGGCATTGGTCACCCTTTCCCCTTCCTTTCACCTCCTCTCCCTCCAATACAGGACTGGCGGGGGGGCAGATTTCAGCTTGGACAATCCCTTAAACTGGTCAGACCTTTTGCACGTCTTTATAGGAATTGCATCAGTGAACATCTCACCAGCCCTAGTGTTTCAGTTCAGGGTGGGAGGGAAGGTGTCTTCCTAGTCAGCAATATCACTAGATGAAAGAGATTTTGAGGATGTCAGTTTGCACAAAAGATTTTCTGGGACAAAAGCAGGAAAGGCTCTGTTTTGTGAAATTCACCAAGCTCCTCCTGGCCGTTTCAAAAGGAACTTTTTGAGTTCCTCTCCAAGCCTTTTTATAACTGTTTTTCTTCACTCCTTAAGGAGTATTTCTAAACTTTTGGACCCTTAAATGGAAGCCAGAATTATTGTTTTGTTAAAACAGAATGGTTTTGTCACTGTGCTATTCCCCGGAATTCCAATTGAAAGAAGCTTTGATGGGATTTTTTCTGTTTGGTGGGAGAGTGAAGTGTCAGCATTCCACGCTGAACTCACACTGCTCCCTAACAAGTGTCTGCAGGAGGGCTGTGTCTCACTGTGGTCATACTTCCTTGCCAAGACCAGATGCTTCTTCTACAGGGAGGAAAAAAAGGACAATACTGTTTCCAAATATTCACTGTTTGCTTTCCGGTAAACAAGTGCAACTTGCTAAGTGGCCTTTGGGGTAAATATTGACACAGTTTAGCTCCCTGCAGTTTTCATTCTACACTGTACATGTCTAAAACAATATTGCAATTTAATGACTAATTTTCTATGGTATAATGTAGACATTGGGTCAGTTCTTAGTTTTTATTTGTTTGCTTCTGACTACCCAGCCATAGACTTATATTCGAAAGGTACTGAATGAGCTCAGGGTGCTTTTTATAGGGGTTGTTATAACAATATAATTTTCATATAAGAAGACGTCACTCTTTCCTTGCAAATTCCTGAATAGAAATGAGGGCATCCAGTTGCATTGAGTTTAAAAACAACCAACCAACCATTAGACTGCCCTCATCCTTTCTGAGCCCTTCCTCTTTAGGCTCTGATTTCATTGGGCGAAGTAAATGTTTGCTGTTAAACAATAAAATGCCTTTTTTTTCTTAAACCAGTCGAGAACACTAAAATTTAGGCTCCTTTCTGGCAAGTTTTCCTCCTCTATATCCTGGCCTTCCCACAGGCACTTTAACAGTTCTGCATGTTTTCAGTCTTTGGGATTTTATTTACTTTTATATTAATACATCTCTTTGCTAATTCTCTAATTGCAAATATTCTCAGCACCAAGGAATGCTGCAAATAGAACACCCTGAGCCGTGCAGTCACCTCTCTCCTGACTCCAGGAGCTGGCCTGTATGACTGCAAATACATCCTTTTCATCACTGTCAGGCCTCATAGTAAGCACCTTGATTGTCCGTGTTCAGGAGAGGATGGGCAAATATTTGGGCTGCTTAGCAGCAGGAATCTTATCTTTCCTGTGAAGCTGAGTGATTTAGGAGATCTGAGTGCTATGTTTAGGTAGATAAATGGAAGCTTAGCAGTTTCTCCCTTCTCCCTCCCCACCAATGTTTGTCTCCACTTAAAGGTGTGAGCCAAACTGAACATGTGAGTGCGAGCAGAAATATTTCATTGGCTGTATTTGGATCAAAACTATGTGGGAGAGTTTGGCAGACTAGCAGATGTATGAAATTATTCCTCTGCTGTAGTGTTTTCTTGATTAGGATTCCTATCATATTACAAGAACAAAAAAAACAAAAAACAAAAAGGTATACACTTTAAAAATGCCAGAAACTTTAAAAAACGCCCAAATGTGTTGTTAAAAGGCATGCATTTAAAAGGCACGAATCTCCTCTTTTAAAGTGGAAAATCTGTGTTAAGTTTGGTTGAAGTTTGGCAGTCTTCAAGCAAGCAAGATACACATTAAAATATTTTAGTATTTTCTGTCATTCCGCTCCTGGATTATGATGCACTGGTTAATCACGAATGACATGTAGTTTCACTGGGGATGGTCTTTTTCTTTATTTGTGTTCCTCAGTCTCAGAATAGATGCTTAAATGAGAAGTTCACACTAGAAAAACTTTTGCTGTTTAGCAGCAAAGGCCAGCAATATCCTGTTTCAAGCAGTCGTGGTTCCTGGAGACCTTGATTTCCGTTTGACCCTTGAGCATTTGGGGTGCTGAATGACGGGGCTTCAGGTCACTTCTGCAAACATCACTTATGTTCTTAGTTCTTGTTGGTTAGATTGTAAAAGCAGTCTGAAAGCTTTTGTAGTTGACGTTAATTAAACCTTAGGCTGGGAATTAGGAGTTTGGAGCTTTGCTCCTAACTTTGCCACTAATTGGCTTTTACAGCCAGGCGTTACCTACCCCTTTTTGGTCTTGTTTCATTTTCCAGGCTTTAGCTAATGGCACTACAGGGACTTCTGAGTTCCCTGTGCTTGCACAGAGTGCTTGGTGCTCAGCACAGCATGGTCCATTTTCAGCATCTCCTCTAGATTATGCAGTAATAAAATGATCCTGATGAAAGCAATGGGGTGGAATAATAACCTTGTTGGCTTGTGGAGATGGTGGACATCCCTTTTTGCAAGATAACTCCTCCAACATGCATGTTTCATGCTTTCTTTCAATCACCTCTGTCAGTGCAATTTTAGAAGAGGTTACATGACCAGCGGTCATGTTCCTCTAAGCAGGTGTGGGTAGTGAAGACATGCTGCTGTAAGATAATACTTATTTTTTGAGACAGTAATATTGGAGTTCATCAACAAGGCTATTCTAGCTTTGGAATAAGTTGGTGTATTCATTCTGACTTTTAATAGCCGAGTATAACTTCTGGGTGAAAAGTCCCTTTGTCAAAGATACGTTTTGGGATTGCCTGTTGCAGAAAGTAAAAAAGCAAAACTGAGAAGTACACATTGCAATTATTCTTCAGTAAATATTTCATTTTTGACACTGAAATATCTTGTGTTTTGCTTGTATTTAACACTAAAAATTATTTTAAAGTAACATACAACAGCAACCATAGGTTAATCTCATTTTTTTTCAATTGCCTATAAAAACAAAATATGACTGACGGTTTCCTTGAAGCATGTGTGGGGTGTGTTGAGGGTTATTTCATTGTGATTTGCAGGAAAATCAAAATCAATTGTTTGCTTATCTTTTATTATGTTTTTTCTTATCTGATTAGTCAGATGACCTCGCTGTCTGAGTTTAAAAGACTACCACTGAAAATAGAACAAAACAGGAAGGAAAGAATAGAAGATAAGGAAGAAAGTGGTGTTTGCTGCTAGTTGCATTTTGCACATATGTGTGTGCAAAATGGGGCCTTCTAGCATAGTTATCTAATGATGAAGACCTTCAGGGAGTTTTTCCCCCGTGGAATAAGAGCTATGTCTGGAAAGCATGCTGACTGTGCTTGTCATACAGCTGAGCAGCCATGTTGCCACATGTATTTAAAACATGTTCAAATTTACAAAACATACAAAACTTTGATCTTAATACATTGGTATTTCTTTAAGAAAGTTACCGTGCTCATCTACCATTGCAAACCAGACTGCTGTCCAAAGACTGGGGGACCAGGAGGGAAGGAGAGGAGATGTTGAAGAGGAAAGTCATAGCAATACCATAAATGAGGAATGTGGGCAGTGCAAAGAGAACCTGTAACAGAGTTGACATTGAGTAAACATTGGAAAAAATATGTCCCCCACATTAAAATAACTTAAAAGTTGCAGAAATGTTTGGTGAAAAATTCAGTAAGAATCCAGGAAGAAGTCATGGAAATACATGGATGTATTAATTGTTTTGCTATGAAATCCTGGAAAACTGAAGATATCGCATGAGTGTCTGAAAAAGATGCTTCTATACCCATTTAAAATGTTTGGGTAGCTTCTGCCTTTAAAATACAAAGTAAGTAAGAGACAGCCTTTCTTGGTCTCACAGGTGTAATGAAGCAAGGCTTTTGGCTGTTCTACCTTGTAAATCACAGCACTTCCCCATTTGCAAGTGCATAAATATCCCTTATGTTGCAGCTAACTGGTGCTTCCCTCCCCTTCATGTTTCAATAATGCATGCCATGGGTATCTAGTTCTGCCTTTGGGAAGCTTCTTAATAATTTCCTTGCTCTGAAACAGAGTCCACACTTTAGGTCCCTTGCTTCCATCCCAGCTTGACTCCCATGGCATGCCCTTGCCTATATTTTTCCATCATACTGGGCCAGGTTATGCTGCCCAAACTTGACAGTATTTTATCAAACACACTGTCCTGCTGACTCAAAAAGATTTGATTTGTCGTGGTGGCCCTTGGGCTTTAAAGAACAATATTGTATTTCTTTTCCATACCTACCTTACCTGTTTTTAAAAACGAGGAAAAGAAAACTGATCTAGTAGCACTGCAGGTTCTCCGCATATCTGCGGAGTAAAACAGGGGTGTCACTTCCTTGGGAGCTTTTTATTTTTTCTCAAATTTTTCCATCTTCACTGTTTTCCCAGTAGCCTGCTCTGTTTTGCTCAATAGGCCTTTAGTGTTCAGCTTCCCCCTCCCTCCTATGAGTTTTATGCATGTTATTTAAGGACTGACTTCCAAGTCCCAGAACTTCATAAGAGCTTTGTTTTCAGTAATACACATTATATTCTTTAAAACAAATTGTTGATGGCAACCAGAAAGAGAAGTTTCATTTCGTGCCTGTTTTCAGGTAATTCCTTAATGATTTCTTTTTTTTCCTGAGATTGACTTAGCAACTTTTGAATTGGCAGAATGCGGTGATGTTTTTAAAAATACATCAAGCACTTAGGGAAGGTAGCAATGTGGGGCAGCCCATACCAGGTTAAGAGCTGCAGAGACTGATTGCAGTGCAGAGTATAAGTGAAAAGAGAAGCTGGATTGGAGGGAAACTTGGGGTGGGGATACACACAGCTCTAAAGCCAGAAACTTAGTGCTTTATTTCTGTTTCTGCACTGCGTTATAAATGCTTCAGGAGGAGGAAATGGCTGGAAAGATTCCCGCCTCCATAAACAGCCATGCTGTAGACCCCGAGGGGTCCTCAGGGTGTCTGTTCTCTGCTTTTCTACAGGCACAGAGCATTTTACAGATGCTGTTTCAGCAGCACTCCTGTGTGGCAGCTAATGCTGGTTTGCCTTAGGTGAAGTGGGAGTCTGTATCTAGCCAGATAATGCATGTGGTGTAGAGGCAGCAGCACAGATGGAATTGGACTTGCTTATGTTTCCCAAGAGAAATAACCTACTCCCGTTTCCCCACCAAATGACTCCTGGTCTGTGGTCTCCAGGCCCAGAATCAGAAAGGTGTGATCCCTGGCATGCGTGGAGCTCTGGTGCAGGGTGGACAATTATTCTGTTGTGTATCCATATACGGAATGTCTGCCAAGTTCTCTGCATTCGTTGACTTTCTGACCGAGCTGGCCACATTTCAGGTGCCAGTGTTTCCTGCAGACAGAGCAGGTAGGAAGTGAAGTGATGTTTCTTGGTCAGTATAAGAGCTCAAGGACCTGGTTTTGGTCTCTTTTATAGAAAGCAGCTGAATTGCTCAAAGCAGCCATCCTAGACGAGACAGAAGGCAAAATGGGGAGAAAGATGGAAGACTTCAAGTAAGAAGCAAAAACTTGGTAGCACATATTAGATACATGTCTTCCCCTCCCTCTTTTATACTCAATGACAAAAGGAGCTGCTTACAGCCAAAAAGAACCGTAATCCCTAATTCACTTTATAAATCTGGCCCTTCAGTGTTCATAAATAACACCCAAGCAAGGCTTTATAAGGAATGTTTTCCACCACTTTTTAATAAAATCCGAGACCATAAATGTGCAACCCATAGCAAAATTTTATGCCAGCTGTCACTGCTACAGACAACTCAGCAGGTAGAAATGTAGCTCAACGGATCCATCCCTGATCCTCTCTCTAGCTGGAAGAATTTTGCTCATTTATAAATGGGTGGCCAAACTCCAAATTCCCTTAAAAAGAATGAAATTTAATAGTAGGAGAGCTTTCTCGCCCACAGCCTAAGGCACCTCAGACAGAGGCTTTTCCTATGTGCTTGGGCGACGTACAACTAAACTCCTCCAGGTTGTCTGCAAGTCCTTTCTTTTTTCCCGCACGCTAATAATGTCCCGCAAAGCCTTTCATTCCTCTCACTGAAATTTCCCACTTAATTCACTTGTGCCTTTTCTGTCCTTCCTCTTGGCTGTCCTGAAGCTGAACTGTGGTTGTTACCCTTGCCAGCTGCAGTGAGGCTTGCTGGAAGCTGAACAGTATTTATATGGTTTCTACTTAACTGTGCACTTTTTAGATATGCTCAACTGAATTAGAAGCCAGTCATATTAAAAAATAAAAGTCATTTATGAAACTGGGAATTAGAGCCTTTTAAAATGTTAAACCAAATCCCTGTTCAGAAAGGGATGGAGTAAATATAACTTCATAACCAAATCCCAAAGGTCAAATTTTTCCACCATTTTTTTTAAGGCTGTTCTCCTGCTTCCTTACAAGAGAGATGATATTTCTTTTCCACAACAGAGAGTGTTTGTCTATGACAGCATTCAAGGATTTTAATGATCTCAGCATTGGACACCACGATATGTGACGGGACCTGTTATTTCTCTTGGGTCATCTTACAGAATTTTTGCTTCATTCTTTGCACATTTAATCTCCTGTTCATTTTGGCTGAGAATATCCCATGCAGCTGTGTTTAAGTCAATACTTGTGTCTGCTCTAGAAAGCACAGGAAAATGCCAGAATTTACTTCATGAACTTGAGTTATCATTGCTAGGGGAAGTTTTGACATCTCCTTTTGGTCTCTGAAGCAGATGAAACTTTTGGATGCTGGTGGTTGGTTGCTCCAGAGATGTCAGTGCAGTGTTTCAAGGGGGACAGAATGGAGGGTCATCTGAAGGATGGTGTCCCCCTCTGAGAAGCTCTGAGATGGTGCAGTATCGTGTGATGCCACAGAAAAGTTGTATCTGGATGGCAGAGGAATTTGCTTCCAAGTTATCCACAGGTGAATTGACTGAATTTTGCAGTACTTTGTTTTTCTCAAAGACTCCAGAAACTGGAATTATATGTGAGACTGGCAGCTTTTATTTGAAAATATGCCATGGCATGTTTTTAACTGTTGCCGTCTTCCTATCCACTGATGGAAGAAACATGGGAAGGGTGAAGCATGAAAAAGAACATGGAGGCAACTAAAACAAGCAAGCATCCCATTACTTTTTTATAGTTAAAATCCTTACTTTTTGAGCCTGCTGTGTGTATTCTTGGAGCCAGGCCCGAGGTCTGTGAGCTGGGTGTTGGCAGAACTGCAGCTGACATCCTGCTCTGAGCATCATCCTGCATTCTCTCTGTGTTAATCTGACACACAAATGTTTAAAGCCAAAGGGACCATTATCACCACCTGCAGATCACAAATGAAAGAACTTCACTCAGTAGCTCCTGCACTTATTATTAACTGTGCAATGGAAGGGCTGTTAAGATGGAGGTGAAATACAGACCATGACTGTTCGGGATTGGAGTAGGAAAAGAGAGCAAATCCTTTCGATAGACACTGGACTGTTGCCTGTATATATTCCTGTAAGCCAAATGTATGCATTGGAATGTGTTTTGACTGGAAAGTGTTTTTCCTAGAGCTGTAAAATGACATATAAAATAGGATTGTATTGCATAAATGGAAACATTAGGAGGCTTAGAAAGCCGTTTGGCAAGCAGATGTGTGGAGCTCTATTTTATAGATCTTGCCAATGTTATTAGGAAGCTGACATCTAATAAAACTTAATTCCATAACATTAAAATACTCACTTATTTGCCACAGAAAAAGCCTCACTTTGTGAGAGAAAAGGGTCGAGGGGAACGCTCCTGGTCACTAGGCAACGTGTTGCCACATTTCTACATTAGTGCAAATGAGACATTTAGCAGGTGAACATGGATGAAATATTGTGATTACAGGAGGAATTTTCGGCTTGAAGAAATTATCATATGCAGATAAAATACAAAAAGAATGGCAATGAGAGCGTTCCTATTCATGTGATGGGGAAGGAAAGCTGCGACACATAAAATTCTAAAAGGCTGCAAAGCTCTCTTAAGGGTTGTAGTCAGGCAGCCACTCCTGTCTGTATTGCAAAGAGCACTGTCAGTTCTGGTCTTGTAGGCGGCAGGCTACAGAGCAAAAGCTGGCCTCAGAAGGCCTGAAGATCTTGCTGGTGAAAATTATAGAGAACTGACTTGCTTTGGCAAGTCCCTAGAGCAGGTTTGGAATCAAAGCAAATTGAGCCGAAGGGTAGCAAGCACTGTGAGGGGATTGACCCAACATTTCACGGAATCACAGCAGGGGTAAGGCTGGAAGGGACTCCACCTCTCTGGGCAACCTGATCTAGTGCACATTTACCTGCACAGTAATGAAAGTTCTTCCTCATGTTCAGGGGGAACTTTCTGCGCATCAGTTTCTGCTCATTGCCTCTTGTCCTATTGCTTGGCCCCACTGAACACAGCCTGGAAACATCCTCTTGACACCTCCCTTCAGGCACTCATAGACCTTGATGAGGTCCCCTCTCAGTCATCTCTGTAAGACTCAGCAGGCCCAGCTCTCTGAGCCTGCTCATTAGGAGAGATGTTCTTGTCCCTTGTCTTTGTCACTCTCCACCGGACTCACTCCAGGAGCTCCCTGTCTCTCTTGTCCTGAGGAGCCCAGAACTGGACACAGCACTCCAGGTGAGACCTCACCAGGGCTGAGCAGAGGGGCAGGATCACCTCCCTCAACCTGCTGGCACTGCTCTTCCCAATGGACCCCAGGGTACCATTGACCTGCTGGGACACCAGGGCACAGCTGGCTCCTGGAGAGCTTGTTGTCCGCCAGGAGATTCTTCCAAGATCCCTGAAAAGGCTAACGTCAGCTCTCCTGAAGTCCATGGCTGTAATCTTACTTGCTGCCCTGCTTCCTCCCAACCTGGTACTGAACTCCACAATCCCATGATCACTGCAGCCAAGGCTGCCCCCAGCCTTCACATCTCCAACAAGGCCTTCCCTGTTTGTTAGTATGAGGTCAAGCAGCACCTTGTTATTTCCTACCATAATTTTTATTTCAAAGCCACTACTATGAACTGCTTGAATAGAAATATTTTTGTATTCATTTTCTCTTAGAAGCACTGTTTTAATTTAACCAATTTGCCCATCCTTAAAGGCTGAGCACACACTGCTTTGTAGGTGGAAAGGTCTAAATCTCTGAGTCTGATTAAAAAACCAGTCTTCTACAATGTGCGGTTTGTCAAGAATAAGCAACTCTCCAGTACAGTAGGAAGGATTTATTGTAGTCATGTAGATTATTTCTATAACTTCTGGGTTTGTGGCTCATTCTCAACTTATGTTGCTAAAGATAACACTCCGTGCTATCATGCACTTGATATATGCTCTTTTGTGTATTATTTTGATGATTACATGGTGATAGCAGATTCTCAGTAGCAACAAAATATCAATAGTATTTATACTTATAAACATATCCTGGCCCATGAAGAAAAATGCCCATGAATTTTCTTCTTTGTCTACTTGCAAATGGTGCAGTAGTTAGTAACTTAAACAGTATCTTCTAAATTAAATTCCTCTTGAGCGAAAACATTATTTACTGGCATTTAAATTTCATCATGCTGTTTTCATATAGTCTTTACTCAGTTTACATTTATTTGCATTGGTGCCAAAAACACTTCTTCAGAGATCCACAGTGCTTAACAGCTTTGGATGGCTGGCATAACGTTAGCTTACAAAATTAGTATTTTTCTTCTCTCCTCAAACTACGAGTCTAATTTCAATTTCTCTGCTGTGGATCCAGTGTTAACCAAATAGCACACAAGCTCAGTGGTGTATTTGTTTAACATGCAAGAATGGGAGCCACAGCTCTGAGCATTGAAAACATTTTTGCTGGAAGTATCCATGTGATACCTTGTTGTGGCTTTCATCTCTTCGGAAGCATGTCCCCTACCTGTTTTTTTCAAGGAAGATTAAACTATCCCTTTCCTGTTTGTGGGGAAAGTGTGTGCATGCCTGCAACTCTCATACTCTGCCACGTATGGAGCTACAGGATAGGGGAAAAGGGTTTTATTCCTTTCCTCTGGGTTCCACATCACTGCCTTTATTCTCTGTAGTGATGAAAAACCACCTTGCTCTGCACAATGCAGTGATGTGATGTCTCTATCTCCTCTGAAGGCAGAGGACACTACCAGATGGGGTGTGTGGCCCATCCTGTGAGCCTTCTGCTCAACCTTCTTGCCACAATATCTGGACTGATATGCCAGGGAAGGAGGGTGGCACTGACTGTGGTACCTGCTGGTCCCATCATCTCTGCGGCTGTGCCTATCCTCTCCTCCTGTATCTCAGCCACTTTATCTGCTACCTATCATCACCCCAAACTGGCAAGGAGACCATCAGCGCTGGAGAAGTCCTACTGCTGCCAGGTATTTGTGTTTGCCTGCAGCAAAAACATGTTTCCGAAGGAGGGTCGGTGAACTTTTCCAGAGAATGGCTGAATAAACGCTGACAGAAACAAGAGCTGGTATAAAGCAATTAGCATTAAAGCAATTTGAGAGCCTGGATAGAAACCTTCTACCTTAATTTAGTATGAGAATGTACATTTATAAGGATTTCCAGGTAGCATCAAGCTCTTAAGAGGGGGTAAAGTGCTGACAGTGCTTAAGAATAGGAGGAGAACTTCATAGTTAATGTACTAAGCTGAAGAGGTGCCAGTTGATTGGTTTGATCTGTCACTGCCTAATTAGCTTTATATTTAAAATAGAAAATAAAGCTCAAGTCTGCCTGTGAGGCAAAAATCCCAGTTCTATGAAGAAAACAGGTCATAAATTGGGCAGGCGTGGTGGAAACAGGGATAGTGCCTTAGCAGAGGGACTACTGACACGCTAGGCACTACGGACAATAAAGCCGAGGAAGCTTCATGGATAATGAGAAAATTCCTATCGAGTGACAGTTCCTAGCTGAGAAGCTTTGGGAGGGAGGCCAGCTGAAAGCACTGCAGAGATGCATCCCCCATAAATGGATTATTCTATGCTGTCAATCATGTTGGGTTTGTGCTTTACCTGTGAAGCAGAAATGCACTGCTGTCACCACATCCAGGACACTTGATGAGTGTAGAACGTGCTTAGTATACTCAAGCAGTTCCTGTGTTGAAAAGCATGTGATCCATATAGAAAATTAAGCTATGTCAAGTAATTATGAGCATTGTTATTATGGTTTCAACAAAACAGAGGTGTTTTTCTCAAGATGCATTTTAAACACAGCGTAAATCTTTCTTTCAAAACTGGGTTGCAAGTACTTGATAATCCGGTATCCAATCCAGTCAATCGTTAATTTAAGACTATTTTCAAGTCTGAGCATTCAGGAAATCTTCGTGACAGAGATGGCTGGTGGAATCCTGACACTCCTGTTTCTCATCTCTAGGCCCTGCAGATGAGATAAATCTTTCTCAGAACTCCCTGTTCCGCAGCCTTTACCCACTAAGCTCTGGCCCTTGCGTGAACCCCGCATTGGTGAAGAGGTCTGTTCTCTTCTCGAGCTTATTGGAGGATCAAGATTTAATTTCAGGAAATGTGTGTTTTTCATTTACTTTATAATATGGAAAGGGGTTAGGTATGTTCTGTGTGCCTTTGAAAATCCTATTCAAATGATCTCCTGCTTGGGCAGCCCTAAAAGCTCAGCATGTACAAACACAAATTCAGGACTTTTGAGAGGTTGAAAGCTGCTGCCCTGCTCTGTTAATCCTTTAATCGCTGAGCAGAGAACATCTGAGCACTGTGTCCCAACCATTGATTTGAACTACAGAGCAAAACTCTTAGATCCCCCTGAGACTTGTATCCATGGAACTGAAACCATCACCATCCTGGAGCAAATATATTCTGAATTATTAGTTTCACTTCTTTTTGTTCGTGACCTGAGAAGTGTTACAGTTCTATGTCTTCACCGACTATTTTCAAGATGTTCCCAGTTTCTCAGCACTAAGGGTGCTAATATTAATCAATCCCTCTTAGCAGCTCCTCCCTTTTCCATCCCTTTACAGCTGTTTTGGAAGTAATTCCTCTCCTGATTTTATTACACTGAAGTGCTTGTCTTTTTTCTGCTCATTGTGCAGTAGAAACTGCTCTATGTTCAGTGTCTATTGTCTCTAGGTAACATCATTAGCTCAGACTTTGATGTTACTGTTTATAAAAAATTGAGGGAGGGGGAGAAATTGAAATAGAAAGGTTTACTTTCTTATCAAGTTCTTTTTGATCTAATTACTTTGGCTTTAAATGCAGGTAGCAAGAATTGTCCATCCTACAAATTACATGACTGTGGTTAGGAAAAAAAAAAATCTGTTTTCGGTTAGTGCTAAATTCTTGTTTCCCTCTCGTTTATAGAATCACTGAAAAATAAAAAGCCACCAGCAGCACGCAGGTCCTTTTGTATCTCTGCAGAAGGCTTCTGCTTCCTGCATCTGAGGATGGGCCGTAGGACTGGGAACCAGATGTTATGGGGCTCCCGTTCCTCATCTTCTCGTTAAACCATTCATTTTTGCTGTACTCTAGAAAAGAAAATCAAATGAGAGGTCTGATATCTTCTGCTCAGACATTAAACTCTTCTTCCCAAAGCAAAATTTTGCAATTTGGTGGATCGGAGGAAGGAGGAGGAGGAGGAGTGGCTCTCTCGGTCATAAGTGTTCATGGTGCAAGAAAACTGTCTTGGCATTCCAGTCCATGCTACGTGGAATTCTACATTTTCCCGAGAGCCATATGATCCTTCCAGCTTTCTCACTCATATGTTTCCAGTTCAGAGTCAGCTTCACATGACACTGCCTATCTCTAGATGGCCCAATAAAGGGACAACAGCTTTCTTCTAGAACATAGATAATGTAGGGGTTGCCTCTACTCGACATCCCCAAGGATGTGCTGACACTCATTCCTCTAGAAAACTGCAGAAGAATAAATTTAGGAATTTAATTTTGTGTTTAGGAAGTTCATTACCCCTTAAAATAGCCATAAAATGCTGACTTTTGCAAGTGGTACAATTTTGCAGCAAGGATTTCACTTCTGAATTGCTGCCTTGGTCATGGGTGATTTCAGTTCCAGTAACAAGTGTACAAAACCTTTCTTTTGGGAAAGGGTTACCAAGGTATAGAGTTAGAGATGTTCTCAGAGTACTTTGAAAAAATGAAAATGTCTGCACCTGCTTGCAATGTGCTGTCTGTGAGCTTTTTAGACAATAACATGCTTTGCCCTTTATTTTGTCAGGGAGTGCTTGATAGCTTGTGAGGGATAAGACACTCTAAGGGAAAGTACTTTTATTTTTTTGGATGACTCTTATGACTGCTTATTTAGGAAGGCTTTATGGCACCTATGACTTGACAAGTCTGGCCGTATTTGAGGAGTGCTATTCAGTAGCAGTAAGGTTCAGTTACTCTATTCAGCTTTTAGCACAGAGCCTTTGAGTCAAAAGTCTTCATCCTAAGGACAAGTAGTTTGAGTTCCACATGGTTTTCACAGTGAGCTGGCTTTTTTCTGCTTCAACATCTCAAGGTTTTAAACTGTAAGTGACTGGAAAGAGAGTCTTAAAGTGTTTAAATTACTCACCTTCATATCCTGAAGTATTACATCAGCTGTGTCATGTGTGTGCTATTCATTCAGATTTGATGTGTTCCGTCCGTCCACTGGGAAATTTGTTGGGGATATGCAATAATATACTTCAGTCTGGGCACACAAATTCTGTGTCCAGTGCTTCTTGTACAGCAGTGTGAGCTCTGCAACATAGCAAGTTTATCTGCATTAAAATTTCGTTCCTCTGTGACAGCGCATCTCTGATACAAGGGGGCTAAATATTTACCCGTCATTTTGAGCCACTTTGGTGAAGGTTTCTTAAGGGAAACTGAGCAAAACAAAGAAATTCAAAACAGAAAAAGTACTGTTCTGTATAGCTGCGAATTATATTCTCTCTCCTGGCTGGGTTGTAGGCAATATAAATGTCTTCCTGTGGGCACCATGTTTTTCCTAATGCTGGTAACAACAGCACCAGCATTGCCCAGCATGCTGCACTGGTGCTGTGAGCCCACCAAACTTTTGTTCAGTTTGGCAGCTGATAAGCATCCTATCAGTTTGGGCACACTTTAAAGTTATTCACCGCTTATAGCCATCAAATTCTGCAAGGTATGCTGGCGCTTCCTTTTGCAGGATAGTTGGCCTTCATTTTTCTAAGTGCCAGAGGCTGGGCACAAGGAAAAGTGACATTTAGGTTGGCAAGTAATGTATGTTATTCCTTGCGGTGTCTCAGAAGGGAAAGCACAAGATGCTAATGAGAATCTATCCTGTCAGACACAGAGTGAATTTAATAGAGATTATGGACTGTGAGGCCAGAAGGGTGCAGAACTGTGTGGAACTGCTGTATGAGGAACAGATGTGGTTGTGGTTTTATACCCTGCATGCGATTTGGACAGCCTGCACGAGATTTGTGCACAGCTTGACCCAAAATTGAAGGGAAGCAATTGTATGGGCAGGCTCTCCCACACAGGGGAGAAGTGGTTATGTGGTCAAACACGCCTTCCCTGAAGCAGCAGCAGTGTTAAAACACACAGCTCGACACACAGCCAGCGTATGCCCTCACTCCTGCTGCCCGAGAAAATTAACTCACCTTTTGACAGGAGACTGGTAGAACAGATTTGCCCAGCCCTCGTCCACCTCTTTCAGAAAGACTCAACAGCTGGCCCTGGAGATGCGGTCCTGCAGAGATCAGCCCAAGTCCCAGCTGCTTGTCCTCCCAAAACCTTAATGAGACCGCACAGGTTTGAGAGGGGATCAGTGCAGCATTAATAAGGCCATCAGTCCACGGCAGCAGGCTGGCTGTTGCTGGTTTCACAGAGCTTCTTTGGCCATTAAAAGTCTCTGCTCTTCCTGTTTTCTTTCCCAGCTTGTAAGCCTTATGGCACTGTTGTTTCTGATCACGGTGTTCGCTTGACAGGATGTACAAACGAACAGGAGCCCTGTTACATCTTTTCACTAATTCTGTTAAAAGAAAAAAGGAAAAAACCACCCCAATATTCCTATCCCAACAAATTTTTAAATAGGTACATAATTTTTTGGTTTCCTTTTTTTTGCAGGATTTGTGGTAAACATAGAAATTCCTCTTTCCTTCATTCTCTCCAGAAGGCAGCTATTCCTTGAGTCAGAGCAGTGTCTTGGGAATAGGGTACAGAGGCAGATTTAAAATTATTGTTAAAAGGAGTTGCTACTGTGTTAACATCCAATTTTCTTTATGTTGGGCTTAGTAAATAAAAGTCATGGTAAATTGTGGTAAGAATTAAGCTGAATTGAAGAGTTATAGTCACAGGACTGTCGTTCACTTCTCTGAAAACGGTGTGGCCCTAAAAGCTCCTACTGTGGCGTGCACAAAATCCCGTGTTGAGAGAAAAGCTAATGTATGGACTTGGGTAGTTGTTGACTGTTTTGCTCAGCACTACCATTGCTACACTGGCTAGCTTGTAGATTTGTGGGGGCTGGGGTTTTTTGGTTTAATACACTATAAATAACATCAAATGAGATGAAATGGTGAGCTCTCTTTTACTCTGCATACCACCTGGAAAATGAGATCTATTAATACTATCACAAGATACCATCTCTCTCCTGAACAGCAGTCAGAAGGAACAGCTGTGTGTTATTTCTGCCTCGGGTTGGAGTTCATTTCAATAAGCTGAGATTGGCTGCATTTTCCAAGACTCTGCTATCTGGCTCATTTGTAACAGCCATTCTTCAGAGCTCTTGCATCTGTCAAACCTCATACAAATCCTCCCCTAGAGGAAGCAGATGTTAGAAAGTTATAATTTAGATGTTTGTTTTGCCTCTTAGAAGAATTCTGGACAGCAATCACTGTGGTCTGTTAAACATCATTAGCAAATGCAAATTGTTGATGAACCTGTATTAGTTAGCAAGTGATTGTTGTAACAACTTTTCACCTCAAGAATTAGAGCAAGGGGAATAAAAAGGTAATCTACTATTACAAACATCTAGAACTGACTAAGCTATAGGCTCATGCACAGAGTTGAAGGATGCTTCCTAAGTTGTAATGCTATAAATGTGTTGCTGGAGTCATTAGTGGTGTAGACTAAATGGAGAAATCCAGGCAGTTCTGTCACCGGTGTTAGATGTGTGAACACTTTCCAGAGAAGACCCTCCCTTCATTTTTCAGGTTGGCTTTTTGGCCATCTGGTGCCAATTTTAGTGGTTGTCCTTTCCTGAGGGAGTTAGAGCAGATAAGAGCATCTGCCTGGCAGTCTGAGGGACTTATTGTTATTCCAGTGGTCTGCAAAGCTCCAGAAGGAGATATGGGCATTTTATACTGGGGCTTGGATTGGGGAGCACAGGCTCTGGCTGTGTGTGTGTTTCCAGAATTTGTTCTGTGTGTGCACTGTGTCATGTTGGTTTGCTTTTAAAGGTCATGTGGAAAAAAAAAAAAAAAAATTGCAGGGAGCAGGGAGTGTCTGTTAATCCTGACCTGGCTGCTGCCCTTGGGGATTAAGAATCTGAACAAAGAGGGATTTGTTTCAGCTAGCTGGAGTTCAGCACTGCAGCAAGCAGGATGGATTCTCTGCTGAGATGGGTTAAGAGGGATGAGGCTTTTTTCATGCAATTGTCAGGTTTCCTCAAAAATCAAACTCTTAACAAGAAACACGAAATGCAGGAGAGGTTGCACCTAATTTGTCCTCTGGCAAATGTAGCACCTTGTTATGTACTTTTGTAAGTATCCAGAAGATATTAAAAAACCAAAATGTGTTGAGGTAGCACGTTCTGCTCTGTCTGCAGTGAAGTAGGTGCATCATGGATTCATTAAAAAGTAGAAGCTGCACAGACAACCCAATTATTACACTATCTCTGCACTTCAGGCCTTGGAGTGCTGAGGTAGGGTCACAGGGCAGATTTTAATGAATAAACAAAAAAAGGTCCTTTTACTCATGTCTCCTAAAATACCATGCTGCTGTTGAATCTGATCTTCTCTAGTTTTGCTTTTAAAATCTTACAAGAATGAATGTCTTTTTCCAAGAACACAACCTGTATTTTTTCTTAAAATAATGATAAAATGTTCTGTCTGTTCACATGCTGAATTATCATCAACATTTTTCAAAAATAATTATGATCTGTGGCATACTTCATCCTTAATTAACAAAAAAGGAGTTGCTGCTATTAAATGCCAACACATTTTGATGTGGGGAAAATTGATTATCCATGCTACAGGAGATGAACAGGTCAGATTTTCGGCTGAGATAAACCGTCACAACTGCAGCTGTTTCTCTTGTCCCTATTTTAGACTTAATACTAAAATAATTTAAAAAGGATCTTTTATCAAGAAATGTTTCTCTGATGGATGAGAAGTGAGGCTAAAAGTGAGTTGGGTAGAATCTAACCTGTTTTGCTCTGTTGCATAAGCCTGAGCAAGCTACTTTAACTTCTCTCTGCCTGGTGTTTCCCCCCAGCAACTAATCCTCTCATCTAATTAGGCAGAGCTCTTTTGGGCAGAGCTTGTGGTGCATCTTTCAGGGTTCTCTATCACACTGCAGTTATCCAGTCATCAGCAGGCCCTCAGGTTGGGATTGATCATGGTGATTCTAGAATTAAGGAGTTGTCTCCCCAGGGAGATGAATGAAGCTGAAGGAGGGATAACTAGGAAGAGCAGGAGGTAAATAATCTGTCATCTGAATGAGGTCAGCTACAGTTTGGGGGGATACAGGACTTAATGAGGCACTTAATCCCACCATAGCTGGTTATCACAAACTGCAACTGAAATTGTTTCGCAGGTGCAGAGGCTGTTCTGGTCAGTCACCAACTTGGTCTCCCACACGAGTATCCATCATGGAGCACCCATCGTTGTCCTACTGTAGCTGGCTGAGGCTTTTCCAGTTGCTGCCTCACAGAGCAACAGTGCTTAGGACTGTGCAAAACTCTAACCCCACCCAAATTATTTGTCTGTGCTGGTTCTGAAGATTAATTGTCTCATCTGCTAAATCTGTGCACCTAAAATTGACTTATTTTACTTTGTTCTCACTTCAGTCCCAGTTACAGATGATGTTATGACTTTCCTGAGGGATTAAAAAACTCTTCTGCTTCAGGTTATTTGCTTCCTGTATTGGCACTCAGACATCATGATCAATTCACTTTACATACTATCTGGTATTTTACCAGTTTATTATTCCTGAAATGTACTTGATGAAGAGAACTGCCAATATAGGGCGTCTGTTTGCAGAATGGATTGACAAAACTTTTAATGGTTCCTGGAGTCTGTCTACATTTGCTTGACGGCAGAATTTATTTTGTTATCTTTCAAATATCTTTTGTAGGTGCATATTGCACTCTGCAGCATCCCAGAGCTTTAGAATCATGTGGGACTGAATTCTTGGAGATCATCTCATTTTTAAATTTATCTTTTAAGCAGAGAAAATTAAATCATAGCATTTTGTTTTAAACTGTTTATCTTGGTGCTTTTTTTTTTCCTTCCCACTAGGAGGAGAGTGTTCTTCTGCATTATTAAAGATGTCTGGGTCCCAAAAACTCCTTGTAACACACAGCAGGGCTGGATAGACGTTTGTACTATAGACTCTCAGCTGGGAGGTATAACATCTTTCCTGGCTGGTGAGATGGGAGGCAGACAGGAGAAGGTGATCAAGAGTGTGAATGAATTAATGATTCCCAAAGGAATTGAGTCAAAAAAGGCTTAAAGTTGTAGAGGTGCAAAAATGCAGGAAGGATAAATGTGATTAAATAAAGCTCCGGCGCTCCTCTGAGATAAGTCAGATCTTTTCTGAGGCAGAGGTTTTGCACAGCCTTAAAGGGTCCTCTGCACTCAGACAATGCAGAAGCCACAAGCAAGTAACTTGAGGAAGGCATTTCCTCTTAAACAAAGGTTAAAAGGACAAATTTGAGTAAGGCTTGGCCCTTGGTATAGCTGCCATGCAGGTGTTTGTAAGCAGTGAGCACTTAGCAAGATAAAGGCAGCATTCCTAAGAATATGGCGACATTAACAAAGAAAAGGATGTGTGACTGTAATGCTGTGGTGAGTCTTTGCAAAATCTTATTTCGTCAGCTGCTTGCAACATTTTGTGATGCATTTGCCTGCTCTGTTGTTTGTGCTGAGAAGCACCACGGCAGCACCACACAGGCTCAGTGCGAGTGATGCTGGGAAACCATCCCTGAACCACCAAAACTACTTGTGGTTTCTTTCTGAGGGACTTGGTGTATTTTTCTGGAGCACCTGCCGTGGGCCCACTAAGCTCCTTGGCATCTCAGTATGCCAGTTCTGCCTTGTTCCCTGAGCTCAGATAGACACATTCAAATTTTTTTTGAACTCGCTGTTTGGGAAGAGATGGCATATCACCTTGGAAATTTCTGCTTGGCTTCCAGTGGAGGTACACAATCCTTACCAATCCTGTGCATAAGGGGACTCTGGCATCTGTATCAACACCCTGTTGGTGAGGTTCGTGTGTTCCTACGTCTGCACAACAGCTTCTTTGTCTTCACAGACTCCCCTGGTCTTCCTTATCCAAGACGGGATTTAACCTGCTCTGGAAAACTCATTTCTAATGCCTGGATAGCTATCCAGTACTGAGCTCTGGGATGAATAGAACGTCCCAAGGGCTTGAATTAGCCATTTAAGGACAGAGACACACATCCTAAGGACGCGTGGGCCTGCAGTGTGGCTAACGCATGCTAGGAGCAGCAGATCGTGGCTAAGAATTTTGTATCAAGGCCTTAGTGCAAATACGTGTTAATAGATTTCTCAGTCATCCCTCTGTATGCATTGCCCAAAGGATTGCATCAGAAGCCTGGACAAAACTTGACTGTGCAAAACGGGAGTTGTTAACTAGAAACAAAAGGAAATAGTTTGTTCCTAACGTTAAGATTGTTTTGATTATTTAAGCATGTTGTGTCTAGGAAGCAATTTTCAGCTTCATTTAACATGCCAGTCAAAGAGGAAATTGTGGGTGATAAGTGCTGATACTGTCAAGCTCAACTGTCTGACTGAATTGGGGTCCAGGTGTCTGTTTCATGACTTAGTTCTCAGTCAGCGAAGTGCATGTTCCTCCCTGCAGGTTATTGGTTTGTTGTGTACATGTCTTAAACAATAGGAACATCAGCTCTCCCTCCCTGGGATATAGTTTGCAGAAAAAGAATGTTTTATTAGTGGTAAGCTGTATGCATCACAAGCTCTCTAAAAGTCTGGTTTCCTCAACATGTCTTTAAGCAAAAGAATCCTTTTTATTTTTCCCTTTTGCAAAATGCCTGTGTCTGGCTGCACCAGTGGGAAATCTGCAGAGTGCTGTAAGTAAGGTTCAGCAAGAAACTATCCAGTCACCTCCCAGGGGAGGAGCACACTGCAGCAGTCGTGCAGCCAGGAAAGTGCAATTGAACCAACTGCTTTATTAGTGCAGTTTTGTTGTGGAACAGCAGCAATTCTCCTCTGAGAGTCAGAACCGCTGCATTATGTGTTGTTTGTTTATTTGTTCTTCCCAGTAACCTGCTCTAAAAACCTCAATATCGTTAGATTGTGATTACAGTAAAGAGCAGCAGCAAGTGGGATCTGGTTAATGAATGTGTTCCTTCTGTGCCTCTGAGTGCTGTTGGTTACTGCACTGTTGCTGACACACCGTGCAGCACAGAAAGCCTTCCCTGCACTGGAAACCTCATGTAGCATTTCTTATTTGTTCTGATTATTGCTGTTAAGATGTCCTTAAGCGTAGCAGCTGGCAGCTCTGATCAATATCAAGGCCCTGTTATGCTACTGATTGTGCAAATGCACTGTAAGGGACAGGTCCTCAGCCAGAGAGCTCACAGGGTGGCAGAACGGGAGCAGCGGCTGGACCAGCTTGATGCAACAGGCAACTGGCAAAGCCAGGACCAGTGCACAGGTGGCTTGGAAAGCAAAGAGCTGCTGGCTTCTCATGCTGTCTTCTGCTTTCGAGGAATGTGGTCTGTTGCAGATGACCCAGTAATATAAACAGTCCAAGGTAGGAAAATGAGCAAACTTGTGAGTTTTCATCCAGGAATGAGTCCAGAGCAAGCTGGAGGTTGAAAACTGTTTTTGCAGGAAAACTCAGCCAAATCATTGCAAATGCAAGCAAATGAATGAAAATCAAGGCATATTTTCTGGCATGTTGTAAGTGTGTGAAAGTACTCAGTCTGCCAGGTTAATAAAACTTGTTAGGACTTTGCTCAGCTCTCAATAAAAAAAAAAAATCATTAGTTCAATTTGTTACTTGACATTTTTCAAATAATACAGCTGCTACCTCAAAGTAGAGGTCTAATAAGTATGAACCTGGTTTTTAAATGTATTCTGATATTCAGGTCTTCACTTGGTGAATTAAATAAATAAATCACCATATCATTGAATTTATGTGGAAATACTGTTTTTCCTGAAGATACTTCATTGCCTTGGGACAGTTGGTGAGGGAATCAGGGGCACAGTTTATTGTTTCCTCTATTCTTCCAGGTGCAGGTAGTGACATTGAAAGAAACAGATGGTTTCAGATCCCTGGACAGTTAGTGTATTAATACATGGCTCCATGACAAAATTTTTGTTTTCTTTGATAAAGTGATGGCCTACATGACACTAGGCTTGCTGAATTCAGACAAGGTTCACCTCTCTTGAAGAGGGAAGAGGGTCTTTAGTCAAAGGTTAGTGGGGCTTATTGATAGGGCTTTAAACTAGATGAAACAGGGGAGGGGAATATCAGGTCCAGCCGTGATTAGGTGTGGCACAGCATGCCATGCCACTCAGCTCAAATCTGATGCTTGCTCTGAGTTACATAACTGTTGTGTCTCGGTTGAACTGCAAATCAAGTCTTGCACTGATGCTTAAGCACCACAGCAGCTTAAGTTTATCAGCGTAATATTCAAGTTTTTCTTGTTGTGAGGAAGAAACAGCGAGGGAGGGAATCTTTTTCTTTGGATTTTTGGCTTAATTTGAAATGAGCACTTGAATTTCATGATTTTGGAGGATATACTCAGAGGTGCATTGCTCACGGTCTTGTTCCTTTCATCTCATGGTTGGCTAAAGGGGTCAGATCAAGGAAATGCCAAATGTACTGTTACCTTAACAGAGGAGTGTAGTGAACACCCCTGCATCTGGTGCCTGTCCAGGGGAATTCCCTACACCTGCACCTCTTCAGTGCCTGTGTGCTGCCAGGCAGTGAATTAGAGCTTTCTGATGAGGCTTTCAGTAAATATAATTAGCTCAGGTCCCCCCAAAGGGAAAGGCTTTCTCATTTTTCGGACAAGAAAGGCAGTGGGACTGTCTGTGAGGCTGGATAATAAATTATTAATTATTATTAATTGCATTATTATTACATGCTTACCTGAGACCCGTCCTCACTACCTTGCACTGATATCAGCAGGCTTTTTTTAAGCAAGTAAACCTGCTTAGGTCCATGTGACTTCTCCTGAGAGTGAGACTTTGCAAAATCTGATGTCAGCATGTTAATAAATTAAGTCCCACGAACAAAAATATGTTTCTTGTTTGCAGGTACTGAACCTATGTACCAGATCCATGTCAGTGGGGGAAATATGCCTGTCATTGAGCAAATGTTCTAGTCAGCAAAGCACGAGGATTAATGATGGAAAATACTAGATGAATGAGTATTATAAAAATTGCAAAAGCTCAGACTCCCATATCAGTTACATTTTACCTTACACATCCCCTTGGTGTAGCAGTAAATTATTAATGCTGAAAACTGTTATTTCATTCATGAATAATTGAATATGGCACTGTATGGGTGATGGGGAGATAGTACACGGTGTAGGAACAAAGGCAGTGGCTCCTGCTGATCCAAGAGGCTCTACATGCTAAGCAGGAAAAACCCTGGATCATCTGTTGTGCATCTAGTAGGCTGGAATAGAATGGATGGGTCTTGGAGCCCTTCAAAGCGCATCTGGACTGTGCTGCTGAGTGACACCAGAAGCAGAATCTGCAGAGAAAGTTTCAACGAGTGGCATTTAAGTGTGAAACTTCACAGGGAGGGTGTGTTTGTCTCGGCTCAGTATTGCGCAGCACTTTCTCTGCAAAGGGTCGAAGGGGGCAACTGTATTTGCACCATCAAGCGTGGGAGCCAGAGGGAAGAGCTGCCTGAGCTCTGTGACAGAACCTGCCTCATGTCACCAGGAGGGGAATTTGGAGTACCCTGCAGCTTTGCTTGAGTGCTGTAAACTGCTCTCTGGAGAGCACTTAACTGTGCAGGGATCTCAGACGGATGCCTGGAGGTAGATGCCTCCAGATTGCTCTTCGAAATTCTGCCTGGTTCTCGCTTCTGTCGTTTGCAGTCCTTTCCTTTTCTGGAGCAGCTGAGGGAACAGAATCACCCTCCCTTCAGATACTCATAGATGTTGATGAGGTCCCCTCTCAGTCATCTCCACTCAAGGCTCAACAGGCCCAACTCTCTCAGCCTTTCCTCATAAGAGATATTTCAGTTTCTTAATCATCTTTGTCACTCTCCACTGGGCTTGCTCCAGGAGCTCCCTGTCTCTCTTGTCCTGAGGAGTCCAGAACTAAACACAGCACTCCAGGTGAGACCTCACCAGGGCTGAGTAGAGGGGCAGGATCACCTCCCTTGACCTGCTGGCACTGCTCTTCCCAATGCACCCCAGGACACCATCGGCCTTCTTGGCCACCAGGGCACAGCTGGCTCCTGGACAGCTTGTTGTCCACCAGGGCCCCCAGGTCCTTTTCTACAGAGCTGCTTTCCAGCTGCTCAGCACCCAGCCTCTGTTGGTGCGTGGGGTTATTCTGCCCCAGGTGCAGGACCCTGCATTTGCCTTTGCTGAATTTCAGGTAGTTCTTCTCTGCTCATCTCCAGCCTATTGAGGTCCCTCAGAAGGGCTGTACAGCCCTCTGGAATATTTGCCTCTGCTCCCAGCTTTGTGTCATCAGTGAACTTGCTGAGGAGGCATCTGCCCCTTCATCCAAGGCATTGATGAACGACTTAAACAATATCAGGCCCTGAGGGACACCTCTGGTGATGGGCATCCAGCTGGACCCTGTGCCACTGATTACAGCCCTCTGGGATCTGCTGTTCAGCCAGTTCTCAATCCACCTCACTGTCCACTTATCCGTTCCACAGTTCCTGAGTTTGTCTGGGAGGATGTTGTCAGAGAAAGCCTTGTGTGTGTGTGTCGAAAACCTTGCTGGCGTTCAGACAGACAGCATCCACTGCTCTCCCTTCATCAGTCCAGGAAGTTGTTTCATCATAGAGGCAATCAGGTCGGCCAAGCATGATTTACCTTTTATAAATTCATGCTGACTGCTCCTGACCACCTTCTTGCCATCCAGGTGGACAGAGATGGCCTCCAGAATGAGGTGCTCCATCAGCTTTCCAGGGAGGAACAGTTTACTGAAGCCCACCACAATTCCAGCTGTAACATCTATGTTACAAATAGAGCATTTCCTACAGAGCATCGAAAAGTATTTGATCTCTGAGGATGCAAAACTGTGTTTAAAGTGCACTTGTTTGGAGCACATGCACATCTTGGCACAAGAACACCACTAAGTGAGCTGCAGGGTTGTCTCTGGGCCGGCCTTCCTGCCCGGTCACCAGGCTGGGGTGTTGTTTGTAGTTTTCGGGCTTCACTATCTTTTTAGCTGTATCGCGAAACACAGGGTAAATTACCAAGTTGCTGGGGTGATTCCTCTTTGTAGAAGTTTCACAGCTTAGTTATTCGTTGCTAGCAGGGATGGGAATGTCAAAGTGTTGGGGATGAAGGAAGGTTTCTCCCTGTGGTATGCCAATTAATTGGTTCAGAGCTGATCT
Source organism: Mohoua ochrocephala (assembly GCA_013398855.1). Taxonomy (NCBI): domain Eukaryota; kingdom Metazoa; phylum Chordata; class Aves; order Passeriformes; family Acanthizidae; genus Mohoua; species Mohoua ochrocephala. The sequence continues at coordinate 154,733 of VZTA01014657.1, forward strand.
GAGACCAAGGGTGTTTCAAATATGGAAAGAAAATCAGAAAAAGGTTGGAAATACCACCATTTATTTTTTTTCTTGTGAAGCTTCTGATAGCTGTGCAGAATCTGTATTCAAAGAACCAGGAGCCTGATTTTCCTGTGCTGTTTATTTTAGTGTGATTACAGGGGAAATAGGGGGCCCACCTCACCTTATCCTTGCATAAAATGAGACCTTATCATGCATGCGTGCAAGTAGACAGGGGACTGCTGGGAAAAACTGCTTCCTAGAGAGAGGGAAGATGAGCCAAAATGCAGTAATTCAGTGTCTGCCTTCATCCTGCTATTCTCTAAATACTTCTACCCCCTTACTGTTGTTGTTTCTTTACTTGTGCTTAGCAATGTTGAGTAGGCATTTTGAGCAACATCTAAACCCATTTTCTATTGCCTTCAACAGGGAAAGAACTTCCCTCCTAATTTTGCTGCCAAGGCAGCAATCCCTTGACTCCAGCACTGGAGAATATTATGTTGATGCTCTTAGCTTTGTTTGGCAGCATTTACACCTGGCTCAAGTTAGACCATGCCGACAGTTTTTTCCTGACTTTGGGGATATTACTTATCCTAATGAAGGGGATGCATTTTGCTTAACTGGCACTGTTCATGGTACATGATTCCATTGCCTGCGAGTGACTCTAAACCACAGAGATAGGCTCATAAACAAGATATGGATGAGAAGACTGGCTGATGCCTTTTTTTAATTTGCAGAGATATGGTGAAGCTAAGTAAATTAAATGATTCATTTATGCTAATTTTACATGCACACCAAATAATGCATGCCACTTTTGTACTTGATTGTAATATCTCTAATTTATGGAGATTATAATGTAAAATCAGCAATACTGTGAATTGAGTAATTGGTGGAAACTCCATGGCTCTCAAAGCCAAAGGAATCTGCCTCATGGTAAGGCTATCTTTAGAAATGAAAGAAAGGGGAAAGGAAGGGTGGGCACATTCATGGCATAGTAAAAAATCTATTTGAGTCAGGCAAACACTCTATAAAGAGTTCACTTGGAAGAGAGAAGGGTAAAATAAACCATCTGATTTTATAGGAAAAAACCAATCTGAAAAAATTGTTGACGTAGCTGGACATGATTTGGGCCACACAAAGATCTGTCCTGCTGCATCAATTAAAAAAAAAAATACTTTTTTTTTGTGGTTCTTGCCTTATATCTGTATGTTAGGAAGTAAGAGTCTGCTCTTGCTGGATGAGAATCCATTTGTTTCCATGCAGTTGCTGCAATGTTATAAAAATGTATCTAATCAAAATAGCCTGCTTACCTGAACCTGATCTCCTCCTGCATGACAATTAAAAGCCTCATTGAGCCAAAGAGCTGCAACTGAAGGAGGCTGTGAGCGTGGCAGGTGTGAGGAATGACGTCTCTTTGCTAGCACGGCTTGTGGACAGCATAAACAGCCAGATTTTATCTTTGGAATTGCTTATCATATTGATAAAGGTTAGTTAAGTTCGCTATCAGCATTTTTATGAAATATTTGATTGGAATGGTAATTTGTGCTCGTTAATTAGAAATCACATTGAAGCATCTTGTGACCTAGATATCAGGATAATTTGCATGCAGAGGCCTCTGCACCCGGTAGTGTTGTAAACTGAATGATTTTAGATGCAGAAATAATAAAAATGTAGTTATTTCTGTTTGATGTCTTCCCCCTTCTCATGTTTTCTCCTCTTCAGAAATATAAGTATTACTGATACAGAAAAAATCTGAAAATTACCAGCACAATTCTGTGACAATTGCATTGCTAGACTGTTGCCAGCTTAGTTAGACCACATGTAAAAAGTGCATAGATTTGTGTCTATTAATAAAAATGGCACCACATTTTGAGGGCAGGAATCTCCTGTCCCAAACTTTTCCCTTCTTTTTTTATTTATATGCTAGGTCAAACAATATTCAGAGTACCTATTTGAATCATTGGCAAACATTTAGAGCAGAGACACAGAAAATTCTGTTCTGGAAAAATGGTTCTTGTACCAGGAGCATTACAAATTGGTTCTTTGGTCTGTAAAATGTTCAGATGCTTCAGCTTCCTCATAAAGACACGGGCTTGTGAAGAGGAGCTGATGTGAGTTAGCATTCAAATGCTGCTCTGAGCTGCTCGCACACACCTCAAAGAGTTGCTTGACTACATCTGAGCAGAGGAAAAGGTTCCCACCTGCATCATGCTCTGGGCTGAAGAGCAGCAAGTGGTTGATGGGTGCGGTGTTGTGTAGCCCGGGTCTCTGATAGATGGATCCTGGACACAGTCCAATCACAGGAAGGTCCCGTGGCAAAGCAAAAACTGAGGTGGTGGTGTCTGAGTCGGCTACAGACCAATGCTGGACTTTGTACCTCAGCGTGGCCAAGTCACCATTACAAAGGAAATTGTCACAGACGCTGTATTTTTCTCTTTGCAAAAAATGCATTCCTTCTGGGAAGGCCTGAGGAATGGAATTGAGTCATTCTGCTGATGCTGCATTTTGAAAGGTGGATGAGGAAGTTTGGGCACTCAGAAGGCAACGTCCATCCTCTCAAGAAGCAGACTCTTTTTCACAGCTGCTGGTTTGCTTTGTTTCCCTCCTGACATGGCAGGAAGAAGTTGAGTCGATTTCCATTTCAGCTGAGTGGTGAAGAGCAGAGTGAGTGTTATACTGTATCACTAAAGTTGTTTGTCCGGGTGGACACTGGATTCTTTGGTGTTAAAATAAGCCAATCTCTTCCTGGCAGTCAGGGTTTACACTGTGCAGCTTTGGGAAGATTGGGAAAGATGATTTTATGTGGTGTGGGATGCCTCAGGCAGTTGCCTTAAGTAGAGAGGCTCTCTCTGGATGTGTGGACTTGCAGCTATAAAAATTCTTCTGGGATTCATAGGGAAACTTTTGAATGGAGAAAAAAGTTTTGATATGCTTTATTTGAATCCTTAGTTCCAGTACCCATGCTATCGTATCTTCCACCCTTCCACCTCTTCCCTACTAAAAAGTCTTTCTTTCATATCCTGAAATAGACCCAAGAGTGTTTGCAAAAGAAGAACCACCATCTGGTAGGTGGGATTCAGAGAAAGTCTCTCTTATTAATTTTTCTGGAGTGGAAATAAAAGTGCCCAAGGGTTTGATCCAGCTGTTTTGTTACCTTTTGATGATGCCCTGAAGTCTTATCTGAGCCCTTCTTACTGTCTGCAGCACCTGGTTATAAGTATTAGGCAGGCAAATCTGCCACCGATTCTTTTATTTCATTTCAGTAATCAGTAACGTAGTGCTGGAATACATTTGGGGTGTTTGGAAAACAAGGCCCACTTAGGACAATTCTCATCATGGGAATGTTTGTAAAACCTGAGTCCTGATTTCCAGCAGTCTGTGACCAGTATCTGCCTGATCCAGATGGACAGAGGCCACAGAAAGATGATGGTCGGATTTTCACTGGTGTAAAGCACTGGGCTGATTAATGCCACATAGGTAGCTTAGGTCTCAAGGCAGGGCTTCCACAGCCTTGTGGCAGTCACTGTGTGTCTCCCGAAGCCTGAACGATGCAAGATTACTTCTGCCACAATTTAATTTGCATTTTACTGGTAAGGCCCGAAGTAGACCTTGTTCTCTGACTGCACAAGTCTCCAACTTTTTCCTTTGTCCTTTTATTGAGAACTAAATAAAGCTGAATGGAGCTGCTGATTCATAAAAAGAACAGTTGCTTTTGGAAAATGTTAATATCTTGTGATAAAGCAGTCATTGCCATTTTATGATACCTGACAGAAATTACCCAGTTTCTTTGCACACAATTAAATGGAATTATCAGCCCATTAGGTTAGATACATTTCACAGTAGGAAAATAAAACCTAATGTTTACTTATCAATGTTTAAATAAATTGTAATTATCATTCCATGACAGTCTTGTACTACTGTAATTAAGCTTTAAAATAAAGGGTAATTGGAATTAAGAGGGCTTATCTACATTTCATTTAGAAGTTATTGTTGAAGTCAGCTGTGGTAATGTGCAATAACTTTCAGAAAACAGCACTCACCTGCTTCTGCCATGGATCCCATGCAACGATGCTGGCACTCTAGAGAAGGAATTTGTGTACATCTCACTGAGAGAGCCACAAGGAGTCAGCTGCATGTTCAGGGAAACTTCCTTACACTGAGCACTGACGGTTTGTTTTCTTCCTTTCCTTGGGATTGAGTGCCTTTGGAGACCGAGCTGAGCTGCTTTGTTTTTCGCCTGCTCTTTGATTCCTGTTTCTTGCAAGAATAAGTTCTTCAGTTTTCAGGTTTTTCCACCCAGTGTGGCAAATTGAATGATATGGATTGCTGGCTGTTTGATTCAGCAGGCTTTGCATACAAACTTTTTATTTGCCACGGAAATTCAGGGCTGGGTGAACAAAAAGGGCCCAAATCTACTGCTTGGGGACTTCTAAATTCCTAAATTTGATGCAAGGCAACAGGACTTGGACCTTCAGGGGAATGAGTGTATATGTTCAATAGATATGGGGTGGGTGTGGGGAATGCCTCAGGGAGAGAAATCAGCTCTCCCCTCAGCAGCAGCAACACAGTAACAGTAATGCATTAGCTGAGACAGCTCTTGGCACTACTTCCTGAAAAAAAAACCTATGTCTGACTCTCAAACCCCTCTTAAAGACTTCAGCAAAAGGGTTTTAAAGGGGGCATGAGCTGTTCTGGAAACAGATGATTCAGAAAACCCTTGGAACAAACAGCTTTCTGCCAGAGGTGTCAGTAAGTGGGGCATTCGGGCTCCCACCAGCAAAGGGATGTTCAAGCATGAGAAAAGCTGTAGCCTCTGGCTGCTTAGGTAAAAATGCTTCCTTTGAGACTGTGCCAGATACCAGGAGAGGCTGTGATCAAATATTTTGTGCAGATTACTGTGGGTTTTTTAAATGTAATCATCTTTTTTGAAGGCTTAGAGAGGTATACTGTTTAGTTTTCTTTATATTTGATTTGGATATTGGGAATATTTTGCGTTAGCAAAAGAAAGCAGCCATTCATGCGCATCATTCATTTGTTTGAAGCTGTTTTCTGGTGGATTTGGGGTTGGTCTTGTTTCCTTCCTTAAATTGCTCTATATCAATAATCTAACTTGCCTAATTAAAGGCGACATTTATTTGGGTTTCTCCCCAAGCCCTTCAATTCACCAAGGGAGTGGACAGATCCATAGCCTCACAAGCAAAATGCATTTCCCATGGGATAAGCTCCTTTGGTTTAGTTTTTTATTGCACATGAACACTGATGACATTGGAGCAGCGTTGCATGTAGTCTTTACTCCTTGTTCTCTTCCCACTGTGAGCGGGGTGAATTTTCCTTTTCCTCATGCCTGTCTGTTCCTCCTTGAGTCTGTGGGATTCCTGACACACTGTCAGGGCACAATAGGAAAGGTCTAAGTACCGAGGGGCACATCTTGAATATCTCCCATACTGAGGTGTTTGCGTCTCAGAAGCCTGACAGAGGCCACCTCAGCTGATGGATGCACTCCCTCACACCTTGAGATCTCATGGTCTCGTCCCATTTTGTGAGAATAGCCAGGAAGATGCTTCCTGCTCTGTAGTTACCCACAGTAATATCTTAATTAGAGAGGGACAGCCCATGCCAGAACATTAAGTCAGGACTGAGAAAGCACCGCATGCTGATAGGGGTTAAAGTTAGCTTTAATTGCCCAGATTGGTATCAGGTTTTGTCTGGCTTCTCATTAGCTACTAGTATTTCTCACTAGGCCACTTTAAACTATATATTTAAGACCTATATTCTAATTTGGTAGTGGCCTTGGAACTCTTCTTATAAAGTAGAGTCTACAAACATGCAAAGTGCTCTGAACAAAAACTTATAAAGGAGCTCGTTTTTTAAAAGTACTTTGAGGATTGTGGCTTTTTAATGTTGAGGAGGAGCTTTTTGCAAAAGTCAAAGCTGAATCTTTTTTTTTTTTTCTTGGAGTGTTTAAATGGATTTGGATTAAAGCTCATCTTCAGCTTAAATATAATTTAAGAATGTAGAGTGAAGACATAAAGACATTCAGGACTAGCAGCTACGTCACTTTGAAAACTAATTAGGGAAAAAATCAAGCAAGAAGATCATATTAGTTATGCAGTACTGCTATGTAATTTTTTTTTCGTAAGTAAAGTAAACACGTGAAACTATTAGTCAGCTGGGATAAATCAGATTTGTTCCTGTTATTATGAATTTATATTAGCTGTGGGTTTAATTTGACTTCTGGGTGGTGCAATTCAAAATTATTCCTTTCTGATTACCTTGAGATTTTTTAAAAATTTTGCATATTTTAGAGGAAGTCAAACTTGCAGTCTTGCTATTGCAATTAAAGCCCATGAGTAGGCTTGGAAGAGAATTTTCACATTTTTTGAATCTATATTCTGAGGCTGGAATGACAGGAATTAACTACCTTCTTGAGTTTAATGTGGTACAAATTTTAGCAGTTAGTCTTTGATATTTATAATAGGATTTTTTTTTTTTGGTAGTATCAGGCAAATCTAGAGTTTGGTTCATCATTTTCAGCATGTGTAAATTAGAAGATCTGACTTGATTTTAATCCCAGTTAATACCAGACAGGAGCCTGCCCATGAAGTGATGGGCAGAATTCAAAATATTTGGAACTGATTTTTAATGATTTTCCTTAAACTATTTGTTAGCTTATTCACCAAATTCTGATCTTGTTTCTCTCTTTATTTCTTTTTTTTTTTTTTAATATATAGGAAGAAACAGTACCTAGATTAGTCAAATAAAAAAAGGAGGTGTCATCTTACTACAAAGTTATATTAAATTTTAGCATTTAAGCTACAAATGCCTCTGCAGCCAGACAGCTCTGGGAGCTTTAGTTTGATGTGCTAAGCTAACATAATTGAGTGTGGTTACAGATCCGCTGAAGTTAAAAGTAAAGTTTCCATTGTTAGTGGGCTTTGATCAGTAGTTGAAGAGGGGGGATGTCAGACACATTGATCTCCATGTTAGCTCTATTCACAGTTAAATTAGTGGGTTGCACACAGTTTCCCGGGTCGGATGTGCAGTTTTGTGAGTTCCAGGTTAGTGCCTTGTGCTGTGTACTTTCAAAGACAAACATCAGAGAGAAACATGGATCATCCGGACGGCTTGCTGAAAAAGAAAAATTCTTCTTCGTGGAGTTGCTTGGCAAGAGGGGCAGCTGGGGGTGGCAGGTTTGTTAGTCACTAGCAGCTGTGTCTCTTTGGTGAGGAAGTTCTTGTGAGAGTTGAGTAGCTGTTGCTCTGCCTTCCCTGGTGACCGATGCCTACGTTTTGTCACTGGAAGCTGAGCAACTTGTGGACTAAGGTCTTTCTTCCCACGAGCGAGGGCACAACAGGGTTCCTCTGGGCTGCTCACCCTCAGGATGTGCTTTGATTTCTTGAAGGGTACCAGACACAGAGTCTGATAGACACCCACAACCCCAGCTGCACTTTACCAGGCTGGGGTTTGTGAAGGAGCATGCTGTAACACATGTGATAGATAAGAGTGTTGAAACAGTAAAAGTAGTTTTAAAATTCCAGTGTTTGTTTATTCTGAGTTTGTGATCTTTACCTTGGGGAGCAGATGACGTAACACCTCCGTTTTAGCCTGGAGCAGTGGAGTGCAATCATGCTTTCTTATTCCACTATAAAATTTTACATTGGATACAGATGACATTTTGGTGCAATGGACCATAAATTAATGCTGGTACGAGCTATAAAAGGAAGGACATTAGAATAATCAAGTGGCCACAGAACTAGTTGAGTGTGTGAGTGTCTATGGCACAGAATTTTTCGATTAGCTTACTTTTATGAGCCTGCTCTCTTCACTTTGTCGACATCCAACATACCTTAATTTCATTTTCTCTCCAAAGCAACTCAAGGGATTGCTGAACCTCTTGAGTTATGAGATTTTTGTGTCAACAGAAATTTAATTACTTCAGCGAAATGAATCACTGTAACCCATCTACAATAAATCTCCACAATATAATCCAGAGAATATGTTTTTTGTTGAACCATAAGGTGTAATCTTTATCAGCATTTGTCTCTCTATTAGTGTGACCATGTTAGAGACAAAGTTGTTCATTTTTTTGCTTTGTTTTCCTCTTGTGTGTGCTTTCACTGCCGTTAGGCTCGATCTCCGTTATGAAGGAAAGGACCCGTGCGTGTCACATCTCCCACACTGAGGTTTGCATTTCACAGAGACACTGTTAGCACTCCTGAAGTGACTTGCTCACTTGCTGTGTTTGCCAATATGAAGTAACTACTTTACGCTGGAGCCGACAGTTTTTTACCCTGCCAATTATTTAATCAATGTTAATGGCACGCTGAATTACCTTAAATTGCTCCTGTTTTAGAAATTAAGACCTGGACTTCTTTTTTGTGGACTGTTTCCCAGGGCATGAGCATTGGCAGGACCTGAGGAGTAAGGAATTGAAATGAGAGGAAGGAAGGGTTTTTCTCTCTGCTGCAGCTGGAATGGAATAGTGTACTCTGCTCCATGTGTATTTGACCTTACCAATTTGACCTGTAAATTTGTTAATTCAAACTGAGTTCTATGTAGCAACAAGATAAGATTTTGGTTTCTAGCTGCTGAGAGAAATAATTTATTTCTCAGGCATTAAAGTTCTCAGTTGCTGAAACAACCTGAGCAAGACAAGCGTGGCCGTGGTCTGTTGTTGGTTGGTTGGTTGGTTAGGTTTTTTCTTAATCAGAGTTCAAAATGGAAAATAATCCTAGTGCAGGGGCCAGGAGTTCTTTCTTAGTAGTGAGTTGGTGAGCAGATTTCTTTCCAGTTCAAAATGAGGAAAAACTATTTTTAGGTGGACAGTAGATGTACAAACTTTAGTTTCCACATAAATTCCCAAGAAAGGTTGTAACTGGGGAAAAAAAAATCGTTTTTCTTTTTTTCCCCGCGAGGAAGATCACACTTGTTTTCCTTATAAGTTTCTTACTGAATGATTGTCTCAAAGGAGTGAAGCTGGTAGACTTCTGGGCATTTTGCTCAAATATCTGCCATGGCAATACAACACTGATGTATTTCAAAGATGTCTTATGTCATTGTAATATCCTGTAATTTGCTCTGAATCAAATTTGTTATTACCGTGTTATTTCAGTGTCAGTGCAGCCTTTGGATTTGTGATGGTCTACGAGATGATGTCTTGCCTCGTGTAACCCATCTAAATAATTTTCACTTTTGATCCCTGTGATGTTGTTTTTCATTCTAAAAGAAAATAATCTCTCTGTCAGAGTAAAGATGTATAAAACGGTGCTATATAATTTGCTTTCACATAGGAATTCACTTTCTTGTAACATGCTTTGCAGCAAATATGCTCTTTACACTTGATGACCGACAGTCCTGTGAATGTTATTGGAACTGGTGTTGTATCTTTCCATGCTGCCAGAGAGGTTTCCTTGTCTCGGTAGCTGCTTGCAGTGAGGTCCGTGGGATCAGCTATGGTTCATAGATTCTCTGGATCTGAATTCTCTGCCATATTTGACACAGAGAAATCACCTGGCACTAAAGAGATCTGGGATACATTGTTTGTGACAGAGGATATTTTTCTATCCTTCTGTTCACAGCCTTCAGCAGTCAGGATTATTCACCTTTCCCATTCAACATTTTCGTAGAATCATGTAGAAATGCTTTCCTATATTTATCTTGAAACTGTTTTACTGCAGCTTACTCCCATGACTTGTCTGCATCTTTAAGGATATGGAAGACAGAGCCCTTGGCATATTTTACATGTGGATGTTTTACATTTAATGCTATCGTAATTCCCCTCAAGACCTTTCCTTTTAGGTTATACTCCAAACTCATTCTGTCTTGTTGGTAGGTGCTCTTTTCTAGACTTTAATTATTCATAGTGTTCCCATCTGGATTTTGTCTAGCTGCTCCTTTGATTTTTTTCCACCTAGTATGCTCGATTTGTCAGGATCATTTTGGACTCAAATGCAGTTTACAATGCAGATTATGTCCCTGCTAGCTCTATATGGTTGTCAGTGGTAAGTTTTTTGTCACTATTGAATCATTCAGGTTGCTCATGGAACTACTGCCCTAAGTCAAGCCCTGTGGAGAATAAACACAAAAGCATCTGACTCTAAGAATGGGGTTACCTGCTTCTTTTTATCTCGAGGTGAATGTTACAGCTGTTTGAAATTGTGCAACTCAGGTACAAATGAGTCGGGGGGGTGGGGGTTGATTGTTTTTTTCTTTTTTTACTGTTTATATTTCTCTCTTTTCCCCACCCTGTCAGTCCTTATGCTTCCATAGAAATGCTTCTTGACAATTGCCAAGTGACTCATTTTCAGCCCATCAAGATAAAAATGCTAGCAAACCAGCTCAAGCTTGCTCTTAGGTCTTAAATAGCACTGACAGAGCAATTAATTATTGCTATTCCTAATGACACCAAAGTCACAGAACATTTAGTGCACTTTACCTGCCTACAGAGAAGGAATTAAAATGTTCTTTTTGACCCAAGAATAAGACAAAAGAAATATGAAGACAGGCAAGTGATGTGACAGTCTGAGATGAGAGTCTCCAAGACCTTTTGATAAACCTCTGCCACACTGTCGTGGTGGGATGAGTCATCTGAGGACATCCTCAAGCTAGTGGGTGGTTTGTTTTAATTAAGGATTCTTTTAGATAGATAGGTAGATATTTGCTGAAAATCACACACTAAATGGGTATGAACATAAGTCTTTGGTTTCTGTCCCCACTGCCTATTAGTTCATAAGACTGTCAGCCCTCACTTACAGAAGTACAGCTTTTTCTCTCAAGCAGCTGTAGCTTGTCTTGCTGTGACCCTGCTTGATCCCTCTGGCTGGCTTTAGGCACTATTTTGAAATCTGCTTTTTAAAGCGAACAGCACAGCAGCCGTTTGTGGGCATACATCGGAATGGTTCTTTGCTCATCTTCTGCTCTGCTTGCCAAGAATCACATTGAAACTAAGCTTATTAATATAAAGTAATTTACTGCACGTCCGCCGTTCTCAATCTTTCCAAAATGCACGCTCTGTCATTGTACAATACCTTTGCTGTTTACAAGTGCCTGCAAGATACCGACAAAGATTGCTGCTGTTACAGCCCAGGTCCTCACTTGCTGTAAATCACCGCAGTTAATAGCGCAATACCAATTTCTCCAAGAAATGATGAAAATACAGTTTTCCAACAGAAACTGCTTATTCAACAAGATCAAAACATTTTGTGGAACATACCGACTTCAATCAAACTCCATTTATGAAAGAAATCAAAGCGAAGTAGCCTTTTAGCTCATTAAAAGATAGCTTTTTGATTTTTTACTTTGAAATTTAGATGAGGAATTAGAACATGATATTTTTAAACATGTTCAGTTTTAATTTATTAAATGAAATATTTGCACAAATATGTACTTTAAGGGATATTTTGACAGTTGGCAGTTCATTCAGATGCTGAATTAAGTTCATGAATGGTGCGAATTCCTGCACATCTGAGGCCTTTTGCTAGGGTTTCAGGGATGCAGATCAGAAGCCATTGTCACTGATGACTTCTTGGCATGTTCAAATATAGCCCGTGAAAGATTAAGAATGGAGAAGCAATTTGTCCCTAGGGTACGAATGGTCCCTATGGTATCTTACAATGAGGAAAGGGAATTTTGCATCTCATGCGATATAAGGCAGCCTTGCATACCCATGTCTAAATGGCTGTGCACTTATGGATGAAAATGATGCAAGATTCCTTTCAGATTTATTTCTGTATAATATAAACACACAACATGATAATAATGTCTTTAAGTACAGGTAATGAAACTTTATTAGCCTGTGATAGCTATGTCAATAAAAATGTGAAGGGTGTGCAGCTGTTCTGAAATAAGCTTTGAATTGTGTGTGGCAATGGAGTTATTGCCATCTTTGCTGGATAACAACACCCATTGTAGAATCAACGGAGCTTTGAGGAAATGAGCAGGAAGTCGAAGCTCTGGCTCAAGATTTCCTGCTTTGCTGTGGAAGTGGGCACATTATTTTGGAAGAGAAGGGGAAACGCTGGCCGTGAGACTGTGTTTTAGCCTAGTGGATGATGGGGAAGGTAAGAGGCAAGCCAATGGAAAACCTCCTGGGAGAGTACTTGCTGGGAACTGCTCACATTAAGGCCTTGGAGGTGTTTGGTGGTTTCAGTGCTTCCCTGGAACTGAAATTCTGATAGTGAAATGGGTGATTGGGGTGGGCACCATGCTCATATTCCTTTGTGAGAGCAGGCAATGACAGAGTCATCTGGCCACACTGGGACTTGCTGCCATAGGCACCCCACGTACATTTGTACTGTAGCCAGGAATGGTCACGCTGTAAGGAGCCTTGGAGACACCAGTGAGGTTTGTGGTAGCTGCTCCTGCAATCCTTGGAGAAATACAGTCTTAATCTATGATTAATTAAGAACAAGAAGCAACTATGACTCCTCAGCTCTAGCTGATATATGATTGTAGTCCACTGCGTGTCCATATAAATCTGACAGCCAAACAGTAAACAATAAATCTGGGCTATAAAATCAGGCAGTGAATGCTCTGGCGTTGAGCAATGCCTGGATCCCACATAGATGGGATGATTGTGCATTACAGTAGAGATGATTTGTGCATTACAAACAACTAATAATCACACATACAGCTTTTTTGAAAATATCCTCTAACGGAATGGAATATACGTGTAACAATTTGATAATGTCTATAACTTTGGACAGTGCCATTTACCTGTGGTTTGGGTCCATTTCTGTGTGTGGAGATGTGACTTCCCATCTTTCCAGGCTCTCTTTCATTAATGTGCTGTGGGCTTTTCAGAGAGGACCACTGCTATTTCTGCCACTCATGTTTATTCCTTCTACTGCTGTTCACCCGCTTCTGGATCCCTCCTTGCTGCAGTTGCACACACTTTTCTTTTGCTTTCATAGCACCAGACTAGCTGACAACAGAGAAGGAGCCAACCCAAAATATGAGCAACACTACAGTGTAATGAGAGGTATAAAAAGTTTCTTCAGAGTTACCTTGGATGAATTTCGGATCGAATTGAATTGAAATTCTAATGCTGAGTCATACCCACACATAAGTCTGGCTGAAACTGGGTACCCTGAGAAATGAAAGATGCAAGTCAGTGAGGCTCATTTCAGTGCCGAGTTTCCATTAATCTTAAAGATACACAATTCATGCATTTTTTTTGCAGGAAGGAAAGAAGTAAAACACTGTCTGGGTATATTTACACATATATTTGCAGTCACATTTTTTTACTTTTAAAGATACTGTGGAATTCAAGGTTCACAATACCAACCTGTTTTGCTAGCAAAACAAATTACTCAAGGGCCTTTTCACTGTAGGGAATATTTCTTCCTGAAGAGAACAAATCTGTTTTCTTTCCAAGTACAAATTAAAGAACAGGAGTTTCATTACTGCTGGCAGATGAAAAGATGGCTTTTTCTGTGCTGTACGCTGATCAGGGTTTAGAGTATGAAACTGAAGTTACATCAATTGTTTTAACCAATTCCAAGGCAGAGCAGATTTTTCCACTGTGGTACTGCTTTTTCATGACGAGAGCATAGTATCTGCTTTACAATTTGACTTTCTTTCATGTTTAGATACCAGAAAGATAAGTGACTTTCTAGAAACTTTGCTAGACTTGGTAAGCAGCATAAAACCCCACTACCTCATTGTTTGTTTATATCCAGGTATAGCCTCTGGATATTACCCAGAGTTTTTAAGATTCAGAATATTTTAGCACATCTTTGCAATTTTTCCATCCCCTCAGGTTATACTATTCATTAAAACTCAGTTCATTAATTTACTCCTGTCTGTGCGTTCTTTCTAAGTGGCAGCACTAATATTCAAAGTTATCAGTTATTGTTTTCTTCCAAAGTATTTTGTTGTCTCAGCTTTGTACAAGCCAAACACTTTAATTGCCGCTTTTAATCTTTCAAAGTGCTTTGCAAAGATGAATTAATTAATCATCATAACCCCCTCGTTGAGCAGGTACAGTTGTAGTGGACATAAATTGAAGGGCTCTGTGCTTGCACCTGAGTGCCCAGTTATCTCCCACGTGGGTGTTGTATCAGGAATATGTCAGAGGATTTCAGGCATTTAGGTTCTCCAGTTTCCAGTAATTTACTTGGAGGAATGTAGAGGCTCTGGCTGCAGAGCTGAGCTAGCCTAAGGGAGACGTGTCCCAGAAGAGCAGGGTCACTGTGGACAGTGGATGGAGGCAGTGATCTCTGTCTTAGAGCCCTTAAGGTTTAGGATAATGTAGTGGTACCCTTTTCTGTGACATCAAATATTCTAAATTTAGTGCAACTCATGCCCCTGAAGGTCTCGTTTGCTCATAGTGAGGAGCACATTCCTTCCCCTGAGCTTCCCTGCCCATAATTTAGCTGGGGGCTGGACACCCTGGTCCTGTGCTGGCCAGCCCCAGGGACGGAAAGGTTCGCCTAGGTAATAAAAATCAATTTACATCAGCAAAAGCCATTTCCCTTCCCTCTCAGCAGTAATGCTTGCACCCAAAGTCTGCTGGGGGAGCCTTCTACATGAAATGCTGTTTCTTGTTGAAAAGCAAATTGGAAGCAGTCGTGTCCTATAAATCTTTGACTAAAAAGATAGGTTGTCAGTTTTATCAAAGTTGCACTGCAGAATAGCCCTAAGCAGGAGTTTCTAAAACCCTACTTCATATTCTACAGATAAGGATAAATTATAAGCCTCCTTGCTATATATCTCTGAAATATAATGTACCTATGTCTGTAACACAGGCCATAAAATGGAAATGAGATAGCCAGCACTGCGGTGTTTTTCTGATGTGCAGAGGTTATCCTGGTGATATATCTCAGAAACCTCCAGCAATATTTCAAAAGATCAGCAATGTCAATTTGCATAATTTGGTATATAATCTTTTCATTTTTGCTAATGGCTGAGGAATGGTGAATAAAATTTCAGACTATTCACAATAAGAACAAATAATTTAATGTGTGAAAATGCCACTGTTATCAGTTACACAAGGACCAAGGCAAATACACTACATGTGTGACTTTCAGAAACTTGTCAAAATTATCTTGGGCTTATACCTTGCACCTATAGTGGAGTTACAACTGGAAGTTATTTAATTACCTCTTTGTCAAACTGAATGGATATGGAAATTTTGTGGTTGACCTTTGACATTTTGCTAAATTTAATTAATTAGATTCAGCATTTAATGGTGTACTCAGCTTGGATTACTGCTGTGGCAAATGTATGCAAGTTCTTTATAATAAATGCTGGTTACTCAGTGCTGGGGTTCATAATTCAGTGGGACTGCCAACCACGAGACCTTTACTTTTTTTAACTAGGTCTTCACTGGATGAAATCTGTTGGGCTTTGTTTTTCACAAAGACTTGGGGTTTCCATTTTCTTCAACAGACATATTTGGATAAAAAATTTCAGTTATTCTGTGAAGGAGGTTTTCTTCTTGGTTTTGCAGGGGGAGAATTCAATATTTGCAGAACAATACAAATTTCAGAAATTATTAGCACCAACTTCAAATGCAATGTTCCTCTTTCTCAGCAAGTCAGAAATAATTTTTTTCATTTTGAATGAAATTGTAACTGTCTGATTTGGGGACGAAAAATAGAAAAAGCCATTTTGAAGGGAAAAGTCGACAGCTCTATTTTAAAACATGGCCATAAACTTCTGACTTGGGCTAGACTTTAGTCCTGAACTCAGAGAGATCATCTCCATGTTTTCTGTTAATATGCCAGGTGTCAGAAAACTCTAATCAGCCTCTCAACCAGGTAAATCTCTTCAGTTCTTTCAGCTGCATTTGACCTATCGATATGACAGGCTGTCTAATCCACAGATACTTCTTCTACATCTACCTCTCTGGAAACATTTGTTCAGCACGTTAAACTTATTAACTGATTTTTTCCAGCTCTTGAAAGCTGATCAATTCCTTGGACTCAAAGTGTATAAATTCTCTCTCATACGTCATCTTTTCATCTCATTGATCCCGATATTATAACTTTCCTCTACGTGTATTTCAGTGGGGGCTGTGTTGAATGAGACCAGACCAATTCCAACCAGAGGTCTGTATTTAGTCTTTTTTACTCGTGGTTTGTGAGAGCTTTTGTAGCTGCTGTTGCCCTCAAGCTACTGCTGTGCTGCAGGGCAGAGGTGCCTGGGTAGGCGTGTTCCAGTTCCGCCCAAATAAGACTCTAACAACTGACTGTGCAAATGTATTTGCTGCAGAACTGTGTTCATTCTTGCATACAGTCACAAATTTGGAAACAATGTCAGTCTCGTTTTTTTTATAGAGAGTCCTAGAATTCATGATATATAAGGATATTGCAATTTTCTTCTTTTCCCAAAAGATCATTTTCACAAACTGAATCACGCTTGGGAAGATAGATCTTGGATATCTCCAGAGCAAACAAATATAGAATATCATATTTTTTCCTCCAAACAAATACAGAGTATAATTTTTTTCCCCAGCTAACTATATCGACAAAGCCTTATCTGCTCCATAATGAAAAGTTTTGGTGACTCAATTTATCCTTTAAAAGAAAAATTAACCTGCCTAACTGTTTTAGCGCATTTATTAGTTTGTCTCACCCAGAGCTGGCATGAATACTGAAATGTGAAGGATGTGTTGATGTTCAGTCCTTGTTGAAAAGTGTCCTCACACAGTTAAAACTTGTCTTCCTTCTGCTTCATCTTAAAACCAGAGATTTGGCAAGTCTGTGCTGTAAGGTCCAATAAAGGAGTGAACCGAGACTGAAGGATCTTACTGCATCAGCAAAATATCGCCTGCATATTTAATGTTCCTCTGGTTAAGCTTTGCTGTCATCTCAAACTGCTTTTTCAGGGAGCTTCTCCTGGAGGCTGAAGTGCAAGCACTGATGGAAATGAGAGAGGGGAATGCCCTAACTTCTCTTCTGCATCCCAGAACAACAGGGTCAGGCACCCATTACCACTTTCCCAGAAGTCTGACCGTTATTTTTTCATGTATTTGGTTCTCCTGGTTGGTCCTAAGCCAGTCCTTTCAACTGTGAAAGAAGGGGCACCCTCACATTTCATGGGATAACATCTTGTGTGAACAGTGGAAGTGCTCAGCATGTGCCCTGTTGCCTTGGTCTCCAGGAGGCCAGATCTGCCTGTGCTGCCATCTCATCACGCACGAAGTCCCCAGCTGTCATCATTTGCACCTAGCTGATGCTGTTATATCCAATATCATCTTGCATCTGCTCTGTGGGTGTTTGGAGCACAGTCACTAATTATTTCTTCAGCACCATATGTAGCCGTTTCTGTGTCACTGGTGTTTGCTTCTGGCCTCAGACAGTGGATGTGGAAAACAGTTTGTACTTCATTAAGATCTGGGGCTGATGAGCTCGACTCTGATCCTGGTGGCAATACTGCCACTGTTTACAGGAGATGATCCTGAGGTTTTAATGGCATGCTTCTTGCAAAAGCTTCTTAGCCCTGTGGCTGTGCCCTTCTTGACAGTGCCCATGTACAGGAAAGAGTCCCTAAGTAGGGTGAATCGTCTCCATCGTTGCTTTTAGTAGAACACGTGGTTTGACTTAAACATAATTTTCGTTAATGCCATGTTTCACTTCATGAGGCAGAGCACGTGAGTGTGTGCAGGGAAATCAGTGGGCTTGTTCCACGTGAATGAGAACTTACTTGGCTTTTTCCTTTTGTGAGTGATTTCCTTATTTGCGGGGGCAGAATTGGAGTTTGGGAAATGAGCAGACACCATGCTGTCTTACAGGTGCAGGAGATGGAAGGGACAGGATGGTGCCCCTGCACAAAGTGGGAAATTGGGCTGTATCTACATCTGTTCTGTTTCAGACCTCGTTCCTTGAAATTCATCAAGACTGGAATGTTTCCATTAGCTGAAGCCAAAAGCCTGTTGTTTGACTCACAGATGAGAAAGTCTGGGGGACACCAACTTTCCAGAATTCCTAAGGCACATGTCAAAATCTTCATGTGCCTGAGATTCATTCAGCTAATTTCTGGTGTGAGCTGGAAAAGGGAACATGCAGTTACTGGGTGGGATATCCATGGCACCGCCTTCCTGGAGGTCCCACCACCCTGTTGTGGAAAGGCACTGGCCCATTAGTAAGCCATGGAGGACACTGGATGCTGGACTCACCTGCCTCTTCTGACTCAGAGCTTCATTTGAGAGCAGCTTTTCAAGGACCATCACAACGGCTGGCCATGTCAAACTCTCAGTCTTGCTGAGAACCTGGTCTTGTACAGAGTTAGGGAGGAAAAGGCAGCTGGGAGGCACTGATGAAATGAGCAAAGAGCTGCAAAGGCCGATTGATGGGGAGTAAGGCAGGGAGGTGAGGGGATTGAGCATCGAGATTTGGGCTAAGCTGGTAAAGCTGGTAGATGGCTACTTCTGTGGGTGTGCAGAGCTGGTCCGTGGATTGTGTCACAAGGTTTCTTGAAATTAATTGTGTCTTTTGAATATAAACTTTCCCACGAGCTTTCTGGGGCTGCTTTTTTTTCTTTTGAATGCACTTACGTGATGCAGAGCAAGGCATTAATGATGCATACACTGGAGAAATTCTTCGTTTGAGACTTTGGCTCTCAGGGATTTCTGTACAGCAAATGAGAGGGGCAGTGGAAGGAACGCATGGAAACACAGTAAGCTTAGAAAGCCTTACCACTGTTAAAATTCATTGAAAGTCCTAGTGTAAGAAAGCATGTCATCTACACTTTACCCCCTAACTGCAGAGAGCAAATGCAAGTTAAGAGAAAGACAACCTCTGAAGTATCTGAAGGTTTGAAAAGATTTCAGTTAATTTGGCCAGAGTTTGTCTCTGCAGGTGCAACACAGATCTGAGCAGTTAAGACTGGCTTTGTTAGAGATTTCATAAGGCAGGGGGAAAGCAGAAAATGGATCCTGGCAAATTACCTAAGCCAAGGCTACAAAACCTAGCAAAATCTGATACTGGAAGAATCTGAGACTGCTCAAGCCCTGCACAGATGGCCCTGCTCTGTGCAAGCATTAGTGCAGTGCATAGATCCAGGGAGAAGATACCTCTACATCTGAAGTGTTATTCAGCGAACAGGATGGTGTGCCAGGACAAGACAAATGGCCTGTCAGCCTGAAAGTAAAGGGACACTTGTTAGTTTGAAGTTGGACACGGGTTCAGAAGCCAACATGGTGCCAGAAACCATGTTAACATTGCAGAAGAAACCACAGATGGCTGGGAGAAAATAGTTAAAAGTCCAGGATGACAGCTGGGATCTGGCCTCTGCTTTAGAGATACATGAACCAAATGTGTAGCTAACAAGGTGAAATGGATACAGTTCGTAAAAGCATCTGAGAACGGATCACCCCATGGGTTAGAAGGAAAACAGGTCCTTGGTTACATATGCAAAATGCTGCTTTTGCAAGAGTGGAGTAGAGATTTACATTTCTGTCCCCTTGAAGGTGTGCTCAGACACCCTTCATCAACTTTTCTGCACTCTGCCAGAGTCTGAGCAAATCTGCCTGGGGATCAAGATGCATTTGAATTGTCAACTTTTGGCTCAGAGTGATTATAGGAACTCTTGCCACAACATGCAGAAGGTATCTGATTTTTTTCCTCATTAATCAATGCCTCCATCAATGCTGCCAAGATGCAGTATTTCCAGACTAGGAAATATTTCCAGAGGCAGCTAACCACTCAGGAATGTGCGGTTGAGTATTTTCACGTGTCCCCACTTTATCATGGGAGTCGAGAGAGGAAACATGGAACAGTCACCAAACTCCTGTCCGTTCACCTGCGAGCTGTACGTCTGTCAGCATGCTTTACCTTACATTAACATGCTTTTTGGTCGTTTAATCTTTCCAGGTATATGTTTGTGGCAGCTAAGTAGCCATTGAAAAGAAAGCTATAGAGACAGAGTGATGTAAAAATAATTTTATTTCAGTTCATCAAGCTTCAGTTTGGGTGCTGCACTCAAGCTCTTGCTAAATCAACAGGAATCACACTGTTTCTTGGCATTTGGTGAAAACAGCATTTAATTGAAGACCCAAGCAGTAGTTACAGATGAATACTATTCCTCATTTTGCTTCTGGACACTTTAATCAACCTGCCTGCATGTTGGGATCAATCAGTTTCAGCAGTTCTGTTCATTCATCTTTGTCCTGCCATTCATCTCATGGCAGCAAGGAGAACACTGTGTAATTGAATTTAGTTGAAATCTAATAAGAGGAAAAACCGTGACGAGCCACCTATAATCAGCTTGATTCTGAATTTTCAGAACAAGCATTAGCTTTGTATTTCCAAGAGGAATGTATCGGGGGTCCCGCAGAGCTTCAGTGAGAAAACTGGCAAAGAGAGTGAAAAACCGGAGACATGGAGTCTGTTTTGTGGTTTGGTTGGGGATTTTTTGCCATTTACACTCATTTAAAAGAGAAATTATGATATCTTGCTTGCTTTCACTCAGCTTCTATACTATTTGCTTAATTTAGAAGGGAAATCCACAACCTTTTCCCTTGTGTAAGAGGTATAAAATGACATTTCGTGGTGCTTGTGTGTATGTATTTGGTTTTTTAAGGCTAATGTAACAAATCACAGAGGTAAAATCTCAAAATATTTTCACTGAAGCAGATGTAGGACTGGATCTTAAATTTTTCTAAAGTGCTCAGCATTTGATCTGCATTTCCACATGGGCTCCCTTAGAAACGATTGCGGCATTGTCGTGTTCATGGAGTTACTGCTTTTTTGAAAGCAGGATATTAACCACTTGGATTTAACATGCTGTAAGTTATGTATGTTGTCTTTGGAGTTTCGGCTGATCCGACTTGACTGAGTATTCCCATGGAGTGGTGGGTTTTTTAAGTCTTTTACCATGGCAGATCTTTCTGACAGAATTGGAGGACATCACTATAAACAGAAACCAACTTAAGAATACTCAAAGGATTTCTCACTGCCTACAAATTCTTTATTTTTGGTAGTAGCGTTACACATGAATTGCAAAATGTATTCATAATCTGATATAAGGGAGGTAAAATTGGGGAAGGAAAGGTCTCTATATACATATGTATGTGAAGGGATTGCAAAATAGTCCATCAAGGACCTATTACAAGGGCTTATAATGCGTTACTCAAATAGGATATTTAACAAGATATCTCTTTTCTTGGAGTGTTATTGCAATACATTGCCAAGCTCTTACAGAGTTAAACTCCTGGGAAGTGCATGTGTGACCATTTTTTTCAGATCAAATTTGGTGAGGAGAATATGCATCAGGACACAATTCTAATTTTTCCATAATACTTAGACCCTACTATCCTCCAAGACAGTAATATTCATGGTCCTAAGGTTATAAGAGCATAACATGTGTCCCGATTTTATATATATATAGTTTAAGCAAAGTGGTTCAAAAATATTGTTAGTTGGGGAGGGGAGTAATAAACCTATTCCTCACATAGATTTTTAAGAAAACTAGGAAAATATCTGCTTTTGCTGGGTTTTGACTGCTGTAGCTGCGTCACTGAATAAGAAATGAATATGCTCACAATGCAGCATTTGGCTTTTTGGTGATTTCAGATTATGACATCAATGAGTGCTTTAATGTTTTACAGTTCAGGATGTCTGCACAGCCACCCACTGTGCAGCATTTAACCATGAGGTGGTGCACAGTTTTGAGCTGGAGCTTCACATATTTCATGCACCACGTTGGACTGGCATGTAGAGGAAATGGGTATAAAAACCGTAGAAGATTAATCATGTCAGAATACCATTTTTGCATGTTAAGGGACTACTTTATCAGTCTGTGGCCATGCCTGGCTACGGGAAAGGAGCAGCTCTGTGTACAACCATTTGTCATGGGCAAATGAGGAAAGCACAGTGACAGGGACATGTGCTGGCAGACTTGAGTTCACTCTGCCTTTTTTCCAGCCTGGCTGGAGACAAGCAAGTTTTGGACTAAGGCTCTGCCCGAGCTAACAAGCCTCATTCGGACTCTTTAATTCAATTACCTGAATTTCCCAGGTCACACAGCTCTCACAAGCCCTCTGCCTGTTGGACATCTTTCACAGCAGTCACTCCCTTCAGGTAGTAGGGAAGAGCACAGTAAATTGTAGGCAACTCTTTTCTGTACCCAGAAATGAGATTCTGAGATTCCAGTTTTTGTGAATCATTTGTGGTTTTAAAAACAAACACAAAAACCTTCTCAAATAGCACCATGGGTCACAGTTAATTTTCTCTCACTTTAACCAAAAGTAAAATTAATCGTAATTGATTGTTGGTTATACTTCTTATTTCTCAGTGAGAGTAAGGTCTTGTGTAACCAGTTCAAGCGAAAAGTGTCCGAGACCCAAACCCTGTAACTGTAGTGTGAGATAAGTAAGAGTGGGAGAGTACCACAGGGTGGGCAGTAAGCAGTGTACAGTGTGCTAATGAGGTCAGTGCAATTATCACAATAAATGCTGGCCAAATCATAGCAAGTGCTTGTGCCAAGAAGTTTAATGCATTTCTTCCTTTCATGTGAAAAAACTGTGGCAAGTGTCTAAGTAGAAACATGGTTTTATTTTGATTTTTAGCTGAAAGTGTTTGTGTTTTTTTCACTCTAAGTAAATAATCTCTAATTACAATGTACTTGTGTGTACTCTCCTTGCTGCTTTCTATTAGTGTATTTTTGAAATCACTGGGATGCCTGGAAATTATTCTAATAGAACATCCAGGATGTTCTCATAGGCATAAATATTAGGTGGGAATGAGGCTGCTAAATCTTCTTTATCCACTAAATTTGAAACACATATAGATTACATTCTGAGACAACATAATTTAAGGGGGATGGAACAACTCTCCTTACATTCCCATTAGTCAGTAACATAAACCACTTCCTAGCTGCAGAAGACTTCACAAGAGTAGGCTCTGGCATTGTATGCATGAGATGTTATTCGTGGTAGTGATTAATTCCTGTAGTTTCTGAGATATTCTGAATATGTACCTGACCTGCACTGCCTCCAGTGTTACAAGTACCCACTTTTCTTACTTTTCTTTCCTCATAACTCACTATAACGAATTCAAATTTTCAGTCTCTCTTTGGGTGACAGAGTTGTCCTCCAACACTTAAAGGTATAATTGTCTCCTGGTGAGAACAGGCTGCTCCAAAACGGAGCATGTTCATTGCAACAAAACAGTTTTGTTTTTTTTTTATTGTAAGTTTTAGTGTGCTGCAAGAGGGAAGGGACAAAAAGTGGTTTTGAGTGAGATTAGCTGAGTTATTGGCTGCTTCATGCCAGGTGAAAGGACTTTTTTAAAAAGAAATTCTTCCAGCTTCATTCTACTACACTGAGTGTTGCATACGTTGTAACATTTGTCAAATTTTTACCTGGGCTTTTACGGTGTTTCTAGATGTTTCTACTGTTATCAGTAGAGTTTGCCCTCTACTTATTGTGTTCTTTTTGTCATATTTTTCTCATTTTGAGGTACGTTTTAAACCCTGAAAGGATCATTTCATTACCTAAATGCATCTGCTAATAAAGTACTCAGGCATCCCCTCTGCAATGCAACCCAGTAGCAGAGAGGTTTTGTAGGCTTGGAGAGGGATTGGAAGAAGTGGGTTCTTGATCCAGATTCTTTGGAATTGTCTCTCTGTTTATCCATTTTGCACTCAACAGTTACTGTTTTCTCTAATCTACACAGCAGAAGAGACTCAGGAAGATGGGACTTCTCCCCTTCTGAAAGGATTTATTTCATACTAGCAGCACTTAATACACTCTGTGGAGAAGAAATTTGGGTCCAGAAAGTTGGTGGGAGTGTAGCTTCGTTGCTCTCAAAAGGCCAAGATTTTGCTCCGTCTCTTACGCTGTAATTTACTGTAAACAGCAAAAGCATTCCCACTTACGTACGTGGGGAGGTCTAAATCATTGTGAGTCAGTGAAAACAGAGGAAAACTTTATATGCAGCCTGTCAACAGCAAATGTCAATGGAAGAGCATTAGTAATAAATGTCATGGTGTGCTCTAATTACCTCCTACAGCTCCGCTCCTTTAGGGTAGATGTTCTATCCATTGAGGTCATGCTGTGGTACATATTAATTAAATCTCTTCAGTGTTATCTGCTGTTTCTGGAAGGCAGCAAATGTAATGTGCAAAACAGTGGCTTATCTGGAAGGAAAAGAACACATCCCAGAGCAAGGAAATATCTCTATCTTTTTGAAATAGATATCATCTATTATTAAAGAAAACAAAACTGGTACCTGCTGGATTTTCTGCCCTCGTTAATAGCATAGTTTAGAAATATTGACTAGAAAGAGGAAAGGGAAATATTCTCTGACATGAAAGCACAAGGGCCATAGTTGAACAAATATGTGTTTCTATTAAAATTATGACCCTGTAGAATCAGTGGCCGGTGAAGAGAGGCATCCATAAGCATTGGAAAGAAATGCAGATATAAGCAGCTCTTTGCCCTTTGCTTGGAGAGATTCCGTTTTATCTGATGGAGAAGCAAATTGTTCCAATCTGAAACCCTAAAACCCACTAAAGTCAGCCAGCGAAAAAATGTGAGGCTTTCCCGTGATGCATGTGTCTGGATCAGGTTTCTGGTACTCTTCTCATGTGTATTAACACTCACACAGCCACTTTGGCAGAGCTGATTTTAAGAGGTACTTTTGCATTTTTATTTCAGCTGCAAAATTATATATCTGCACAGGCAGAACCACCTTTTTTGCCAGTCAAGAAATAGGATCACTGCTTGATGACGCAGTGGAAAGTGGAAATTTTTGCAAACTGTCTGAGAAAAGGGAGAATACACTTTGGGTTTGAGGCAGCTTGCATTCATATCTTTTAGAGCTTAGCAGAAATGCTTCTTAAATTTTTGAGAGTCTTCAGAATCACTAAAGAGCAGCTTATTCTAGGAGCAGGGAGTTGGTTCAAATTGGGTGAGAAAACCTCTACGGTTAATTAACCAATTTAGTGTATTCCAAGTAAAATGAGTTAGGAGCACTGCAATCCAGTTTCTTTGGCTCTCTGCTGTCTAGGCTCTTGTGCCTTGTTGATGAATTGGGATCGATGTTCTGTGGCAGGGGGAAAAAAAAGGAATTTCCATTACACTCAGTTATAATGTTCATCTAAATCATTAAATACAGACATTTTTTACTAAAGTCTGTTTGTTTGGGTTTTTTAGGCTGTATCTGCAACACAAATACCAGTGGACAAATATTTAGAAGATCTCAGAGTATTTTAGAACATAATTCTCAGGAAAGTTCAGGAGCAAGTAGTTCCTCTTGTTCCTAGATATACACATGTGTTTTGAAACCTGGATACTGTTTTAAGTTTTTAAGGGACTAATCATTTGGTCTGTTAATTATCTGATTCAAAACATTTTGGATGCAGCACCTGATGAGACACAAATGTCTAGCTCTGTCAATAGCATGAATGTACCTCATACATTTTACAAAAGTGCTGGGTCCAGCCTGAGCTCCATTAAGCCCAGAAAACATAACTTAGCTGTACCCTGGGTGGATCTCACCATTACAGAGTGATTTGATTTGTGAAACTGCTGGACTGCTGGTCATCTTGAATGCTGAGGATCTCAGCCTTGACACACACAGACCTTCACCCAGGTGTTCACCCTGTGTTGGCTGAAAACAGTGCGAGTGCACATGCATCCAGCATGGTCCCGGCAAGGCTAGGATTGCTGTGCGTGAGCTTACATCGGGAGAGAAAGCTGTGACTGTTCCCTTCATCTTGGCAACCCTAGATTTTAGCTGGTGAGTATTCAGGGTAGAGAAAGCAATGCTTCAGAGGGGCTCGGCAGGGCTGCTGAGGCTGTGATAAGCTATTTGAACCATCTCACATACCTGAAGAGGTGTTTCGATATTGAATAGCAACAGCTATTAGCATAAATTATTACTTTAAGGGAGATACTTTGGTCTACTGCCAAGCAATTACAATAAGTAGTGTTTAACTAGGTGTTAACATGAAGGAGAATTTCTTTCTTCTCTGTTGTACAATTCAAGAGTTACCACTTAAAGTTCAAAAGATGAAATGGAGGAAAAAGAACTCGCTGGAAGAGGATGATGTTGCTTTGTTACCACCCAGCTCAAATCTCTTCCTCAGTTTTCAAAAGTACAAGGACCAAGTTCCTAGATGGGTTCCTGGAGTTAGATCCAAGTTGCTGTCCTGAACTTTTCTCTGCTTTAGGTTAAATCTAATTTTTGGAATTTTGGAGGAGTGTGAACCTGGATACAGAGATTAATATCTAGCTGCTTTTGGACTAAGGTGCTTAGTCTAGATGTGGTGTTCTGATGCAACCTTTTACTTCAGGCCTTTCTCTAGTTTAAAATGTTTTCAGATAGGACTTGTTTCTTTCCAAGGCAGGGAAGAAACAGGGCAGCCCTGGGGAAAGAGGGCATTGTTTTCTCTGTCTTTCATTTCCCTACAATCTCTCTCATCTTAACTTATAAATATTTAGCTATAAATATGCTTGACAGCTTGTCTTCGTCCCATGCCTAGACAGAAGGCTCCTGCAGATAACCACCACCACTTGTGTGCCTTAATCTGTCTGCCTGAATATCCCTTAGTGCAGAGATGTGCTTTAAAGGGTCTGGGAATTGCTCTGGTCTCTGCATGCATCGCAAGCTTTCAAGCTCTGGGTCCCTAGTGGGTCTCAGAGGCCATGGGCACCTCAGCCTGCCACTACTTGCTGCATTTCTTGATCAGGAAACAAGGAATTCTTGTGGTATTTACATGTAAAAGGAGATCTCATTACAAGAAGAGCAGAATATCTGGATATCTGTACTAGCTCTTGGCTGTAGTTCAACACTCATCTGTTTTCGCTGGGTACCGGGGACTGGCATCGACCTTTCTCAGCAGACTTGAGGTGAAAAAGTCACATTAGAGAAGCTAAACAAAAAAAATTGCTTTATATTTTCAAGTGCAGGCACATAAATTCTCTCTCCACAGCACCAGGGCATAGGTGTGTTATAAGTAATTGGAGGTTTGCACCTGTTATTTGATATCAGACCTTCCCAAATAGTGGTTTTCTGCTGATTTCAAACAGTCATAAAGAAATTATTTTAATTACCTAAAATAAATAGATCTTCCCATAGATCACTACCCAAATGTAGCTGCATGAGTGTTAGATTGTTTTTCTGCTAACCTGAGGTAGTAGCAATAGGCAAGAGCATCACGCAAAAGAAATTTATGCCATTAATGATGTTGCAGCTGTCCAAAGACATCTGCTCTTTTTATTGCTGTGCATCTTTTGGCGATGTGACAAATGATGTAGCTAAGGCCATGGCACAGAAAGGTACCTGGATGTCAGCTTGCACAAAGATGAGAGCTACTTTCTGCCAGCGATTCATTAGAAAGTCAATGAGCATATGCAGTTGCACACTAATTTACAAACATTGCTCTTTATTACATCAAGTTGTGTCTTTGATAACACCGAGGCTAGTCCTCTTCCTCACCCACCTGAAACATCCCACTGCCCAGCTGGGTCTCCACCGGTACTGAAGGCATCCTTTGGGAAGAAAATGGTAATGAATGAACTTCAAATCCACTGAATTATTCCAACATTGTAGGTGGGTATGAATTAGGGCCTGAGACCTGCTTTAGGTTGCAGCAGTGTTTTCAATAGCATGTAGCCCCCCTGTTTGCTTGGGATCACTGAATAGGAAACCACCTTGCACTCAGGGACACAGTTGTAGTGGGAAGACATAGAGGGAAGTGCAGCCAAAGAGAGCTGAGTTTTAACTCCAGCTCTGACGTGATCTTGCAGAGAATCTCGAGGAGGTAATTTTGCCTCAGTTATAGGTAACTCTGGACCTGTGCTTTTCTTAACGTGCTCCAAGTTGATTTTACTCTCTGGCATTAGTTTGGGAAATTCTTTTCAGCCAAGCAAGCAGCTTAGTTGTTAAATCACTTAAAAGAAACAAGCAGAACTGCAATGCTGATGTGAAATAAAATTGCATCTACGCACGTTAATGCTTAAGAGACAAATAGTCCACTTGGCAGGAACTCCAGTTGCTTATGTTACCTTGCTAAATCTGTCATCTGCTGTCACGTGGCACTCGCCTGTCAGATCTCCAGAGCACTGCAGCCCTTGCCTTGGGACAGACTTGGTTCAGTAGCATGGCTGTGAAGGGATGGAGCCTTGAGAAAGAAGGACTGGAAGCATTTTACCATGACCATGTGCTCAGTTCCTGCTGTCTAGCTCTAAAACAAATACCNGAGGACTGGAAGCACTTTACCATGACCACCACAGCTCTCTGCTCAGTTCCTGCTGTCTAGCTCTAAAACAAATACCTGTGTGGCACGTTTCCTCTTCTCACACTTCTCCTTTTTGCTCATTGTTCCTTACCATGTGTTTATAGACTGCCTGAGAGCAGTGGAAGGCTCTGTGCTTGGTGCTAGACTAGCACACATCATCTTATAGACAAAGTTCTAAAATCTTTGTGCTGGCCAGGCTTCATCTAGATTTTATGGTGCATATAGCAATTTTTAAATGCTGCTTATGTTCCTATTTAAAGGACAGTGTTTATAAATGACTGGTTCATTATACACCTTGAGATAAAACAGCTGGTTTACGGTCATACAGCTTAACTTGGTGTGCTTGGGAAACACTGGGGTTCTTTAAGGCGCTCCATGTAAGGTGGTTCTTGAGTTATTCACATTTCCAGCACTGAATCAGTCTTGCAGGAGGAGTATCCATGCTTCAGTCATTAAGTAAATGTTCAGGCAACTAAGTGATTTTCCTCAATCTTCAAAAAGCCTAAGGTCTGAAATCATCCTGAAATCTCCTAGATTTCCAGAAATGCCTCAGAAAATTGAATGCAAAAGCCTTTCTGAATATCAGGTTGACTTTAGGTATCATATTTTGAAAAAAAATGCTTCAGCTTTGCTCTCCCAAATCATTCAGTGAGTTTATTACATAGCACTGATTATGTTCGTGACATTAAGGTTTTGACAATCTCCTTGCCCTTCTATTTTCCTAAGTATTGATTTTTTACTTTTTACGTGGAAGAAGGGAAGGAGGAAGAAGGTCTTTAAAAAAATAGAGTTATATTCAGCACCACTTTGAAAAACTGTCACTTGCAAAAAAGCGTAAACATTCTCAGTATTTGTTATGATTTAGCAGAGTACTAACAATAGCATAAGAGAGCAGATTCATAAAAGGGAGCATTTTTCTTCTTTGATAGAGAACAAACTGCACTTCTTATAAAAAGGAGGATCATTTGTATTGGGCACCGTGGTTCTGACAGATTAGTAATAAAGCTGCAGAATTTTTCCTTTGAAATGTGTGCTTCAGGAAGATTTATGGTGAGACAGAAAACTCCATTTGATTCTGCTCAAAATTTTGGGTGTGAAGAGCTTAAGTCTAAAATTCTTTTGAAGAGAGTCCAAAGTAATAGAAAAGATAATTTCGAAGGAGCTGTGGCTTAAAAAACTGTTTGTTTCAGAGTTAGGAGCTCTGCAATGAATTTTGTGCGTTTCACAAGAGCTGTAATGTAGTTCTTCTGCAATGGCTTAAGGCCAAATACTCGCCACTACTTTCAGGAAGGTGATTTACAATGAGCTTGTGCCTTTAAATAAGACAGTTTGACTTCTCTCCGGAATCTTTTCTGTCAAAGCCAGTCATTGCCAGTCTTCAAGTGACCCACAATATATTTCTTTAATTGGCTACCTTTTGGATTAGATTTTTTCTTTTTGAGGTTTTGTTATCTCCTTGACAACCTTCACAGTCTAGCAGTGTTAAAAAACAACATTTTAAAATAGAGGCCGTTAAATCTGGCTGGTTGGTTGTGTTATGTCTTTTTGCTTGGTTTATGACTGTTGAGAAATTGCGATGCAGATAAATATATTTTTCAGCTATCCTTTAAAGGAAGTAGCTCCTGCCAAGCCATTTCCTTTAATCTCATTTATTAACAGTGACTGAGTGTGCCATCCATGTATGCATTTGGAGACACTGTGCTATATTCAGATGATGGAAAAATTCATCTCACCTCTGCGTGATAAGGATTGCAGCACAAGTGCAGCAGAGTTTTTATGCAGAGCTGGAGCTGATTTCCTCAGGGCAGGAGGGAATATCGCTGTGGGATCTTTTCAATGTTACTGTGTGACTAGTCCTTATGATCTTTAGGAGATGAGTTCTGCTGAACTTTAGATTCAAATCTCACCTCAGTTTTGATAGCCTTAAATACTTTTTGTAGCTTGGAATTAATTTTAAGTGATCTTTTCTCCAAATTAAGTGCTGACAAGTATTCATGCTTGGGAATGGACGATATCTAGCCTTGAGGAGTCCTTTTCAGTTTCTACATTTAGTGTCAGGAAGGTGAAATGATTCCTGGACAGTCACTTCTCTCCGAGTTTGTTCAGTCTGTTACTTCTGTTTCTACAATGACTAATTCATGTTGTTCTCCAGGGTTTTCTTCATGCGTCGAGGCTTATTTATTTATCTTTGTTTCCATTTACTCCTGTAATTCGACATAATGAAGTGGATTTCCAGTTGTGTCCTGATTTTATTCAAATTTATTTCCAGGTGGCTGCTAGAAAGCCAAGTACTACATATAGTTATTATTTTGATGGACATCAGCATTTGAGTGTCAAGTGGTTGCTTCTCTCATCTTGTAAGGAAGAATAAAGCACTTCTGTAAAGCCTTTGGCATCACCTTTCCCACGCTTTTCTTCCCCTGTTGAGATTTCTCTTTTCCTGTACCCCAGGCTGTGATATGTAGGCACTCTTCTGTGCTAAGCTGCCTGGTGCAGCTCGTCCTACAGTGCTGTTTCTGGGAATGGCTCATTATTATCTCTGTGCTGACTGTCAGGATGCATAAAGGACTTTATTTTTAGGAGGTAAGATCCAAATACACTTACAGTCACTCCCAATTCCTCTTGAGTGCTAGAGACATCATTTCAAACTACCATAAAAGTTGAGAACTAAATATTTCTGCTTTGAAGCAAACATATGTCTGTGGAGACAAACTAGGTCCTCAGATGCTAAAGTGCCGTTTCCACCAGACAGCGGGGCCATCCTGCCTAAGAACACAAAGCAGAGTTTGGCATAACACAGTGGCTCAAGAATTAAGATTTTATGAATTGGCAGTTTAGTTTTTACTGCTTTTGTTAAGGCAAGGCTGCAAGAAAATTAAATAACCTTAAGCCTGTGAGGCTTAAGAGTCATTTTGCTTTTCAAGAAGCAGAAAATGTCTGTCGGGGAGATTTTAAAACCTGAGTTCATGTTTTGAAATAAGTGGCCTTAACTTCATCTATGTTACTACATACACTGTTTTTTGAAAGTCTTACCCTTCTCTGTCCTGCTGCTGTCTTTGCTGTTCTTCACCAATCCACGTGGTATTACCTTCCCACCAAGGAACACAACAGATCCCACGCCACTCCCTGTTGGGCTGGAGGCTAAACCAGCATGGAGCCGCAGCAACAGCCACAGCACAAAGCATCCTTAGGTTTCAGAACTCAGCCTGTGTTTTGCTGCTCCTAACATTCTCACAGAAGCTGTTTATTAGAGAAAGTTCACCTTGTTGATTGTGCTGCTAGACTTGATGTTCCAGAATCTACCTCTGACATCCCATTTCACCTCTTCTGGCTTTGTTTCCCCCACCTGCAAGGGGGTCCCAGTGTGATCTTCGGACACTCTGCAAACAAGCTGGGCATCAAGACCTCCTGCAACTTGCAGGACTGGTCAAATGGGCTCAGCTGGATGAGCTCACATTAAATTAACAGATTGCACCTTGCTGATGGAGACATGCCTTTCCCTTCCTCTGTAAATTATGAATGGTGATGGTTTGGCAGCATTTCTCCTGAGTGAAAGCACTACCAGCTCAGTATTACGACTCACCAAGCAGCACATTCCCGTAATGGTAGGCTTTTAAAATATTTTATGGGGTATTTGTATGGGATGGAGTAAGACTAAATGGAATTGCATAGAGCATTTTCCACAAAATTTGCTATAAACCTCTAACAGGGCAAATCTCATTGCAGACTAATTAAAGAGATCCTGCTGAAATGAAATTTGTCTTTATTGCTCGCACTTGAATAGTTTGGAATATAGCAGTATAAGCAGACCAAAAGATTTTTTTAATCTTAAGATACAGTAGAAGTATTTAATAATATTTCCCACTGTTTAATTTAAAAAAACAACATTGTACGAGGTCAAATCATCAAGGATCACCTTTTAAAGCTGATCCAATATTTGGAAACAAACTTTACAGGCAGTCCCCACACTTTGTTACCTCCACATGCTGGGCACTTTCTCTGCAGGTGTCAGCACCCTCCCTGCAGCTCTGATGAGCACCCAGTGCTGTGCAGCCTGAGGGTGTGTTGAAAATTCAGTGGTAGCTGTCACTGTGAGAGGGTTTGAACCCCTTCTCTGTGAAGTCTGAAGCTGTAGCAGTATCCTTGTGCTAAGAGAGAAGTAAGTGACGATACCTGGCTTTAAATAGATTAGGTGCAGAGCTCTTCCAACTTCTTCCTGTCTCCAGACTTTCCCGAGCGCCCAGGTTCTGTCAGGAGCACAGACAACAGATGTCATAATCTTCGTCTGCAGGCCAGAGAACACATCTTTATGTCTTCTGGGGTTTTTTTCTTATTTTCCATCTTGCCTCCTGAAACTTGGAAGAACTAAGAAGTATGTGTCGTAGAGGAGGAAGAGTATTTTTAACGTGCATGATAATTGCAGTGTCTGCCCCGGTGTGTACTTCATTGTGTGCTGATAGCTTATTCATTTAGAGCTCTATTACAAACACAGACATCTGACAGTTTAATTGAAAGAAATGGAAAAGTTTGGAAATTGTTTTGTGCTGAACTCTTATGTAAAAATCACAAACAATTTCTCTTCCTGATATATAAGGCTGATTTTTCATGCTGGAATGCTCTACCTGTGAAATTTCATCCAAGAGTGCATTTTAATAGCCGAGTTCTTAACCCTTCCAAATAAAAGCGCATAATGGAAATAATGATAGACTGAAATTCCACCCTTAATTTGAGCTGTGTTAGAAAGCCCGGGTATAACATTATTCTATTATTTTTTCCTTTTTCGAAAATGAGTATGTACTTCTGTCACTTGGCTTTATGCATATTCATACTCCATTTAGCACCCTTTGTTCAGCTGGATGAGATATTCCCTAGGTAATCTAGCTCATTTATCTTCAGCAGTGCAACTTGTGCTCTGCATTATTCACCAGTGGGGCCTGTTAGACTGCAATGGGTGATTTTTTTGCTTTAGCTGTAATGTGTATATTTTCTCAGTTGTAAAAAACGCTGAAAGCTGTATGTTTAGATGCAAGTGTATTTCCACACGATAAAGCCTTGCTCAGTTCATGAAATACCATCTGTAGAGCTTTACAGACTCTGTTCTCTGCTGCATCGTCCCGGTGTGTGCTGGTGTGACCACTGGTGTAGGGGTGATGGACGAGTGGTGTGGTAGAATGGACCACCAAATTCTGAATCCCCAAGTGCTTTCCAGCCTGTTGTGGTGAAAGCTCATGACTGGAAGGCAGCAGGGCATGTGAGCTCCAGCTCAGGGGACTCAGCTGCACAGGAACTTGGACACGCTCAGGGCTTCTCTGCCAGGTTCTTGCGCTGCCTGTGGAACAACTTGTGTGTTCTTTTGTCCACTAGCAAGTGGCCATGGAAAGGGGAAAGCGAGTTTCAAGCCCTCCTTGAAACCTCCTTGATGGGAAATTGTCACTTCTGGGCTTTTTTAATGACTCTCTGCAGTTTTAGATTATCAGACGTCACAGACTACTGAGGAATGTTGTTGCTCTTTAGCTTTAAACTTAAGGACAATCAGTGATTGATGCCCCACAACTTTGGAGCACTTCACTTTGATTTAGGCTGTTCCCTGCCACTTGCCAATAGAAAGAGAATGTTAGAAATGAGCTGTGTCCCTGCATAAGGAAAATATCCTCTGGATGTAAATGTCTCATCAGTGTAGGTCTGCCAACCTGCATTTCAAGAAAAATTGATGTTTTCTTTTCTCCTTCCCTTCAGGCAATGGTGAATCATTTAAAAAGCCTTTTGTTTGTTTACTGTGGGACTGACCCCATGGGAGCACGGATGCCACGCATGATAGATTTATTGATGGATAATCATTTGTTTGGGGCTCTACCATGAAAAATGATTTGACTTCATAAGTATCACCTTCAGAAATTATTTAGAGCCTTTTCTGTTTCAATTATGAATCTTTGCAGCAAGGAGAATCCTTGACAGAAGCTGTCTGTGGGAACAGGAAACCTTCTCATATATGAGTAGCATTAACCAAGTAACATCCCCCAGGTACATCTACATGGGCCAGGCACCCATGTGGGCTCAGGACAAGCTGCAGCAATGTAAAATTGTGAGCTGGTTTCTCTTCCCTTTTAAGTGTGTTTATACCCTACATAGCTCAGATAAATACAGTATGGAACTGGTTGCAAAGCACATACCCCCAGGACCTGGGCTGCAGGGCTCAGGGCTGCTTGCACAGTACAGCTCAACAGTGAGTTAAATCAGGTAGGAAAAAAGATAAAAAATAAGGAGAGTTAGAAAATGTGAGCTTAACAGAAATGGAAGTGAATGCTAGTACTGGTCTGGTACAGTCTCTGCAGAGCTAGTAGTACATGTACAATTCAGAGTAGCTTAGCTTGTCCTGATTACAAGACTCTGAAGAAGAGCTTTACCTTGATGCTTCATGAGTCACTAAAACCTGCTGCTAATTGTCTCAGTCTGGAGGCCTCACAGAGAAACAAAAACAAAGATCCTGCAGGTGTTTCAATCGGTGTTCACAGAGCAGCCCCGTTGTGCTTCATGGATTTGATTCAAGCTGTTCTCAGTGCCGAGATGGGAGGTGGCAGTGCTGTTGCCGTCTACACTCTGTGGGTGCTGCAGCCTCTCAAGGAGCCCCAGCAGGCGCCAGGGTTTCAAAGCAGCTGGAGCCATGCAGGGAAAAAGCATTCCCCTCCTCCTGGTCTAGGATCCTAGCGGTGTGCAGCAGGTGAGCGAGCAGGTGATGCAACACGGAGAAAAACGCAGAACAGCAGGGAATGTACCACAGGCAGTTGCAAAAACAGTGGAGGAGTTAAATCCACATCGGTTAACACCATAACTGGTACCTGACGGCGGTGCTTTCCCAGCAGTGAACGTAGGTTGCTTAAGAGTGATAAAGAAGTTACCTCTCCCAAAACACTATTTGCTTTGGGGGTTGTTTTATGTCCCGTAACATTTTCTTGATCCATTATGAACAGCTCAAAGAAGTTTAATGCACACTATAGAGAAACTGCAGTGCTTAGGGGCACTGTATGGGTATTGGATATATGCTGATGATAATGCTGGCAGATAAAGGTAAGCCTTGAATACCTGCCATTAGATAATACAGTGTTTTTGTTACAGTACATTTTCTCAATAAATTTGTGTGAGAGAGCATTTTGTTTATCTGTCAGGCATGAATTGTTTTACAAGAGAGAGGTAAACTAATCTGCTAAAATTATCTAGAAATTAGGTAAATTATTGTGAAAGCTGATGTTTAGCTGCTCGCTTTTGTTTCTTGCAGTACAGAGTGCTCTTGTGTCCAAATGATTATGGATTGATTCAGTTGTGCATGAATAGGGCTCAGTACTGTTAAAATAGAACAATGGTTTTTGGCATTTACAAACTATTGTGCATATTCAAAGCATTTAAAAAATATGAAAGTTTAGATTATGATCCACTGCAGTTAATATCAGCCACGAGTCACTGGTCAGCAAAGAAGGCAATGCAGGACAAACATTTCCCTCCGTGTGTTAAAATTCTTGTTTGCCGCATAAATGGAAAAATTCTCACCAAATGACATTTATAGGTCTCTAGGGTTGTTTGTGCTCAGGATATCAAGGCTGACTGTTGTATCAAGAGTCAAGCCTGATCACCCAAAATGTGAAGTACAGTTTTTATTTAAAGCCGAATCAAAGCAGAACTGGGTCAAATTCTTCCCACTGAAAGTTGATTGAACATGTGTGCCTGAATGCCTTCTACCCTTTGAAAATCCAACCTAGATACTTCATTTTAGGAATCATAATCAGTTAAACTTTTAGGGTTGGAGGCATGTAGTTTGAGTGTGTTATTTTCTGTAGGACAATCTTATAGGCTGATAGGATCCTTCACCTTTCTAGAGCAACCTGACTTCATGGTGATAAGCTACTTCACTCAGGCACTCTATCAGTTAATATCTTAACATTTCCTGTAATAGAAGTGTAAATCTGATGCTTGCTAATTTTTTTTCTAATAGCGATTTTACACCTCCAAAGAATGTATCTTGAGGCCAGTGGGCACAGCACTGAAATGTGGGGTCTGCCTTAGCTGTTAGACTGCTGCAAGTGACTCACTTTTCTGTGCTTGGACTTATGTACCTGGCTGTATTTCAAAAAAAAGCAATGATTTTAGCATTCTCCATAAAGTACTCTGGGAGTGGTCTATTAGTTAACATTTTTCATTTTGCTTGCTTTCTCGAAATCTGATTTCTGTACCACAGTCCGTGCAACCTTAGTGCTTTGGGGCTAGAAAAGAAACTATTGGAGTAGTCACTGTTTTCCTTGAAAACTGAGGTTTCATGAGAAGAAAGCGATGAATTAATAAGTTACCCCAAAACTCTGAATTCATCTCCTCAGATTTCTGGCTAGCTTTATCTGCTAATGTCAGGCAATTTTCCCTCACAAAACCACCCATGTTCTATGTGGCTGCTTTAGGTTTGCTCTTGTGCTGACATATTTAAGGCAGGACACCTTTTCAAGTGTGGACAGGCTCAGACTAGTGAAATATATACAAAGAAAATGGTGAAGACTACCAATGCCAAATTAATGAATTACATTATCAGTGCCTTATGGAAAGAGTCATGAATCACATTACAGGATAAAGAATGAATTTTTCCCCTTTGCTTTTGAAAGAAAAAGCAATATATGGTCTGAAGTCTAGCTTTGATATTTCTCCCTACTCTTCTCCCTCTCTAAGCTTTCTTATAACCAATAAAATTCACAGGTTTGCCATATCTTATTCAGTGAGAAGGCAACTTAAAAACTAATATGCTGCGTTGGCACCAAGTGAAAGAAATTGATTTAGAAGATGACAGCAAAAGGGCCATGCTGAAATGTGTATAGCCAGGCAGTGTCACACTTCCTTGGAAAGCATTCAAATCAATTTCTCATGGATGTGTATTCCTGAGAAGCTGTATCAGACAAAAAAAAGCTTCCTTCGGGAAGCGCTGATCTGTCCAGTGGGCTCCCGTCAGAGCACTTCCCCAGTGCCACCCCGGAAAGATTTACTGGATTAAATGTACTTTTACATTTCTCTGGTGTGCTAGTGCTGTCTGCCCGAGGCG
The DNA here is from genome assembly GCA_013398855.1 of Mohoua ochrocephala. Classification (NCBI taxonomy): domain Eukaryota; kingdom Metazoa; phylum Chordata; class Aves; order Passeriformes; family Acanthizidae; genus Mohoua; species Mohoua ochrocephala. The sequence continues at coordinate 191,994 of VZTA01014657.1, forward strand.
GCAGACTAGGCTGGCGCCCAAGACACCCGGTGCTGATCTCAGCTTAACTCCTCATTAGTCACTTGGTCAGGGGCAAGACACATCCTTTTCAACTCACTCCAGTTTCTCTGCCTGCAGAATAGGACAACTGAATCTTTTTACTCCGGGTTCTGAGAAAGTGTCTGAAGAAAGGATGAAACAGCTAGCTCCTTGCTGCTGGTACAGTTGTTACCCTTTACTTCAAAACATCTGATTTAGATACCAGTTTTTAAGACCTTAATAGACTATATACACTTTTCTGTTCTTATGCTGTATCATTGGCCATGCCAAGCTTCAGGCTTACACAGGAAGGACCAAATTTCTGAGGGAAGCTGGAGGATTTGTGGATAACAGTCTGAAGCAAACCACCAGCATTTATTTTTCAAAATTTGTGTCACCAGCCACAAGAACTTCCTCTTAATGTATTAAGGATAGCTGGGTTTGGACTTGCACAGTGGCCAGCTGTCCAGAGAGCCAGGAGATTATCAAAGGAAGCAGAAGGTTTTGGTAAGCTCACAACAAAGCCTGTTGGGATTTAAGAGTACAGATGAGGTTTCGGGAAGATAGACAATACCTAGAGAAATGGAGATTATATCCATAAAGAAAGGCAGCAAGATTGGACTGTTTAGAAACTTGTCTTTTAAGAAATAGTGACTGCAGGTTTCATATTCCCAGGGAATGAGATTGCATGCGCACCGCAATACAAAAAAAGGAATAATAACGCGAAATGGAAATGGAGCAGATGAGCGTGAAGGTTTTTCTGGTTGCTGATCTTCCCTTCCTCCCCTGAATCACAGAGTCTGTCTGAAGAAAAAAAAATGTATAAGTGGTTTCTGTTATTCTCCCTGGCAGACAGAGCTTAGCAAGTTGCTAACTTGGAGGCTGTCTTTTGCATTCTTTTAAGGAAGATCATCATCATTCCTCGTACGCATGAAATCCTGTATATCACCTCGCCGCTGCTGAACTCACTGCTGCTTCGGAGTTCATTATTTGAGGGATTAATTTTCTGTTCTACTTAATGGTTTTGTCTGTGTGGTTTATGGGTTTTGTTTTGTTTTGAATTACAGCAAAATACAACTGCAAGCACTTCTTGTACCTTCAAAATCGTAGAATCATTTAGGTTGGAAAACACGTCTAAGACTGAATCCAGCTATTAACCTAACAATGCCAAGCCTCGGGTGCCTGCATGCAATCTTTTTGGATGCACAGTTCCCCTCCTGCTTCCCCTTTGTTCTTAAGACAATCCTTTGCTGTTTGACTAACCAAATTTTATCCCTTTCTCTTTCTCATAAAAGTCTCCAAAAAATGCTTTATTCTGTGCAGTCCAGCTCCGTCTTTGAGTTACTGGATTCTCTCGGAGTCCACTTTGAAGTGGATCCCGCTCCTGAGCAATTACTGTGGGTGTGGAGGTCAGGTGGCACTGAACCCAAAGAGAGTCACTCTAGGACCAACACCAAGCATTCATTTCTAGGTCTTCTTGTAAGCACATTTTGTAGGTGGTTCACGTGAGGGTGCATTTGAAGGAGCCGAAGGCACTGCATTAGTTTATTCAGTTACAGAAAAAAGTAAATGCAGCTCTTACTGGGGTCTCCTGAAATAGTGGGTTGAGCTGTTGAAGGAAAAAAACATATGTGGACTATGAAAAAAAGAGTTTTAGTTTTTGTCATGCTTTATTCCTGTTTCTTTGATTAAATGAATGGAAAAAAGTTGCTTTAGAATTAAGCAGAAGTGCAACATTTTCATTTAGATCTTTTTGAAGGGGGATGAAACGTTTTGGGGTTTTTTCCCCCTGAGACTTGTGCCTTGTTTCTAGTTTTTGTCTCTTATCTCAATCCGGTTTTGTAATGATAAAAAGGAGAGATCAGGGAAAGAAAAAAACTGCAAAAACTGAAACCTAAATTTTCCTCTCTGATTTGTATCAGCATGTAATTTACTTCGGTTGTCAGAAGGTTTTGCCACTCAGGCATCTCTACTGTTGGTGAAGTGAAAGAGGCAGAAGTGTGTCATCTGGGTATGTTTGAAACAAGGTAACATTGCTTAAAATGTAATATTTTATAACAAAACAAGCTGATGCTTTGTAAGCAAATGAAATAGCATGTGAAGAATATAGGCAAGTCTCGCCAGTTTTCAGTCTGGTGATCATTGGAGTGTTATATCAGTGTGTCAGTTTTTCCTGGAGGAGCAAACTGGGATTATTTGGTTGGGTAGCATTTTGTTTCCCAAGTGTTATAGTGGAAAATTCTCAACATTTTCAGATTTCTAGCATTCAAAAATTGAGGACTTAATATCTCTATTGGTGTCCTGTCAGCAGGTCAGGACTACATTTTCCTGTATGTACTTAATTTTGAAAATGATAATAAACCCTCCAAACCAGAATTCTTTTGTTGATTTCTTCTCGGCAATTCTTGCACCTTGCAGTATCATTACCTAAACAAGAATTGTATTTTGGAAACACACTTCACTATTTGCCAGTCTGGCTTGATGCACTCACTAGACAGTGGGCTTTCCCTGTTTTCCAGAGGCTGATGGGTTAAGTGCTTGAGCATAAACAGACTGAACTGAAAATTATCTAAATATTCGAGTGTTCAATGCAGTCATTCACTGACACATCCTGTCCTAGTAAGTGGCTGAGGTAGAAGAAGAACCCAGGCAAAACTTGGGGTGGGATCTGCAGCTGGCTTCCACCACTTTCCTCGGAATCATCTTGGGTACACTCCACTTTGAACACACGCCCCTACCTGCAAAGATCTGGCTGGCTGGGCCTGTCCTCTTATTTCCTTTGACTGTGGGCACAACGGTGGCTGTTGTAGGCTTTGAACTGGTCATGGAGCTCAGGTTTTGTGAGTATCAGGCTGAAAGCTGAGCAGTGATGCCTGCATTCCATCTCAGAATTCCAAAGCGTCCTCAGCATCCCCTTGTAACTGTGCTGCAGAAGAGCTGAGCTGTGGGCTATCGATACCAGTCCGGGTGCTCCTTTGCTCTGGTTCTGTATGATGTATGGCACTAGAGATTAATTAATTGAATATTTTATTTAACAAAGATTAAAATAAGTTAGTAAGCAATATACTGCCTGGCCTGGACACCCAGTAAGTACTAGTAGTTTTCATTATCCTTCAAGAAATCATTGACTATTTTATGCGATGCAGTGATGTATTATTCATAGACAATTCCGTTGGTTACATTATTGCAGATTCTCAGTGTGGCAAGAACGTACATAAAGACATGAAATCCTTAGGAAGAGAAGGACAGGAGGTATTCCATAGAAATGAGAATGTCCATATTCATACACACAGAGGACTACAGGTCTTCGTGGAATCAGGCAAATACCTGATCCTGGTGGTGAGCCTTGTTCTTGAAGCATGCCTGCTACTACGCATTATAATGCACTAATCCCTCTCAGTTTCTTCATGATGAACTTTAAATATCAACCTGAACCGTTGTTCTCTGCCTGAAGCTGAATATTTTCAGTCCCGTTGTTAGCAATGCACCTGTATTTATTACATGGATGAATGTCCACATTCCCAGCCAATTTATTCACCAGGTTTGGGATGTAAGAGTGTGCACCTGGAGAAACTCATCTGGCGTAGCTTGGAGGTTCATCTTCTGCAGTGACAGGACACAGCGCACAGAACTGTGTACCCCACACTGTCATCTGAGGAGAAGGACTCAATTTCACAGTGTCTCTTTGGCAGTGTAAAATAACAGCGGTTTGGAGACATTTGTTCAGCCTCTTGCTGGCGTAAAGATGCATAACTTTTCTGGCATCAGGAATTCACCTATTATAATTTCAGACCATGTCATCAACCATAACTCTGCCTCTCCTGTTCCTTGAGCTTCAGGTTTCCCAGCCTGAATGCTTCATCCAAGGCAACTTCTTGACTTGCCACAGCAGGTTTTTGTCAGGAGTGTGCTTCTTTCTAATCCATGGTTCTGCAGGCATCGTGAAATCGAGGAATGAGCCTTTGTTCCAGTGGTAGCAGATGGCACTGCTACTTTATGCTTCCACCCTGCAGCATCACCCAGCTGGCCTGGGCCCTGCTGCAAGGGACGAACTGAGCTCTGCCTCACCCACTGCTGCTGCACAGGCTTAGCACATGTTCTTGTCTGCCTTTGGGGACCTTGGTGCTGTGACTGCACTGTAGGGATGCTCTAGAGCTACTGCCATGCCCACTATCAGACCAGAATCTGTCTAAAGGCAGTGGATCTTGGATTTCACATCAACAGTAGAGGTCTAAAACTGTCATTGTATCCTGCACAGTGTGTCTAAATTGTGTTCTTGTGGCATGGGCTCATAAACAGAGAGCTTATGATACTTGCACTGAGTGCAGTGTAAAAGCATATTGTGTTAACCCTTTTCTTTTTGGTCTATGTCTTAGGGTTGTCCTTGAAACCTTGCAGGCAGTGTTGTTATCTAACTGAGATGAATTGTTGTGAGAGTTTGCTATACTGCATTGGGCTCTTTAGAAAGCTTTTACCATTTCATAATTTAAATGTATGTTTGCCCCTCTTTAATTGAAAAGTTGTTAGGAGCGAAAGGTTTGTGTGTCTGAATTGTTTGAAGGCTGCTTTGACTTTTGGTTGCCGAGGAAACTGTTTTAATGTAGAATTGTGGCTTCAAAGTCTCTGTTCTGTTATGGTTTGTGCATTCCTCGGGATGGGAACTCTTTCAGTGGGAAACTGTTTCAAAGTAGTTTAATCCCATCCAGGTCTGGCATATCTAAAAGCTGCTGATGGGGCTTCAAAGTTCAGCTGGCACTTGAATTTCTAGGCAGGTTCTATGTTCTGTTTGGATCCAGGGCTGGACCTGACACCAAAGCTGCTGACTTGTGATTTTGGAATACATGCACCAGTGTGTTACCCTGTATCCTGACTCATATCCTCAACTCCTTGTATAACTCCTTTGCCTGTCCATACAAGTGGTGTATGCACCAGTGGTGTCATGGTTTACTGAGTGGTGGTTGTGTGATTATACTGGAGAATCTTCACGTTAAAGCCCCTACGAAGATGGGAGAACTGTCTGCTTTGTGTAGTTACTGATGAAATATTACATGAAGAAGGCAAAGGAGGCGATGGGCCTACAGGTCTGCAATCCTCCTCCATCTCATGCTCAAGGTGTTGGAAAAGAGAATCAATCCATCTGTTAGAGTCTCGTGTTGAGTCTAGGATGCCTCTTCACTCCCCTTTCAGGCCACTATGTTGTTCCCAAAGATGGGTGACATTGGTGCATGGGATCTTCCATCCTTAATTTAGAGGTGGACCATCAAAGTGCAGAGTATGGATTTCCTGAAGTCCTTGGAAACCTTGGACATATTAGCTTGATTCTGGTTAAATCATGGTGTTTCTGGGAATGCAGCCTCTGTCTTGGCTGCTGTTCTCATTGCTCCTGAGGCTGGGAGTGAATGGCCACCTAAATTGCCTGGACCCCGCTGGCAGCAGGGCCTCTCTTCTCACAGGCTGTCAGAACTGCAGAGTAAATAGATGCTGCGGTGTAACCTCAGGGGGAGGAGGACACGATTAAGCCCAGTTCTGCAGGGGAGGCATTTCCTTTTCACAAGCAAGCATCAGAAGGTTGAGTGGTAGACATTTCTTGCCCCCATTGCAGCATTTAACAGACTATATGGAATGGTGTAGGAAGCCCATCGTAGTCCAGGCACTGGGCTGGGGAAATAGGAGGGGAAAAACTCTTCTATCTCAGCAGCTCAGACATCTGATACCCAGAAGCAGCTTCAGATCATGCAAGTTGCAAATGTATTTATTTCCAAGAGTTCTCTCCCATGTCAGGAAAAGACAAAGCTTATCTACAGCAGTGGTTATGGGGAAAATAGCTTTTTTTAAAAAGTGTATTTTCTCCTGGAGGCACATCCTTATATGCCTTTTATGTGGAGCATGAATACGTTCGTACAGAGGAAGAACTCACTTCAATAGCAGGTTCTGCTGCGCAGCAAAAGGCCACAGCTGCATGGACCTGAGCCTCCAGCCTGGAAGGGGAATTGCACATCAGCTTTGGAGGCTAATAAAGGCATGACCTTCTTGCTTAATGAAAGGAAAATTTCCCAGGAGATGCAGTTCCCTGCTGGCTGTTTTACGTTTTCCCAGTCACAAGCCACAGTCCAGTCCCTCCTTTGCAATCAGCAGCACTTGTGTTGTCACCCGAGCACCAGCTGTGGGAGGGAGAAGGTCTGGCTGGATGTGAAGCTCTGGGTGAATGATCAGGAAACATTTTTCAGGCAAAGAGGTCATTAAAAAAGTCTTTTATTGCAAAGGAAGCATAGGACATGAGGTAGCTTAGCAAAGAGAATTTTTGAAGATGGCCAGGAGGAGATGTGGGTGACGAACACCCTGTGTGGCTGAATGCTTTAAGTGTCCTGGAGTTTGTGCCATCAGGAGCAAGGCAAGGAGGCTTCAGGATACCTGGCCCATCTTTTCAGTCCTGGTAAAAGATAATAATTATTCCATTGAAGGAGTTTTGAAGGTTCAGGGGCTGAACTGGACCATAGGATTGGGTCATTTGAAACAACCTTTGTGAAACTGATATATTCATTCGGATTTCATCACAATCCAAATAGTCCCTGAAAGTGAATTGATTTCTGGGCTGCTATTTTGGAAGTAGTGGGGGAGAAAAAACTTGACTAATGTCAAAACATCTCATTTTGAATCTGCGAAGACTCCATTTGGGTGGCGGTATTTTTGTTTGGTTAGTTTTTGTTGGGGTTTTTTTGCTGGCTTTTTTTAATGGCATCATCATTATAATGCAATGTATAAATGCAATCTAATTTATTTCATAGCACAATGTTAGATCAGTCCAAAGCAATTATTTTTCTCCTAAAATGTCATGTTTAATTTTGCCTCTTAATGAATTTAGAATTGGAAATCTCAAAGCTGTTGATGAAACCAAATGTTCATAGTTTTTTTGGACAGTTCTGTTCAGGTGCTCTACATTTGGCTGTGGTAGAGTCACTAGATAGCACAGACTGCAGTGTCTTCCTCCTACCCCGAATCTTCACTGGTTGGGGTGAAATCACTTCAGAAAAGAAGGGCTTTTTCCTGTGTAAACTGTGAAGTGGAAAGGAGTAGTAATTGTCATCAAGTTTTCCAGGGTCTACTGCAGTACAAATTCAGGCCACGTATCTTGTAACAGGCATTAACAACAACTGTATATATAATAAGTTTGACACATTTGAGTTCTAACAACCTTAAACTCCAGGGATTCAAGCCAACTTCATTAAAGCGGTGGAAGAAAATGTTAGCAAGTCATTTTAAATGGTGTTGGCATATATACACCTTTTGACTTGAATCACTTACTGTTGTCCCAGTAATTCAGTCTGGGTTTTCTGGCACACTGTGTGAATGTAAGGAGGAAGTGGTAGAGTTCCCTTAGACTCCCACTGATGCTCTGGCTGTTGTCTTTGCAGTATTTGCTCTCTGTGTGTGTGTGTGTGTGTATTTATTTGTATGTATATTTATTTATTTTTATTTTTTAATATATGGGGGAAAGCTTGTATTTTTCATATGCAAAGTATTATGGAGCACAAGCTAAATTTTTAATGCTTTTAGGTATTTTACATCTTGGTTGCTACGGTAGGTAGTGGGGCTTAAATAATTCTGCTGTCTGGACATGTATATTCGTCTGCCTAACAGTTTTTGAAGCTGGTGGCCAATTTCAATTATATTTTGAAGAGAAGCCGAGGTGTCAGAGGGACTGCACTCCTACAAGTTTGTAAGGATTAGTGGCTCAGAGAGGAGCCACAGTCAAGGAAAGCTAACCCTTTGTTAGGCAGCAGGAGAGCATGCAGAAGAAACACTTGTGAACCTGATTTACTAGTTCCTATGGCTCATTCAAATTATTTGTTTAAACCTGAAATACACCTAATTTATACAGAGAGCAGTGTGTCTACACATATTTGTCTGTTATACACATGCATAATGTTCACTGAAATCCTTCCAGAAATTAATTGTGCTCCTCCTTGCTAAAAGCAGAACCTCAGCTCCATCTGGTGGCTCTGAGATCGGTAAGACAAAACTGCTGAAATATGTCTTGGCTGTGATTTTGCATTTTGTCTAGTGAAGAAACATAAGCATAGAACCAGGCACACAGATAAGTGTTAGCTCCCTCGAGACAGATTTTATCTATAACAGAGAAGGCCCTTATCTTTTGATTCCTTTTTTTGAGGGGGGTTGTTTTTCTGAACTTAATGCCTTCAGAGATCAGGGGGCTTTTTCGTCAAGCATGAGCTAAAAAACTGTTTAAGAAAAAAGGAGAAATTTCCCTCTACCTCACCTCCATCTCTTGAGAGCAGGAGGTAAAGCTTTATGAGGAAGGTCAAATATTATAACTGAGTTGCAATGTCTTCCTGATTTATAACTCTTCTCATGTGACCCCTGGAACAAAGCTTCAAGCCAGCTCTAAACCCAGAAATACTCATGGACTGGTATAGGTAATTCTTTTCTATTAACATATTTTGGTAAAAGTCAAATGCTAAGAGTGGATATTTTCTTCCTTCATTGCTTTTTCTCTGCTTATATTAGGAAGGTGTTGGGCATAGATTTTCTGTTTTGTAGCTGATTCGTAGTAAGAAATCATTTTTATTCCAAGTGGGATAACAAAAAGAATTCTGAAATGAATTTTTCATCAAAAATTAGTGTTAAATCTGGCAGAGTTTTTGTTTTGCTTTTGGTCACGTGTTTTTAAAAGAAAAAAAATTAGGGCAATGCTAAAAATAAAAAAAAAAAAAAAAGAAACAGTTCTGTTCAAACAGTAAGCATGGCTTCACATTTTCAGTAAAATAAGTGAGGTAGATGGATGAAACACCTTTTTGGTGAAAAATAAAATGGCTTGTGGCAGTGAGCTGTGCTGTCTCTGATTTTGCACGAACACGAGGGCCTGGAAGTAGGGCAGTGAGAATTAGTAAAGGCATGCATAAGGTCAGCTGAAAATCAGCTCCTTTGCTCTTTTTCCACTGTGAATTGATACAACAGCACTGCTGAATCTCTGGGCTAGACTGTGTAATTTAAATGCATTCTAAACTGAAAAATTTTGTTTTAAAAGTGTTAAAATTAAACACCTTGATTTCCCTCTGCCTCCCACTGTCTTCTGAACCTGACTGAAACTCAATGATTGTTTGGATAGGCTCAGAAACATGTCTTTGATGAAGTTTAATCATGTGGCTGACGTATAATTCTTCACCCCCCTTTGACAATTAGCGGAATTGGTGGATCATCATTCAGCTTTCAGGGCTTGTTTTGTGTATTGCATGAGGCTATGAAAGGGGAAAACCTTACACTTAAGGTGTCGAGGAGGAGGAGGAAGAGATTGTGATCTAGTCTGATGAGAGGAAAGCCAAATCCAACTTCTTCAGCAGATACTTGCTTAGAGAAGAAGCGAGGCCCAAGACTATGGTATGGAAACAGCAATCCAAGACTGGAATTCATTATTCCTTGTACTGCCTTAGTCCTTTGGCACAGCCTGTCACTACTTTATAGCAACATCCCCAATGCTCTTAGTGCTACAAGCAATGAGCAAACCTGAACCTACACAGAGGAGGAATGGAGAAGCGTAGGTCAAGGCATTGTGAAGTGCAGCGAATACAGCCAGGTAGCACAAAGTTATGAGTCGAGAGTCAGAGTAAAACCAGGACATCTTTCAGGCCATTTTAATCCTTAGGGCATTCAAGTTTGCTGCAGAGGTGCTTTTGCTGAAGTTTATGGTCTCCATGCGCTCCTGGCTTATGTCGCACTTACCCATCGCTAGGCACTCGGCAGTGGAGCAGTTGCATACTCTCTCCTTTTTATACATTGCACTTTCCTGTGTATGGGGAAGAGTTTTATATAGCCACAAAGAGTTTTACATGCCTTGGTGACATTTAATCTACATACTCTCCTCCACTTCTCCGTTTTCCTAATGAACAAGCTGTAGGCTGCATATTTCGCATACATTAATGCTTTGTCGCTTTGAACTTGAGGCAGAAGACTGTTCCAGGCAGAAATACCATCTTGTTCCTGTCACAAGTCTTAATACAGGAGAATATAAAAAAACACAGCATTTGGAATCTTTTCACCAGTTTTAAGCAGCACAGGGTGTTTTCCTGTCTCATCTGTTTATAATAATGTTTAAGATCTTAAATGAGAGCTGTTTCTTCTGTGTGGGAAGCACAGAGTTCATTAATAATGAAAGACAGCCTTTTCCTAAGCTGTGTACACTCATGAGAGACAGTGGCCAGGAAATGTTCATCCCTCTCACCAGGAACTGGTGCAGAAATCACCAGACATGACCAAGGCTGCACAGTGTGGTTGTGTCAGAAGGGATATTTAATCTCTGCTGCCAAAAATAAGAACATACACACATACACAAAATGTAACAAATTGCTTAAGACTGAGGCTAACTAAAGCAAATGTGTAGTCTACTGCTAGGCAGTTGTAAATGGTGTGTTCCAGAGAAGGGAGAGGTGTAAAATGGTTAAGCAACGCCCATGCGACAAAATTATTCGCCCATTTCTGCCACTTGCACCTTTCAATGGATGCTGAATGCATGTTTGAAGGATGGCATCTGCAAGACAATATTTTCCTGAGAACAAGCAAACAGTCTTCTTGGGGAGCAAAGCTGTTCAGTGTTTTCTATTCCACTCATGAAGTGGAGGTGAACTTTTCTGTCATTTATAAAAAGAAACAAGCCCAGAGGACACAGGAGAGCAATCATACTTGCACGTGTTTGTGTTGGCCTTCAGGTGCAGTGGGTATAAGAAGGCCAGATATCGATCTGGGGAGCAGAGACTTCTCAGGACAGGCTGGAAGGATCCACAAAAAAAGCATCACAGCCCATGGGGATCACTTGGCTTTCCCCCACTTCTGAGCAACCCCACTTCTGCTTCACTGTATGTCACAATCCCTACATGTGCTTGTGTGCACATTTTAAAAGTGGCATTAAGGAACGTGGCTCTCTGTGTACAGAGGCAGGATTTGTTGAGGAAGCATCTCATGCTGCCTCAAAAAGGGCACTGGCTTACAAGTTCACCATCACACATCCCCGCAGAGACCCTGAAATGTCAGATCTTTAAGGATACAGTAGATCTAAAATATTTGTTTTAGAAGGAAAGTGGTCTTGCCCTACTGGTGTGTAAGGAGCATGGGAAGGATGATGATTTGACAGGTAGATAAACACACAGCATACACCTCTCACGTCCTCTTAGCGATTATCCAACCCTTTTTAGTGGTAGGGAAGCCTTTTGAGGGGTTTGGGTTGGGGTTTGTTTGGCTTATTGAGGGGGAGGGGGGTTCATTTTTTTTGTGCAAGCAGAGAAATGGGCAACAAAAAGCCAGAGCTATGTGTTCATACCAGCACTGCATATCTGTAGCAGCATCACCACATTTTCTGTGGAGGCTGCAGAGTTTTGAAGCACTCCCTTATAGCAACTCACCAATAATTATTAGCTAGAGCTCATGGGGGCCCTGTGGCAGCAGAGGAAGTATTCACTTTCTTGTGCAGTAGTTAGCTGAAACCTGACCTTTTGATCTTAGTTTGACCAAAAAGGATAAAATCAATCATAAAATGAACATATATTCCCAAATCAAAGTGTGTTTCCTAATTGGCAACTTTTACTGCACTGCACGCCTGGTGCGATTTTGACACGCTGCAATTGGGTCTGTGGAGTTCTAATGATTGTACGTGAAGTAACATCGATTTTAGGCTTATTTTTCTCCTTTGCTGTTTTTCTTAGTCACCTGCTATGGTGTCTGAATCTACACACGTAAAATGAAGTGTTGTTCAATCATGCCACAGTCGTGGCACTGTCACTGCCTCTGAGCTTCCCTCCTTTGATGTTGAGAGAGCCTGCAGAGCCCAGGCTCCTGGCTCAAGCATCAGAAGGAAGCTGCTTAATGCGGGCTCTCTGAATAGCCTTTTGCTGCCCCTTGTCATCTCTTGTAAGGCTTTCTTAAAGTCACATGCTCGCTTAACAATGGCATTTTTAGAGGAATCTTTAGCATGGACTCAGTGGATTTCAGATGGGGAGTGTCTCTGACTACCTTAACTTAAATAGATTGTAGTTTTATATAGATATAGAGGAAGAAGAGGACAGTTGTAGTGGTAGTTTGGGTACGTCTGTCTCACTGGGTGTCTGTTCGGCGAAGCTGTTTGCACTGCACCGGCTCTGAGCAAGAAATACGACAGTGGGTGTAATGAAAACATCGGGAGCTCTCATTAGGGCTGGCTGACCTTTCCATCTGAGCTGTGGGTCTGCAGCAGGTTCCATCAGAAGCAAATGTCCAAGGAACTGTTTAAAGTAAGTGGTCACTTATTTTAAGTGACAGCAGTATCAGCAGCAGTATCCCTCTGCTTCATAGGGAGCCTCACACAGACACTTCCCAGTCCATAGGAAAGTAATTTTTCAGGATCACAGAAATACCAATGGTGGCAGAAGGCAGAACAATTTTCACAATGGTGAAAAATTCATGTGCTTTTCCTAGCATTAATTTAATCAAAATATTAGATACATCAAGTTGATGATTTGACCTTGGCTTCTGAAAATTTTAGAATGACACTAAAGAAATCTTTGGCCAGAGAAGATAGACCAGACAATCAAATTTATCTAAACTGAGCTTTTGAATTACATTTATTTGTACTGTGCTTGTTGAAAAGCTGAATTTTTACTGTCCTTCCCTGGAACAGGTTGTTATTTTTGGCATCAATATCTGTGTTATCATCAGTGTCTGATCACTTTGTGTGTGGCAGCCCCATTGCTTTTCTTGTGGTCTGTCACAAACACTGCTCTACTCAGAGATGCTGGGGAGGGGAGGACTTGGTGCCCAGTTGTAGCAGCAGAGACTCCCCCTCAAGGAGCTTCTGATTAAGATCACGAGGCAAAGTGCTGTTTAATTTAAGGAAAGATAATACCCAGAGGTGATATATTCAGTCACGGCTTAATTGAAATCAAAGAGCAGTCAAAAAGGTGAGGGAGACAGCAGACAAAAGGTTAAGCAGAGCACCTTGTATCAAATGTTCAGCTGAGGATTAGCTGTTGATTGTGGAGCATAAGACAAAAATCAAGTTTTATTGTGTGCCCTACAGAGATTTCTGTGTTCAAAATGAAATCAGAAAAACAGGCACTTGTTTATCTCCATATGTTATTGCAGCATGTGTGACAAGAAAATAAAGAAGTCATGAAATATTATTAGTGCTTTCTTTTTATTGATTACTGTGTTTCTTTAGCTGCAGGAAATACTGGAGAAAATTTATGGCTCCAACCTTTAGTTTAAAAATTAGTATAATTGTTAAGGTGTGGAATTATGAACAGCTGCTTGTCGAACAGTAACAAGAAGACAACCTTTACAAAAAACACCTAATATTCTGCCTGCATCAGGAAACTTTCACACAATAACAAGAGCTGATCAGTAAGAGTAATAATCGGCTTTAAAAGGGGAATGTAGATGACAGTAAATAAACACAAATGTTGAAACAGGCAGTGCAAGGCACATAATGAGGGTGTTTCAAAGAGATTTGCAGTAAACACAGCTTTTTTTTTTTTAATAACAGGATGTTTACAAGTTCCTCTGACTTTTTACTCCTGAGTCCATCACAGTAATTCCACTGGCTTAGATGGCACAGTAATCAAGTCATGCTTGATGAGAGTTAGATTCCTATTCTAAATCATACCCACTTTATCCTCCTAGTCAACTTTTGCTTGAAACTGTTTCCTCCACAGAATGCTGTGCTCTTCTTCCAGAAGAGTTAAGTGGTGAGGGCAGTGGCTTTACAAATAAGCTGTTGGTTTATATCAGCCTTTGCGGCTGACACTTCATCTGTCCATAAATTTTGAAGCTGCCCATTACAGTGCTGTTGCATCTTTACAGGAGTGGTGCCTCACTTTGCCCCATCCTAAGTATCTTCCCTTTGCATGAGTTCCGTCTGCCCAGACTCAGAAGAAACTATTTAAAAGAAAATACTTTTAAAGGTTGTTTCTGGTTTATTGTAAGATATTTCTGTTCCTAAGGCATCTTTCATCTGATGATTAGCATCAAAACATTTTGTACGCCTTGATTCTTCAGCTCTCTCTGTAGTCTCAAGGTATTTGGAGAAAAAGGTTTTGCGTAGCTCAGAGCTGAAACTTACTTCTTAACAGCAGAGAGCAAGGTGACACAACAGCTTGGGCCAGAATTAAAAAGACAAGTGATGGATGGCTAAAACTGTGAGAGGAAGCTGATACTGAGAAAGGAATACATGAGTTGAGTGCTTCACACGCAATTGAGACCTCCCTCTCTTTTACCTTCATCTTATTTTGTCTGTAAAGCTCTGGAGGAGATAAAGAACTGGGCACTGAGCAGAGACTGCAGAAAACCCTGCTGAGCTAGAAAATTGAGGTGTAGATGGAGAAAAGCAGTGTTGGGTCTAAGGCCACAGCCAGCTTACGAGAGACCAAGGGCTTGGAATGCTCTGTCATGGCCAGCAGATGCATTGGATGAGCAGCACCACAGCTGGGATGTGTGGTCCTTGGGAGTCCTCCGTGGAGCTGAGAACTGGGAAATCTGACAGCACACAGGAGGACTGCTGAGGATCTGGTAAGGCAAGCCAGCCAGGAAGGGAAAAAGCAAGCGACCGCCCTTCATCAAAAGGGGCGTGGCCAACAAAGCAGTTCAATTCTGGCCATTACCTGTTTCTACTGGTACAGTTGTGCTGAAAAACAGTTATTCAGTGTTAGCTGTAAGCCCTCCGAGATGTTTACACGTGTTTTTTATTTCACACTAAGAAATGGTCAAGAGAATGTCATTGGAGCCTTTTGCTGCAGAAAAATTGAATGAGTGCCCTGTCTTTGCAAGACTGAATGGGCAGATATGACCATAGGTGTAACAAATACCACTCAGTGAATCACCTCCTATGCCTGATTTTCAGATGTCTTTAGCACCCCTACAAGGGATAATTGTTTGAAGAGCTCTGTACTCAAAGGGACCGGATTTCTGAGTGGCTCAGCACTCTGGGAACGACCTATTCCCCTAGCATCATGAAGAGATATGCACAGCTGGCAGAACATGCTCTGACCCACTACAACACAGACATGTGTCTCAGTCTTCAGTAACTAGCTGTCAGTCCTTAAAGATGATGCTGAAATGGAAAAGGATATGCAGCCTGGGAAAATAATGGCCAAATTTGTTTAACATACTTTACAACAACGGTTGTGTCACATAATTTTAGGTGAATCTTGTTCGTTAGAGGCTGAGTCTCTGCATTTGGTGCTATAGAAGCCTGAAGGAATCACAAAGAATTTGTCTAATTGGCATCATGGATGAAGGCTGCTGAAGCATTGGGAACGACCAGATCTTCCGCACCAGTAATGATCTTATTGCCATAGTTACAGTTGTCTGACTCTCCTGCTCCTTGCAAGCTGACAAATCACATTAAGAATATTTGCAAAACCTTGAAAGTCTCACCTAGGATACAAGTAGTTGAACAGCTGCTTTAAAACCCACTTCTGCCCATAGTTGTGCCCAATCCCGCTTCAGCTGTGGGGGAAGCCCTCATTGTCTGTAAAACCAAAACATCTGCTTGCTCCTTAATCCCAGGCACTGGCACCCCAGGGACTCCTTCAGCTTTGTGGATGCTGAGCAGGCTGAGCCCCACAGAGGGCTATGAGGTAAAGTAGAAGTTTCTTCTGTGCCTTTCTTCCTAGAGAAGGAAATAAGTACAATTCTTGAAAACCTGTTCAGATCAGGAGCCTAGGTTAGGACAGGGGCACTGAGATGAGAGTGAGTTGGTGTTGACTTGTCCTGGCAAGGCTGAAATGTCTCTTCTTTCCATGAGGTGAGAATGTTGATTCCAGCCACCCATGAAATCTGAACCATCTTTCGTTCCCCACCAGGAAGCTGTGCTCTACCTGAACAGGGCAGGTGTACAAAACCACAGGCTGTGAGTAAGAGCCAGAGCAAGGGCGCTTATCGCTCTTGAGTAAAGAGCCTCAACTCTGGTTCTGTGAATTAAAGAATAAAAGGCTCAAAGGAACATGGCTACTAACCCACTACGGCACTTTTAATGCCAAATTGTACTCCAGCCCTCACAATTTGTATCTTTTTCCCCTCTGCATCTTTCTGTTAGCAAGAAATAGTAGCTTCTTTCTCCATTTTCAGCCCCTCCTGTCTCAAACTGGGTGGTAAACAGAGTGGCCTGACTTAGTCAGGGGCCTCACAGGTATTAAGATGAATTTTCCTTTCCAAAGCACTTTGTCTCAATTTCCTGGCTTGTAAGGATCTGTGTGGTGACTTGGGTAGTTTCAGCACACTCTGTAATCCGCTGTCTGCCTTTTTCCATGGAAAATGGGAGGATGTCATTGTCAGGCATGCACAGCAACTAGACTGCCAGGCATTCTTGCATGTATCTTCTCCTTATTTTGTGAGCTGACTTGATAAATTAAAAATGGGTTTCATACAAACAGACTTCCAAGGCATCACTTGGTACAGTTAATGGGGTGGGCAGAGGGTCTTTTTATCCAGCACATTGTCTTTGTGCTCATCTGCCATCTCCTTTTGCGGACCTGTTTAAGGTGAGTCTGAAATGTGTTCAAGGTTTGAGGAGAAGCATCCCTTTGAATCTTTTAATTGAGGTCAGGAGAGCAGAAGCAGCAAGCAAACTTGAAAATCTGGAAAGGGGGAAAAAATGTCCGTGGGTCTGAGACAAGCCTTGTTGCAAAGAGGCGCAGGTTTGGTGAGAGGCAGGGCATGTCTTTTCCTGAAGGTTTGCTGTGACTTTTGTGGATGGTGTCAGTGAGCCTCTCCCTCTCAGGCGCAGGGTTTCCCCTCTGGACCATTCCTACGCAGGGCTCTGAGGCCACAGCAGCTTGCAGAGGGGGAATTTTTCCGTATCTCATGGGAATTGTAGTCCGCTCAGAAGCCCTCACCTTGGAGAGAGGCTCTGGCACAGAAATACCCACAGGGAGCCACAAAGGTATTTCCAGTTAAGTGTCAGTGGCATTTGACAATTTCCAGTGTTAAACTTTCCCTTAAAAAAAAAAAAAGAAACTGTTTTCAGTGAAAAATGCTTTTCTACATTTTTTTCCAAGCCTTTGCCTACATCTTTTGCACAATTAAACCTTATTATCCAGCAGCGTGGAAGGGATGAACTCTGCATCTGCCAACATGCTCCACACTAACTGCATTAGCCTCTCCTCCTTGGCCACACGGATTAATGTTTTGAACTGTCACCTGTAGCCAATTTCATAATGGCCATTAATAACATCTAAAACTACGCGGGTACTGAAAAAGGAGGGAAGCACTCTCCTTTAGGTGATTGAACAGCTGCATTATTTCTGCGTTGTCTTGGCAAAGTTACTATTTTCCTGTGAAACCGTGGGTTGGGATTTTTTTTTGCTTGTTGGGTGAATTGACAAAGATTGCATCAGGCATGAGTCAGAAGGCATTGGACCAACAAAATACAAGGACTCATACTGTATTATGCCTTTCACAAGTTGTTTGCACAATGGGTCAATTCTCAGTTATTAATAGTTTGCAACGAGAGATCAGGCTCTTTGATATGGTTTTTAAGTTGAACCCTACTGATTCAACTGTGCTTGCAGAGGATGTCTGCAATCGCGTCTTCGATTTCAAGTTATAACCAAGCTGCAGGGAATAAAACCTCCATGCCGATTAAATTATAGAATACTTTATTTTACTTAATCTTGCCCAGCAAGCTAAAATAAACATGCATCCTTAGATGTACCAGTAATTCACGTAACATGATAATTACTCAGTGTGCAATCATTACATTTCCAATAGCACTCATTACCCCAATAGCTCTCCAGCGTTTCTGCAGCAACACTTGGCTTGTAGCTGTAATGATACCATTTTGTGAGTTTCTGAAGGCATTTTTTTGCTCTGACTAGCATTGATTGCATTTACCTTTTTGCCCCTGCTATTGTTTATTGGCAAGAGTTTATCAATTAGCTCAGTGAAGATCCCAACAGAAACTACAGTTTCACTCACTAAAAATCAATAGGGAAACTCAATAACTCTTTCCAAAACCCAATAAAGAAGCAGCAAATAAAGTGTTCGCAGCAGATATGTGCACAGGGCTTTGGTTGAATAGTTTATCTGATGAAAAAATCATGGTTTTTGTTGACTTTAACTACCTACCAAATGCAGCCTGAACCTGCAAACAATTTGTTCCTGCCTTGCCCTTTTGCTTTTGTTTCAAAATGCTGAAATGAAAGCAGTGTTTTCAAAGAGGAAGTATTTTGATAGTTTAGAAAACATATCTTGAGATAAAGGTTATGGAAATGGGAACAGTACTACGATTTTTGAAGGTTAAAACTATGCTAAAACCAAGCCACAATATTGTGTGCAGGGACAGGATGGAAGAACAGGCAATGTTATGCTGCTCAGCTCAGACCAAAGCAACCACTCTGCTTCCACTTCCAAGCGACTTTTTAATTGTCCTTTTGACCTCAGTGGACATCCATTCCTCATGTTTAAAATGGGAATCCATCTGGAGTATAATTTTGGGGACATAGGCTAAAGCTCGTTTGTTCTTTTCCTGATGAGGCTAATGTAGTGACCTTCATAGCAGAAAGCAATAAGAAATTATTTTGTATTGTAGTTTGGGATAAAAAATTCAAGAGGAATATATCTGATGATGAGCTAACTAATTCTAATGCAGAAGCAGTAGGTGTTTTCAGCAGAGTTACAGCAGGATCAGTTTTCAAATGCCCTTTAGATACGGGCAATAATTCTCACTCTTTTATACTACTGTGGCAGCTAGAGGCTTCCAGCCAAGCCAGGATCTGGTGTGCTGTGTGATGCTGCATTGCTCGTGCACACAGTGCAAGGCAGTCCTGTCCCAGAAGATGTGCTAAAATAAGCAGATAAGACAAAAATACTGAGAGAAAGGAAATATTTTTTATTTTTGCTTGTTCAGCTGATGAAGATAGCGGAGAAGTTAAGCGATACTTTCTGATTACCCGTGAAGTTGCAAGCACAGCCCCGAGGCAAACACTGGTACCTTCATTTCCAGTAGGATACTTTAATCTTGTATTATCCTTCATGTGCACGGGAACCAGAACACAGCAGTTGGGAGACATTGTGCTTCTCATATTTTGAAATGGTCCAGAGCAAGCAGCCGTTTTTGCATAACAAAACTGCTTAAGGCTTGTCAACAATTAACATCATGTTTAGAAGGGAAAACATATATTTTTAAAATCTGCTGCACTCTGATCAGATTAGAAAATAGTGTCAAGGCAATTACAGGAAAATAAAGAAGGATGAAACTGCTCTCAGAGTAATGGAAAAATAATTATCAGTGTGCCAGCCGATAGCGTGTTGTCCCTGCTGGATGCCAGAGGAGAAACATCTATTTTCAAAGTGCTTTTTGGGCCTCATCCTACATCGTGCTCAGCTTGCTCAGTTCCCATGCAATGTTGATAGAAACAAGAAGCACCCAGCGCCTCAACAGCTGCCCTGAGCATCTTCCAGGATCAGCCCACCGTGGACAAGAGCAGCTTGTAGTGAGAGCAGGTAGTGAGAGCAACACAAAGGAGTTGAAAATACAACAAAGGAAAATAAAATGTGTTGGAAAATTCCATCATTAAAGATGATGGCTTTTAATCATGATTTATTAACACGGTTGCTGCCATATTTCCAATGATTGTCTGCTGTTTTGGAAAAGTGTCTCCTTGGATGTGCTGACACATTTTTGTCTGTTTATGGTGAGAGATCTCCACAAAACAGTTCAGCAGCTGGGAGAGACTGCTGGTACACTGGAAAGTGTATGCATCCCTTGGAGAAAAGCCCTCTGAATTTTGGCGAGGAGGTTATCATGAAGTGACTTTGAAACCTTGTCCTCCTGCTCACAATGAGTTACTCCTAGGAAGGGGAATTGAAAACAAAACTCTGATTCTAATGAAAACTTTAGGAATGTTTACATTTGTTTTCATGGCCTCTGGTTTATAAAGTCTTGCAGCAGCAAATGGAGAGGCCAGAAGTAGTACTGGGACCTAGCACAGCTGCAGTTTCTCATGGCAGGGGAAAAAAAAAACGGTGAATTCCATCAAGCTGTTGATTTTTATTCTGCCTTGATGTTATTTAGCAAAGGTAAATGCATTGTGAAGACCAGGGGCACAGCAGCCTTATGCTCTGGCCTGTGACATGAGCACGTATCGAATGATTCTGAAGGCTTCCCTTGCTTGGCTAAACAGACGATGGCAGCAGGAGAGCTCACGCCTCACCCTCCTGCTCTAAGTGTTCTTAGACCTTTCTAAGTACAGCCAAGGGGAGGACTTTCTTAATCAACCTCATTGGTGATCTGACTGAAGGTCTTTAGCAAGGTTTATTATTTTCTTCATCTTTGGCCTGAGTTGGTGATATGGGCAATTAATTATAGTTTATCCATTTGTCAGCATGATTAAAGCAGCTCTGCTGTGTAGCTTGACCTTCAGGTAAACAGAGAATTCTTTTCACTTAACTCTACCCTACAATTGCATGAAATTTGTGCAGCCTCTTACACCTAATATTTTCCTCTACATTTTTCTGAATGTTTTGTATTCTTCTAGTATGAGGTTTTTTTCATCTAGAAAATACATAGAATCATTCTCATTAGGATTGGAAGAATTTCTGAGGCCCACAAGAACACTCATTTTGAATATTGTGGGCAGTCTTGTAGGTTTATCAGCTTCTCTACAGATCTTACATCCCTTTTATTGAAAGTAATATATAAAACTTGCCTGCCTCTTAGTAATTTATTCTCTCTTTCTTTACTGAAGCTAAAGATAAATCTTTTGTGATCCTACTCTCAGAGGTTTTATTGAAAACTACAATTTTGCTTATCAAGGATGTGAGAGAACCAGTTTAAATGCCTACCAGAGTTGGTGGAGGGTACTGAGATTTTGGTACTTAGAGTCCAGACTGATGCTGGAAAGGGTATTCCTGCAATCTTGCTTGTGCTGAAACAGTAAAATAAACTAAGGATGTCTTTCAGGTTTTCTTTGTCTTTACTATTACTTGACTTGAAAAGTCTCTCCATTTCTTTCTCTTTCCAAATTATCTTTTTCAACTTGTCTAACTAGACAATTCCAGCAGATACTCCTGTTTCTGTCTTGGGAAGGACTTTTGATCTTGGATCCTAAACTGTAGTGGTACAGAAATGGCAGCATGATGGAGGACAGGAAGCCTGAAATTTGGCCACCTTCCTTCTGGTGTGCTTTTGAAAAGTGCCTGCTCTTTACTCCCTGGTGACTTTTCTCACAGCACCATTGTCTGTTAGTTCACATGTCAAAGGAAAATGTTCTAATTTAAAATACAATAGTGCCTGGTGTCGATACCATAATTGTGTATTCATATTCATAGATCACTTCAGAAAACTCCAATACTTGCCAGAGTAGAGAAGTTGTGAGCAAAGATTCCATAAGTCATGAGATTGCCTTAAAATCCCAGGGCTCCAGGGTGTGTGAACGTGTATTTCTCTTGGGTATTTCTTTAGGGTTTCTATTTTCCAAGCTTTCCCCTGTCAGCTGAAAAGCAAGTCACTTATGATTAAAAGAAAAGCTGCGAATTTCCTTCATGTTAGAGGGCTTCAGGAGCCACAACTTGAGCATGAAATGTCACTGGATCTGTAATGAAATCATGGGAGCTGGCAGGAATGCCAACATACTCTCCTTTGCCTACTTCTCAAAAACAAAACCCTTTAAAATTGGGCTATTGTTCCTATAAAAATTGTAATTAAATATTACTGTCCTTTGATACCTACCTCCTCTTCTGTGACCTCGTGTGTAATTATTTTGCATTAAACATATGATTAACAGCAGATAGAGCTGCTTGATAATGATAAATAGCTGAGAATTTAGTGTGTATCAGGTGTGAGTCCATCTCTTTTTTTGTGTTGATGTTTTTTAGCTGCAGTTACGCATCTGCAATAAAGCTGTAGTAAATACTTTGAGGAAACTTCTGCATTATTCCTTCCAAAAGAGATTTTTCTCTACAGCCCAAACTTTTGTAATTTAAAACCAAACATATGCATTGTCCGCACATTTCGAGAGGCAGCTGGAGTAAAACCTTTTGGATGAGATTTTAATGAATGACTCTGTTCTCTCACTGAATCAGTGCAGGGAGTAAATTTTTAATGACTCATTAACAAAGTTAATAGTTTTGAAAATCATTACAGTGTGATTCCATTATTTTGTTTCTTTTTGCAGTGCAACTAATGCTCCATGCATCATAGTAATGTTTCTCTTTTGGTGCTTCCAATAAAACTTGTTCTGACTCAGAGCTTCCTCTAGGAAATGTGTTATGAAAATGGCAATTTAGAAATACTCCGAGATGCTCACGAGTTGGATGTGGGATCACAACAGACCTACTTGAGGACCAGACACCTCAGCCTATATGGGCCCCTTTAGAAGGAGATACATACCTAATATGATTTTCAAAAGCATTTGAGTAGCCTAGCATCTTGATTTAAGTATGAATGAGAGGCCAAATTTCTCTAGGCACTCTACATAACCCTATAATCTTCCTGGATTTTTTTTTCCTTCCTTCACTGTTTGAAATGTTGCAGATGGTGCTAGGTCTGCATTCATATGCCCACTGACCAGCAGCCTCTGGCTGGCATAGTAAGAGATTTATGCTCAATACTGTGTATTCCCTTCTATCTAAGGCAGCACTTTCTATTGGCTGTATTTTATGTAGAGACATATCTTTTATAGAGGCCTTTTACTACAGCTGTCACCCTGAAAATCATTCTGTTGCATTCAGTTCAGATCAACTACTTTGAGTGGATAAAAAAAATACCTAAAATTATTTTCTGTAATTTATCTCTTAGTCAAATGTCTGTATAGTCCATTGCCCGCTGAGTAAAGAGAATTTATAATAAATGTTAGCTAACAAGCTTCTTCCTTGCTAACTAGAGCATTAAATTCATTGATAAATGTTGTCATGAGTTGGTTTGTGAGCAAATAAATGGAGTTCAGAAGTAAGGAGAAGAAATATGAGGCCACAGAAAGGGGAGCGGAGAAATTTGAAAGCTTGACTCTTGTCAGCATTAGAGAAGAGACCTTTATCCTGTCAAAACCATGCAGGACAATGTTTTATAAAGTGATTAATGGAGGACGGAGTATGGTACCCCAAATCATACTGAAAAGTATTCAGGTGTTCAGAGATACCAAAAGGGTTGAATTTAAAACTAAAAACTGGGAATCCCATTGATCTGAGAGCAATTCATGGCACTAATGAGATAAATACAGCTGATCTTATTGGTTTTGAAGATTATCTCCCAGATAGCTCATGGCCAGACTGCCCAAGGTGTCTGAAGGTATCAGGAGACGGTATTTACAGCTTGGGCCTAAATGTAAAATAACCAGAAGCTTAAGCAACTTCCCCTCTTGCCTATCCAGTCCCAGCCAAGCATTTTGTAATTTTGACTCTTACAAGATCTTTGGAGTTACCTCTTAGCCTGCAGCACATATTTCTACTGAGGCCTTGAGGTGCTGGTATGGGGGCATTATATTTCTGAAATACGCGAAATTTTAAGACACGTCTCTATTTTGCATGTTTCCTGCTTGTCTTCATATGCATCTGTGTCATGATGGGGACTGTGATCCAGGAGATCTTCACGGATTATATTTCCTTAGTCTGCAGGCAATAGACCCTGCAATAGTCTCAGGCTTGCTGTTTTGCAAGGACTAAAGCCTGCTATCGTAATAGTGAACTGAGTTACTGGCAGAAATTAAGGCTTTCAAGGACAGGATTACAGGGAATCGGGGTTTTATGAACCACCATGGTTCCTACCTACTCAAGAACTGCTTGCAGATCCCACCGTTTCAGTCATAAATGGGACATTACCTGTGTGTCCCTTATCCAATCTCACTCCTGCTCCTGGTGGTCCCCAAGTTTGTTTCCCTTTGACAGGGACACTGATTTCCTTATCAGTCTCATGGTGGTGGTGCCTAAAATTCAGGGCTGGCACTGCCTGTGCCAGGAGCTGGCATGACTGAACAGGTCTTCAGGTAGCTTGGTTTCAAAGGGACAAATTTATTTTTTACATTGGAAGTATCCCCTGATTTTAAGGACAAGAGAGAGGTCCATGGAAAAAGAGTAACCATCTTTGAGGGGTTAGACCTTGCTAAGCAGGACAGACAGGGAAGAAAGGGAACCCATATTTTTGGGCACCAGCCTGCAACCCTAAGGCCTGGCTGTTTCTGCAGGTGCTCTGTAGCTTCTTAAGAGGTTATTGCTGTGTTATTGTAGTTGCTGATACAGGTTGTAGTCAATCTGTGCAAGCTGTCGTAAAATTTGGATGTAGGTCCATGCGTGTTTAGGTCAATGCAGAGTGAGAGCAAGCAGCATTTGGAAGGGAGGCTGCTTCATGTGTGCTGCCTGCTACTGGATATTTAAGTCAAGGGGAAATTCAGTGCTTTGTCCTCACAAGAAATCGGTGAACTATGCTGCACACTACAAGTTCTGTGCAGAGTTTGCAGAAATGGCAGTGCTGAAAAATAAAATCAGCTGATACCATTGGCTCATTCAGCGCTGCAGTAATTTTAAGGCTACTTGTTGATAATATATAGATTCTAACTGGTAATTCCCACTTTTAATTGTCTTATATTTAGTTACAGCAAATGGTCCCCTTGTCCTTTAATGTAAATAAATTTGTGTGAGCATGTGTTTAATGGCCTCTTTCATATTTTCCTTTTAACCAACACTGGAATTTATTCTACTTGAGCTAAGCACCTCCATATTTTGTGGCAGTTTAGTTTCCTATCGTTCTTCTGAAAATATCATGGACAAGATAAATGGATTGGCACCAATTTGGTACTTGCGTGATTAATGTCAAAGCTATTTCTAAACCATTAGTTTGTTATACATGGCATTTTATCTTTATTTAGATAATAAATGCACTAAGTGCAGATGCTAACTATAGATTAAGAAAACTTAATTTATTTTGAAATGTAATAAACTTTGGAGAGGGGATTGCCTCCAACTGTAATGTCCTCACCCATAAGTGCTCAGTGTTAAATATTTTTATTTTAAATCCACTTTTACTCATTAGTTTGAGGTGATTGTGTGTCTAAATAACAATACACTTCAGAAACATTGATTTATGTTTTGTTAAAAAAAACTCAAACATCACCACTACTCAAAACACATTGTTTTTCCTGCACATCCCCAGCTACTGAGGGGACTGAATAATTTGATACTCAAATTCCAGTATCGGATTTTGTATATGTCACTTCTTAGTGAAGATATTTCATCATCCCCAGCAAAAACTGAAGGCTGTCCTTCAGTGCTTTTTTCACAGATTCAGGTTAAATATGTGATTTTATGCCTGTATACAGCCTGGCTGAAGGTCTGGGTCTGGGTCCCACAGGGCCTTCAGTTTTACCAGCTGCAATTTCTACTGAAAGAAGCAAAATTCCCAGCCAGCTCTTGCAGAACACATTTCAGTCCTGACTGTACAGGTGATCAGTGGATGTCACAATGGTCTGCTAAGAGTGTCACACATTGCAGAACGTCTGGGAGGGAATGATTCCGAGCGATACAAACTGTGATACAGACTGTGATACAGACACACAGTCGCTATTTGCAGTGTGTCACCTGAACCTGCAGAGCAATAAAGCAGGGAAATGGAACTATGAATTACCGTGGGGAGGGAAAGGTGGTCAATAGTGTGATATTAATGAGATTCATGGTATAGATTTCCATTTGCAGCCACAGTGCTGCTGTTAGGGAAGTAGTAACAGCTGTGATGTATCTCAAGAAGGTTAGATCTTGTGTGCTGTCTATTTAAAAGCAAGTTTTGCACCCCAAATCAGTTCTTGGTAGGTACGAAGTTATCCAACAGCCCAAAGAGACCCTAGTCTTTGATTAGCGGGGAAATTGAAGTGATGTCCATGGCACACCAATGCTACAGTTTGGAATAGCACACTGTATTTTGACTTCTAGCCTTAAATATTAGTTTCTTCCTTCCATATTGTGTCTAAAAATACTTTAATAAATTAAGGGGATTAAAATGGCCTGATTCTTGGAAGTGTTCTCCTAGCAGCAGCCAGGGAGATTGGAGAAGAGTGCCACATAACTTGAAGACATATAATTAGCACTGTCAAGCACATCTCCCCAAGGAGAGGCCTCTTTAAAAGCCTTGATTTCCAGGAATCCCTGTGGAGATCAACTTTTGTGTCCCAAGCACTTCTGCGAATTAGGCTGCTTATGTTGTCAGTGAGGTATCCTTGTGCAAATTTGAAATGTTGATAGACGTATATCAGGTTTCTGCAGGGCTTATGCATGGTGAGTCCTGTGGATTTTGGCCATTCAGAGAATGCACTGACTGGAAGAAATATTTCAGTGTGTCCCACGGTCTGCCTGCATGTGGCATCTCATGTCACACTAGCCGAGGAGTTAATTCTTCCATTGAATAGAAAATAATTTTGCAAAATGAGAGCTAGTGAGAAAGAAAACTGAACACAGGAAGATAGAAAACATCATGGCAGAATTAACAGAGTAATCTGTTCATCAGTTTGGAGAGGATGTCGAGTTCTTTTCTTTTGATTTGTATCAAATGGATCAGCACTTCTTCCAGGAATAAAGTCATCATCTTTTTCTTCCTTTTGCTTTCTTTCCTTTCCTGACTAGGACGCATAATCAATATCTATAAATTTCTTCATTTTTAATGGTCCAATGCGAAATTTTTTACAAAATACTTTTAACTAAGTCTTAATAGGCAAAACACTTGTTTTCAGTGATCACCTGAAGGCATGTTGGTCTTCACTCCTGCTCAGCACTCAGAGTGAAACCTTCATCTGATAAGAAAAGAAAGAGGAAACAGTGACCGAGGTGTACCTTTATCTTATACCTTTACACAGGAACCTCTTTATTCCTGGGTAGGAAATGTTGCAACTGCATTTTCACTGCCTTTTTTGGTATTAAATTTTAGGGTTTTCATTTAAAAACTGGCAACCAAAACATATTTACCTCGCTATATGTGCTCCTGCTTTTGGTAGGAATCATAGAATTGTAGTAGAATGGTTTGGGACCTCCCTGCCATGGGCACAGACTTCTGTCCCAACATCAGGCTGCTTAAAGCTATGTCCAATTTGACTTTGAACACTTCCAGTGATGAGACACTTACAATTTCCCTTGGCAACCCGTTTCAGTCTCTCCCCCTTCATTGTAAAAAATGTCTTCTTTGTATCCAGTCTAACCTCACCCTCTTTCAGACATGGAGGTTTTGGATCTTTGTATTTGCATTGCAGACTTGAGCGCATTTAATTAAAATAAGAACAAAAGCATATAAGCATTTCCAGTTACTTGGGTGTCATTAATCTTTGGATTAATTTTCTTTAGGCAGCTATAATTTCCATGTGATGCTATCGAATAGCAGTTGCCTGGGTTGTAGGACATAGCTCCTAAGTAGGAATCTGCTGCAGGAGTGTTGTAGATGTGAGCTGGATCACAGATGATTGTTTGGCTTGATGAACAAAACCTGAGTCATGGTTTGCGTGCTGGGGAGAGCAAATCAAGGTGAAGAGCATGCATTTATTGCATTGTGGAATATAAAAGGGGAAAATAAGAAATGAGAGAGCATGAATATATGCATGTCTGCAGGTGTACTTGTGTTCAGAGACCTCTAACTCTAGAACTATTCCTTCTTTGTGGTCAGGATATGGGTATTCAGGAGATCTAGGAAATATCATTCATGTCCCAGCTGTGAGGTAGCCTGAGTTCGCTGCACTTCAGCAGAGCACTTGACCTACCTACTTTTAAACAGGGTTGCTTTTTCTTGCCACCTCTCTGATTGCACTGTTCCACTTTGAATGCGTCATTAAAAATTCCTTGGAACGGAGAGAGCCTGTTCCTCTCTGGCATGTCAGGTCATTCCTAATTCATGCCATAAGAACATTTGGGGAAGCATTTGCCTGAGAAGTGACTGCAAGCACATGTGAATTTTCTAGTTACTCTATTGGTTAGCTAGTTTTCTTTGCTGTTCTGTGTTCCATCAATATTTAAAGTTTCCACTGGGTTCAGTTTCTGCTAGGGGATTTTCCTCAGTGTAAAATAAGCAGAAGGTACTTCAGGGTTGTAGCATTTCTGGTTGATATTTTCTTCTTAGAGGGGCAGTACTTCGATGTGAATTACTTGGAGAAGGCAGGATTGTGACAGTATGCCTAAGGGCTGACTATCAGACTGGAATGAATGAGAGTATATATGCATTAGCTGTGTGAAACACTGCAGTGCTGAAGTATATGCTTGTGAGTTTGTACAAGATATACAGCAGGCTTTCTT
Organism: Mohoua ochrocephala; assembly: GCA_013398855.1. NCBI lineage: Eukaryota > Metazoa > Chordata > Aves > Passeriformes > Acanthizidae > Mohoua > Mohoua ochrocephala. The sequence continues at coordinate 220,245 of VZTA01014657.1, forward strand.
GGATAAGGAATTACTCAGGTTTTGTACAGGGAGCTCTTATGTGTATTGATAGCTGGCTCTGGAGCTGTACTGTGACCTCCTGGCTCGCACTCTGAAAGAAATTCCACATACTGCTTTATCCCGCACTGGAGCCGTGATGCCGCTGAGGCTATAAATGCAAACATGAACCAAAAGCAGGGTGGAACAGTTCTGTGCTGTAACTTGCTGGTCTTTTTGCTGCACGGGCTGATCACAGGTCAGCTTGAGGGTAATCCTTTCATCTTTCCACTATGTATGTCCAAAGGCCGTCCTCATCAGCGATAGCCCTTCTCTTGTGAAAAATGAATTTACTGTTGCCAGTCCCACTGCATGGGCTCTGCAGGTGGCATTTCTGGGCAGTATCTTCTGGGATCTCTGGGGAGGTCAGGTGCCACAAAGCAATGCATTCAAACAGTAAAAGTAAAGATCAAATTATCAAAGGCAACCATTTGCTTTCTTTTGGTTTTTTTTTCATAATGTTTAACTGCAGATATAGATTGTGCTACCTAGGTTTGGGTCTGGAGTTTTGGGCTCATTTATACATCTGTGTATGTGCCTCGTAAAGGGCACAGCTTATCTTGGGTAGGCATGGTTTGATTCCAGCTCACATTCCAACAACCTTCAAAACAGACTGTGAAGTTCTAGGCCAAGAAGTAAAAAGGGGGACTTGAACAGTTTTAATTTCTAATTTGATCTGACATGTGGATGTAAGACATCGTTTGTATTACTCTGTGTGCGGGCTGATCAGAGAAGTGATAGATCCCTCACTGTCATCCATGGAGCACAGGATTTCAGGATGCAGCTCCAGACTTGGCAGCTTCTGGGAGAGAAGGGGGGTCTCTGCAGCAGATGGGAATCAAGCTGTAATTTTGTATTCCCCACCCTGGGCCATCAGCCCAAAATGAGAAGGGAACTGCTGCAGGCAAAGGCTGCAGGGCCGCATGTTTGCTGAATTAAAAAGGACTGGAGGAGAGATCAGCTGGGACAGAATGACCCTTCTTTATACCTCCCCACACTTTTTGAAGGGATTGAGTAGTGCTTCGCGTATGACTGAGGCCCCTAAACGGTCTTGTTCAGAGTTTTCAACTTTGATGTAGTGTATTTGCACTGGATCTTGATAAACTTGTTTAAAGCCATATTGTAAGAAATGTGGTGTGGCTAAAATTGTAGTACTGCACCAGATCATAGCTGCTCACGAGACACTTCTGCAAAGCAAAAAGGCTATGGAACCTTTTTAGAAATTCATGATTTTGATCAAGAAGAGGTTGAAATATACATTTAACAGCATTTTATTTCTCATTTTGCAAAGATCTTTTTGAATGGCTTTCAAACAGGCAACAAAACTGAAACAAAGTGAGGTTTATAGGAGATGTATGATTCCAGAGGTAATTATAGAGAGTGTTACTAAGACAGAGCACCTAAAACAATGCAACTTAATTATCCCAAGATAGATGTATAACAAATCCTCTCAAGATTAATTAAGGTCAACAAACACATTGAAAGTCTCACAGAGGGTAAAAAATAGGAAGGTTCTTTAGTCATTAATCCAATGTTAAACCTGAAAGATCTTATAGAAATAAACTCAATAAGAGAGGAAGACGGAAAGTAGAGGAATGATTTAGCCATAGAGCACAGAAGTTGCGACTTAGAGTTTGCAGGTTTTGGTTTGGAGTCACTTTGATGACAGTCAGAATGAACCATTTCTACTCTTAACTTTAAGGGAAATGAAAATGCAGGTATTATTAGCATCTTTTAAAAGACACCACTTTTGTGGGTAAAAATACAGAGTAAAAATGTCTGGAACCCGTGATCAGTGTTAGTAATCAAGTTTGTCTGTTGTCATGAGTGCCCTTTGCTGTCCTGCAGTCTGTCCACGGTAGTGCCTCGAGCTGTAGTATCCCCTCTCTCCTATCTCTTCTCCATAAAACATTCCTGGAGATGTGGAAGCTCCTTTTTGCCACTCAGGTCAGGGCTTCATATTGGCTAAGAGCTTGTGTCTCAGAAGGGACAGCTGCCAGGATTGTTGAGTCAAGTTCCCAGTTCAGAGTCATCCTGGACAAGTGTGTGGCAGCCAGTCTCTTCTACGTCTTGGGGGTTTTTTGCCCTGTAAATTGAAAGTCCTGCTATTTGCCATTTCCTGCACGCAGGAAATGCACTGCGTAGGTGCCAAATCTCCTCACTCCGTTGCTTGGCTATAAATATTAACAGGGCAGAATACTTGACTTGGTGACCTAAGATGGGCATTAACTCAACAGGTTCTCTGCTGACAGCATTAGAATATGAACTCCTTTAAGAGCTTGACCTTTTAATCACATACAATTTTGCAGGTTAAATAATAACCTTTTGATGGGTAGAAGAGACTTGGGATGGTCTAGGTTTTAAAATTCCAAGTAGTGTCTTCAGTGGCAAGTTTTCATTCAGCTTGGCAGGCCCTCACCTGCCCTAGCTGACAGTGAAATCCTTTTGGCAAATGAGAGGACATTTGCTTGTGTGTTAAAGGGGACAGAAGCTCTGCAGGATAAAGCAGTCTGAAAACATCAGTGAGATATTGGATTTATCAATGTAATGTCACTGGATAGTTGCAAAAAGTCTCACCTGATTTGATGAGTTGGAAAAGGAAGTACAAGGCTGTAGAAAAGCATTTTGATAGGCTGCATTGTGCTTAATGATGTTATATTTTGAATTTGGGAAAGTCATAATCTGATACAGACTTTTAGTGACACTTAGAAGGATGGGTGCCACTAAATCCCCATCAACACACCTCAGTGGCATCTGGTCCCATTAAAAAATGCTGTAGCTCTCAAAATTCAACCACACAGAGGAAATTTCCAGGAAGTATCTGAGGATCTCATGACAATTATTTGTACTTTGGGCTAAAAGGGACACCATCTTTTAAAGGTGTTTTTCACCATTTACCAGCTTCCACTGTTCAGGTGAGAGTTGCAAAACCAGAGGTTCTCACAGTCATCACCAGTTTGCTTACCCATGAACACAGTAGTGGAGCCCTCTTTTTGCAGCAGCAGACTCCATATTTCATATATACAAATGAGAAACATGTCAAAACAAGGATTTTCCACTGGAATAGTGCAGTTCCAGAAAGTAGAAACTTCATGGGCACATATACAATTTGATGCCTTTTTCAATCAGAGGGATTGGAAGCAAATAGTTTGCTCATGTCATTTAAGTAACGCTGAATTGTTTCTCTCAATTAGTTAAAACATTTCATTTTCATGCTGTTTCATTTAATTCCATTGATACTTTTGTACTATAACATTCATTCTATGTTAAAATTTTTTTAATTTTCTTTTGTATTGTTTCAATGTTCATTTAAAGCATCCTCTTCTCTTTTTAAACAAAAAAGATTCATCTATATGAAAAAACAGCCTTTCCGTATTTCACAAGTTTTGCAAGAATTTTTAAGTATTTCTAAGGTTCACAAGAAACATCAACTCTTGTGCTATTTTGCAATACAAATGCATTTCAAAATGACATAAGATCCCACTGAACAGAAATATTTTCTTCACGGTTCTAGTCGATAAATTGCTTTTGGACTGTTACAAGTACTGACAGGATGTATTATTACTTCTACTGGGTGGTATTTTTTCATTATGTCTTCAGTCTGAGTTCTGTCTAGAATGTGCTTAAGTACTCATTATATTGATCTTGTATCACAGGCTCATTTTTTTTAAAAAAAAAGGTATGCATTATTCAGTTTTTCAGTGATCATGACCACATTCTGTGTATAGAGGAGGGGGTCAACGTCTTTCCAAAGAGGCATTTTATGCAATTCCTGTTCAGGTTATCTTAGTACAGCACTCTGCTCTTTGGTTTTTTGTGGTTTGTTCATTGTTGTTTTGTTTTGGGTTGGTTTTTTTTTCTCTGAGTGGCATGTTATTATTTCTAATCACAAACTAAAGAGCTATTTCCATTAGTCGGCCATGTGGGCCTTCTGGTTTTGTTTGTGGGGGGTTTGGCAAGGTTACCCACATTCCTTGGAGAGGGCTGGGTTTTGCCATTCATTTACACGATTCCTTAGGATAGCTGGGGTAGGTATGGTGAATGGGCTGCTTCAAAGCAGCACAGCCATCCTGAGTTGACACCCAGGGTTTCTGGCTGTTTGGATGTGTGCATGCTTTGGAGTGTTCTGCAGCCTACAGCCAGCTCAAAGCCACAGACACCATCACACCACCTTCCTCTGCAGATGGTGCTTGCCCCAGCCCTGAGGACGTAACTCTTGATTTCTGTTTGCTTCTACTGCAAACCTCTTGCCTTTGCCAATCACACTTTTGTCTTAGATAAACCTAATCAAATGTCTTTAGTTTCTCAGTGAGACATGTGATTTACATGCTGGCCAGTGCTGGTCACTCTTTTGTGCTCTCTCAGATCAAAAATAATCAGGAAAGCACTGAGGCAGAGTGGAGATGCAGCGCTTTACATGAGGCAGCTGAGCAGAACCAAATCTAGTGGGTAGATGTCCACTAAATCTGGGTTGGTAGGTTGTTGGTAGGTTGGCCAAGGCTTAAAGCTACCAAAAAACCTTTCTTTTGGGCTGCTCACACACGACATTTTGATGGTGAGGACTGTGCATTAGCAGTTTCAGGACAGCTTGATTTTAGAATTGCATTTTAAAGTTTAGTCTTCATGCAGTAATTGTAACTGAAGATTTCTGGAGTGCTTTAGATTTGTGGTGAGCAAGAACACAGCCTTCCCTCTCCCCCATGCTGCCCTAGTGGTTGATGAGAAGAAAACCTATATGAGGTGTGCTACAAGTGTACTTTCTACACTCACTTTTACAATCCCTGTAATATGTGAATATATTTTAGTTTTTTGTTAACTGCAATTAACAAGAAAGGATGAATCTGCTCTCCTCTGTGATTTCCAGAATGGGAAGAAATGTTGCAGGTTTGTTTTCTCTCAAACTAACTCAGAGCAGTGCAACCAGCCAGGCTTTTAGTGAAATGTGTAGCTAAATGTCCAGGTTTCTTTAGGTAACCCTTCCCCTGTATTCCTGCTGTGAACTCATCCCAAAGCCTCCTATGTGTGATGGTAGGACACAGAAGAGGGAAGGAGAGTGCCTGTGAATTTAACTGTTATCCCTGCTTCACAGAGTATTTACAATACTTCTCTCTGCTGTCAAAAAACAAGTACCAGAGATGATATGCTCCCCAGTTATTGGGAAATTGTTTTCCTATTTATTTTATGCCCTGAGTGCTCAGTACTCTGCATTAAAGAGGAAGGCTAAAGAAAGACACAGTATTTTGCTTGACTTGTCTCCTGTGCTAACAAAAGAAGCAAACCAGAGGGCATAGCTCATATAAAGTCCAGAGAACACCATGTTTCTTATTCCTGAGGTTCTGCACAGGAGCAAACCGAGTGTAAAAAAAACCCAACAAACTGAAATGTTAAAATAAGCATTTCTAATGGTGCTGTTAAGGGATCATTTGCTGTCACAATGACACTCCATCAGCAGGTCTGAAAAAGGTGCAAGATTCCTTGGCCACGCTGGTCCAGATCTTTCATGGCACATTTTCCACTGCAGATGGTCATATCAGAGCTGGAGGCAGGCAGGACAAAGGGGAAAAAAGTGTTCCCCCCTCCCCACCCTGCCCCCACCCCCTCCCCCCCCCAAATTCTAGTTTCCAAGGCTACAAAACTGAGAAATAAAATCAAAGGCATGACTGTCATTTGGTGTCACTGAAAATGTTTTGCTAAGTGTTCCAGTAAAGATGATACAGTAATGGTGTCACATTGTGCATTTATATGTCACAATGCTTTTTACAGTAGCTATAGACTTTCAGATGCACTCCTTGATAATCCGGCAATTTTATCATCAGGGAGTGATAACCTCTCAGATATGAAAGCTGATGTCAGCGTCTTCTGCCACTTTGATCTGCGCGAGCTGATGCCTTGAAAATTAATGAGAATACTACATGTGAAATCAAAATCAATCTACTGTGGATTCTTTCCTCTCTCCGCCTTTCCAGGAGAGCTGGCAGGGGGAGGGGGTCGGTGAGAGACATGCGTTATCAAATCTGAAGCATGGCAGAGTATAAAGGCTGTAATCTCATCTCAGGATTCTTATGGCTTTAATAAACTCTTCATGCTTCATTCTTGCAGTTTACTGCATCACAGGGACCCCTCTGCAAAATTGCAGCCGTAAATTTTCCCTTCTGCTGGACAGATTTTACTCCCTTGCTTTGGTATATATGTCATCCTGCTTTCAACAGAGTCGAGACATGACGAAACTGATTAAATATTTGTATTACCTCTTCAAAATACACAGAGAAAAGTAATTTCTTAGATGGAGGGAAAGAAGGCAAGAACATTGTTGAGTATAGTTCGTGGGGACTTCTTGGTGTTTACAAACAGACAGCAAAAAGTAGAATTCAACTTCTGTCACCTCTTGGGATGAAAATTCCTTGTCGCTTGATCTGAGATTGGCAAAGTATCTCTATTACCATTGGCATTTGGCAAAAGGTATTAGTGAGTCATCCAAAAAAGCATTATTGTCCTGCCATCTGCTCCCACATCTGCTTAAGCCTTGATGGCCCCCAAGAAACTGTCTGCCATTAGCAGTGATCCCTAAAAATAAAGTCCTTTTTACCATGAGTAAGTGAGCTAAGTAGACCATGTTCTCCCTTAAGATGCTCGTCTGGCTGTGATTGCACATTAATTATGTTTGGGGCTGACAGTTGTAAATTGCAGTAAGTGTTTGTTGGCCTCTGCTGGAGGAATATGTGAGGCGGAGCCTATTTCATCTCTGTTCTTCCTCTCCAAGGCCCAGGCGTAGCCTCAGCTCACCCTGCTGCTGGCAAAGCTTCTCCTTGTGCAACATGTACAGCTCGCTGGGGCCGGCTGATGTGGCACAAGGCCGGCAGCAGCAATTGCTGTTGAACCGAGCACAGCAAGGTGTGACACCTTCGTGTCCCTGCTGCTGTCACCCGCTCCCGGGAGCACCGCGGGCTGCAGTTTCCTCAGCAGTAGTGCTAGAGCAGAGATGGTTTCAGTGTTCTGCAGTGATGGGATATCTGTGCCTCCCATTTTCCAGCAGGAAAGGCATCCCCAGAGCTGCCAAGGGAGGGAAATTGCAGAGTGGAGCTGGAGTCAATACAGCTGGCAAGAGCCCGTGACAGCAGTTTGGTATGCACAAGTGAGTGAGCATCAAATCACCAGTCTGAACTGGAAGAAGGCATCTCTGGGCACTCTATGCATGCATTGAGGTTGTAATCTGCACTACATGGAAACTGTACTTACAGCTAGGAGTAAAGTTTTACGTGTTTGGTCTTCATTGCAGACTGTTTTCAATGTTAAAATGGGGTGACAGTGTGACACTAGTAAAATATTTGCTTTATGTTTTGACAACTCGGAAACAAACTAATCAGAACCTCTTTTTTTGGGGGGGTTGAGATGATCAGAGACATGTCCTTTTACATGGACAATGACCTTAAGAGCTTCATCTCCGTTTTCCTAAACTTCTCCAGTAAGCTGCAGAAAAGGTACCATGCATCACAAAAGTTTTCCATTATGCAAAACTGCTTAGTCTAAAACTTTAAAGTTAAAAGCACTGCCCTTACATTTCTTTTGTTTCAGGGACTTGTGCTCAAATTAATCATGACAAATATATAGAAGGCTCTTTTACTGATAATGAAAAATAAATTTAAATAACCCTGGTGCCTTGGTATAAATGTCACGAAGTTTGAAAATGCAAGTCTAGAGCACCAAAACTCAAAGGTCTTCAAATTAAGAGCCAATTTTAAATTTGCAGTTATCATGCTGGTTTCAGCAGGGAGCAAGTCTAAAAGAATGCAGTGCATGAATTGAAAAAGCAGCGAAGATTTATGTGTCTGCATTACCGTTGCCAAAAGAATATTTTCCTTCTTTATTTTTAATGGCTCATATAAAGTCTGTAGATTCCTAAGGAAAGGAAGAAAAGATACTAAGCCTTAAATATGAAGACAAGCATGAAAAATAAACATTTCATAGTTGAGGAGGCATGTAAGATGGATGGGAAGGAAGATGGATAGACAATAAGTAGAGTTTCTTCTGGCCTTATTTCCTCTTGTCCTACAAATCCGATCACTCATTCTGACCACCCACATCCATGCTGGGACCCATTGGTGTGTGGCAGTGCTTCTGCAGGTTCCTCACCAGGTCTAGTTGCATTTGTAAGTTGTAAATGAAGACCAGTGACTAAGCTCTTCTGTTTTAGCCAGGTGCAGCCCTCAGGCAGCTCAGCAGTGATATGTACCCTCATGTATACTCACAGTGTTCCTAGGACCTCTGTCCTTCCATAAAGAAAAGTCATGAGGGTTTGTTTGTTTGTTTGTTTGTTTGTTTTTAATTTCCTCAGCTCATTATTTTCTTGCCATTAGCCTGTGGAAGGCTTTGATGCCTGCAATATTCCATGATTCCCTTGCTCAGCTCTCAACCTGCATAGCCACCTGAAGCACTTCTGCATCACGGTGCACCTCTGGTCTGTAGGACACTGCTGCTCTTTGCAGCCCTGAGTGCTGAGGATGGAACACAAAGCCCTCCTACAGTGAGTGTGCCAGCTGTATGTATGTGATGAAAAGACCTCAAGGACCTTTATAATGTCTCACTGATGTTTTGCCTAACAGGTTGTAACAAATAAAAAAAAAAGGTGATTGAAATATAGAACACCAGATTCTCGTTCTCAGTGGATAGAAAAAAAAATAAAATGAGGATTTCCAAAGTACTTAGGGGATTTAGGAAGACTGGTTTCTTAGGAATTCATTAGGAATTCGTAGAGCTGGACAGGAAATTATTATCCAAAAGATATTTTAGCAGAAAATATGATTCCTGCTGTTAAAGGCATTTTATTTCCAGTGGCAAAGCTGAAAAGTCCATTTCAGGTTGCTTTCAATACTTGAACTTTAGAGATCTATGGATCTATGAATAAGAGGCTAGGGGGTACATTCTGGTAACTTGTATTTCCAGCCCTTTCCGTCCCCTCTGAACAGGCTCCGAAGTACTGATATTTCCAATGTGCGCTGTGCCAAAATACTTGTGACTAAGCTGTACCTCACAGCCTGACACCAAAATAGATGCAGTGCTTTAGGGAAGATGTAGTTCGTTGTAGGATTTTGGGCCACGAGCAGGGCAAAGAACCACAGCTTCCAGAAGCCACCTTGGGGATCTCAAATGAAGAAGCAGCCCCTGCAGCATTGCTCTCAGTTTTAGACAGACAAGGACTACACTGATGAACCTTCACATCTCATTGCAAGGTCTATTTGCTCAAGGCTTTCCTTGAAGAAGAGAGGTTATGTGCTGAACTGATTTGACAATAAAAGCATCAATATCAGTTCTGCAATCCTTTATGAACTCATAATGTTTTAAATTGAAATACATTTGTTCAGAGCCTGCCATGAGTGTATATATATCCACCAGAGAGGAAAATAAAGTATTGTGCTATTTCTGATCCACCAGCAGCTGCACAGAGGCTGCTGCTCTGTGTCAAATGTGCTACTTAACCAGGTGGAACAGGGACAACAGAAGGTTTTCACAACCACATCCTCCTTCCATTTTCCTGCTGTGTTGCTTGCTGCATTTCCAAGGTACTGAGGTCAGAGTCAAAACTTTCCTGAGGACTGGAAATTTTCAGAGATATCCAGGACAGCTCACCACCCAGCTCCCACACCAAACCCTACACATTTCAGGGTCAAGATATGAGTCTATTCAGTCGAATAAGATGCTGTTTCTTGCAGGTTTATTCAGTCCCTGTAGTACATGCAGGAGCAGAGTAGGATTCCAGAACAAGTCATTGCAGGATCCAAGGGAGAAATGAGTGGATATCTGCTAAGCAGGAGGGTGTCCAGGAGAACATATTAGCCCATGTACTCCCCAGTACTCTGACCAGACCTGTTTTAGTGAGATTTGTGATCTGTGCTGTGTCCTAGAACATCAGAGAATTCAGTCAGTGTAAAGCAATTCTTGTTCAGAGTGATGCCATGATGATTTTTTACCTTATTTATAGATCCCTTTATATACCTCTTTATATAGCCTTTTATATAGCTTTTATATATCCTTAGTGCTTTTAGCCCACACACTTGTAACTCCCTCAGTCTGATACCCCGTGTCCCGTTAAGCCAGGAGACCAAACATCCTGGAAGCCTCACGTCTAAGGGTCAGAAAGCCCCAGACACCAAGGTCCTCTCTAGAACACATCCTGTAAACTGAGATAGGCCCATCCAGGGGGGAGACTCCTCAGGATGGGGGATTCATTCGAGTCTCTCATTGGGGAATCCTTGATAGATGTGTTAATTTGCAAGGCCTATAAGTTGTACACACGATCTATCAGGTGTGTGCATTCCGGTGGGCATTCCAGTGGGGGCGTCCCGGGGTGTGCATTCCAGTGTGCACTTTGGCGCACTCCACTTGGACGGTGTGGTGCACCAAGGATCCTGAACAAATACCGAGGTAAAAACCCCTTTCCCTTTAACCGTGTCTGGCTCTCAATTTTAAGACCAGGGAAAAGGCAGCAATAGGAAACATTGCCCTGTCTTTGGTTTTGAGCTGGGTATCTCAAGAGCCAAAGGCAGGCTACAGGCTTGGTAGCAGTGTTTGGATTGTCTCCTCCCATTGTCATGCGTTGTCCCTGTTGCTTGGCGTTTGCTACTTTTCTGTCCATTGTGCTTGCTCAGCTACTTCATCTGTTCTCCTAACAAAGCTACAAGAAACAGGTTAAGCTACATATTAATGTTTCAGTGCAACACTGCAATTTGATAACAATAAACAGAAGCTTTTATGAGGCTGTAAATGTCTCTTCCATTTATAAATATTGTACTATAACTGCAGGCTCTAGGGTTATCAGGCAGTCAAACCTTTCATCAAAGCCAAATAGTTCCTAAAGTACCACTCTTAAAAATCTTTTGCAGGCATTAATGTTTCATTAGTTCTCTCAAATGAGTCTCCTTGGGAATCTGTATAGCAAGTGAAATCTAGCTCTAACCCATGGAAAAATTAACTGCATTTTTAATTCCCTTCTTTAGAATTTGCTCCACATGGCTTGTGGTGGTACATAGCTGGTGTTCCAAATGTACTCAGCTTAAAGGGTAGCAGTAAAATTAATAACATATGTACAAATGTACATTATACCAATGTGCACTCACCCTCCAGCCAGGATTCTTTCTGCCCATCCAACTCTCCATCTATCCCTTGCTTTTCCATGGAGGGGGACTTCCTGCCTCTGCTTAGCCAAGCCAAATTTAAGGAAACTACTCTGAAGTTGCACTCCCAGTGCGACAACCAAGAAAGCCCTGTCCAGGTATTTGATTGATTCACAGATTCTCAGGGCCGCAGGGACCACTGCGACTTCCATAAATACACATTGTTTCTACCCAATGTGCTTGAAACAAATTGTGCCAGCAGCACGCACAGCCTGTGTATTCGCCATTCCTTTCTACCTCCAGCCTTGCAGAGTACATATCCTCAGTTCCTGTTCAGTGTTTAAATGTGTGTAATTGGCAACCTGTTGTCACTGCACGTTGGCATGGAGCTTTATAATTGGCGTGAAAGAAAATTATTTGGGCATCTGTAATGGCTTTATCTCAGTTCCTATCTAGCCTTCCAAGCAGTGCTTAATTTTGTGCAGCTTAAACAGGAAACTTTTAATATAAAACACAGATTGAACCTGCATCTTTGAATTCACGAATGACTGACAGTTTTTCCTCTGTGAGCAGGGTTTTTGGGGATAGTCAAGGCCTGAACTCATCAGCAGATATGCTTTGTAAGCATTTGTGGTGTTACAAGGCCTCCTAGGGGTGGAAACAAAAGGAAATGCCTGCATGCTACCTTTGCTGGGATGTTGAGATTTGGCATAGTCGGTGCTGGAGGGAGGAGAGAGGGAAGGGAAGGGCAGGAGCATATCAGGAAGGTGCATCCCTGGGTGCCTGGCTGCAGGTGTGGGAGTGGGCATGAGCACGTGATGATCTAGACTGCTGTCCACACTGTGGGTTTGAATAGGGTTGTAGCTCAAAGTACAGTGAGCTGATTTGTTCCTTATTTGGCCATACCCTTCTCAGTGTGACCTTGGCTCTCCCAGTTCAGAGAACTTTGGATTTTGGGATGAAATGAACTGCTTGCATTGGGAAAAAGTGGGAGTCTGTCTTTGAGAGTGAGCCTGAACATGGTTATACCTGATGTCAGCAGGTCTGTAGATTGCTGTAAAATGTCCGCAATCATCTCATTCCTCTCACATCTCTGTTATTGAACCAATTGCAAGTGTATTTACTGAGACCCAAAAGCTCTGGTAAACAGGGAGTCAGCAACAAAATGGTCACATATCTGACAGTTCCTGCAGGAACCTGATTGGACTGGTTAGTCTACAATATCTGTTTCTGTAGTCTGGAAGAAACTGTTCAGTCTCTGACAAAAAAAAAAATAAATTAATATTGTATAATTAGTAGAATGAAAAATAGTAATGGGCGAAATCCCATTGTATGGGTGCTGTGAGGCTGCGTGGTGCCGTAGCTTGAACTGCCCCTACAGCACAGTCAGCACAAGGTTATGCATCCAGGAATGCACACCGTGGCTCCTACTGGGTGGATGGCGTGGAATGTCCCATGAAATGGTGTCTCAGGAGAGGAGCTGAGCGTTGCAAGAGTCTCAGCCAACAGAGCGTGAGGCGATGACTCCTGCAAAAACCTGCCTGCAGCAAATCATTACAACAGGGCACAGGGATGTTGTCCTGGGCCACGTGCTGAAAGCATTTGTCCTGCAATGTCACGTGATCGTTTCCAGTGAGTACAGAGTCCCAGTTTGTGAATTCACTCCCTGAGTTTTCCCTCTTTCTTTCTCTCACCCTCGATAAAATTGCTGTCTGTGGCAGTGACAAGGCAACATGTAAATACCTTGTAGAGGAGTTATTCATCATTGATGCTGGCAGTTTGAAGTCATAATCAAACAGCATTTGGCAGGAAAAAGTTTTTAATGAGAATGGCATTAAAGAATTTAGTTTAAAACACGTGAAGGGATTCTTCTTTGCACATGCCTCTTGCTTCTCAGCCTTCCAGTTCTTTTTCTGTCCACTAAAGGGCTAAAAAGAAAAAAAGAAGGCAATTTGGGGTTCATTGATTTCACATAAAGTCTTTGCCACTTAGGTCCCCACAAACAAGAGCTGCGAGAAGACTTTAGACTCAGGGAGAAGTGCAGCAGAGATTTTTGATACCAGAAATCTCTAGGGGAAAAAAGGCATCATGAAAATAATTGGCTGGAAAATGAAGCTGGCCAAAATGAGTATATAAATAAAGTGGAAATGTTTAACAGGTAAGGAACAGCTAACCTCAAGGTGGGGTGAATGATCTTTCTGTGACATCTCTCTAAAGCAACTCCTAGTGCTCAGTCAGGAATTACAGGGTCAATGCAGAGATTATTTGGTATTGATCTTTGGCCTGGCTTTATGCAGAGCATAAGCCTGTAAAATTACAATAGTCCTTGCAAATTTATTAAAATGGCTTGAAATTTATTAATCACTTTAGAAATGCAGGTCATGGACTCTGAACTGGAATAATAAAGCTTTAAGCCACTAGCAATTATCTGAGAAGTTTGTACAACACGATGGTTCAATTACCCTGTGTGCGGGTTTCCCAGATAAACTGCAGCCAGACCACATTTGCCATCTGTCCTTTCCTAAGGAAATGGGGTTTCCAGCCCTCCCCAAATTCACACCGTGCCCCACCATCAACAATTATTCTCATTAGTCAGGTAAATCTGCAAATTTTTACAAGGATATTTAAACAGATTATTATTATCAGAATCAAAATATGCCAGACATGAGAAATGGGAGATATTAGAAAAAGCTATGGGCACGCATTTCTGTTCAGGGGAGCAGCAGGGGGCTGCTTTCTTATCTACACAGTAATAATGGCTGTGCTGTCGTATCCCATTGCTCCTGATAAAGGAAGAGGTCATTGTTGTACATATTTTTTGACAGAATGAGGTCGTTGATGTTATCTCTGATTAGTTGAATAATGATCATGACAGATTCTTAGTTGTCTTACCTTAGAAATGACAGACTTCTTTCCTTTCCTGGCTGACCTTTTTTTCTTAAGGGAAGCTGTACTTGCAAAGCAGCCACAGATACTGAGAACTGTGGGGGCTGGGTTTTCTCCTCTCTCCTTGTGCAAGGGTAGTGTAAAAAAAAGGGGAAGAAACTTTAGTGGCTGCTGTAGCAGCAAGAGCTCCCGTTTATCTTACAGTAGTACACACAAAGGATATGATCTCTGTGGAAGAAATTCCTCCACCTCAGCCGTGGCAGGTTGTTGCCCCACAGATGAGGAAGGAGAGCTCCTTGCAAGGTTATTTTATTAGATCATCTGCTTTGCCCTCAATAGCATCTCAGCCTTGTGCCCTGCTACCAAGCATAATAATGTGACTAAAACACCTCTTAACATTTAACAGCCCCATTAATTTTCCATTGATGCACCACACAGACTAAGGGATTTGCACCCTTGACCTTGGGCATCTAACACATAAAATATTAGATTATGTTTTTGCAACTCTTTTGTACACTCTCAGTCTTTCAGTGCTGGGAGCACAGACAGTTATAACCAGCTTAGTCAGACAACATAAAAATTTAAACTTTTCTGGCATAGACAAGGCTAGAGACACAGGAGAAATTCAATGTCCTTGTCTTGTTTAATAAGTCTGCAAGCTTGAAAGTCTTATTAAGCATTCAGAAAACAGAACGTGACACACTTAAAGAAAGTTTGTGGAAATTACCTTTTCTTTTTTTTTAAATTCCTGTGGAAGTCTCCTTGAAAAACTAGAACTGAGAACAGAATTCTCTTTTTTGGTGCCTTACAGGAATTTGGATTGAATGTGAACTGTTTTCTTTTCCTCTCCATTCAGTTAGCTAGCAAATGGAAAACATATTTTGTTTGAAAAACCTTTAGGGAGTGAATAGAAATGAAGTTATTGTAAACAACACTGCATTAGAGAAGTAATATAAATGAGCTGCTGTTTTCCTGTGGAACTGCTCCTGAATTTGACTTGAAATGCAATGAACTAGATCACAGACACACCCTATAAGGACTGGTTAAATCATAGGGAGTAGAAAAGAATTTTAAAGTTAGATCTAGAGCTGACCTATATCTGTTCTCTGGATCACCCTTCCTCCCTGCCCACCATACTTGGATAAATTTGGAGTGTTTAGTGCATGTTCTTAGCTACTCTCTTAAGCAGCTCATGGGAACTAATAAATCACTAAGACTTCACGAGGACAAACTTTAGTGAGTTAAGTGGCTGCTTTCCTGGAAAACTCCTTCAGACACCTCTTACGTTATTTCCAGCAGGAAGAAGGATGAGATGCAGATACGGGGAGTCAGGAAAGCAGGAATAAGCTCTCAGATGAAGCGTGATGCTGTATTTCTGAGTCTAGTGTGACACATGCAGCACCTCTCGGGATCTGGCAGGAAAGCAGGGAGGCTCTGAGACCCTCTGCAGTGTCTGTGCTGGGTGGTGTCAATCTGGACCACCTATGGAGCCCTTAGGGCTTTCTAGGCACTGGGAGTGTCTCATGCTGCAGATTTTTTGAGGTATGTTCTAAGCAACAACACATCTTTTTCTTTAAATTAAATGATTCCTCATTTTGCATCCCGTTAGGAAGCTAACTCAAAGAGCTGTAGTGATCCAGCTCGTCATCCTCTATCATCCACCGCAACGAAAATAATGAACAGCCCCTTTGTAGAAAAAGAGAGGGGGCAGTCTGGGATGGAGCAAAAACAAGCTGACAATCTAAAGTTATAACCACAAAGAGAAAGACAAAATAATATTTTCTGAGGTTGTTATCAGGGAAAGTTAATAAAGCTCTAATGAGTATTAATTTATATCCATATAGATTGCTAACTTCTGTGCTTTTGCTGACACGGCGAGCTATCAGTATTTAAATGTCTAGTATTTCTTTTGATTTGCCACAATTAATGTTTCATGGCGTGCGTGTGAGTTTATAAATTAAAAAATTTAATTACAAGTTGTTCTTCTTGGGGTTTTTTTTGTAAAGACCAAATGGCAAATAGAGCTGCAAAGCCGTGACATACTCAGAGTCGGGATGCTGATATAAATGTGGGTAGATGATGCTAACTAGGTTAGTTGCTTTTAAATCTCTTCCTATACCGAATGGAAACATGGCTTTAGATGAAAATGCTCATTATACAAATTAGATGGATGTTATTATTGAGCCCATTAATCATTTCTTCTCCAAATGTTCACTTTGGAAATGTAATTATTTTTAATCATACTGGTTCCACTAAATTAGAGATTTGGTTTCCTTTTACTCTCAAATTCAAGGTCTCTGTATTTAAAAGCACATTGTTTTTTATAGATTATTTCCTGTCATTTTACTTCAAAAGCACCTGATAAAATTTCAGCAAATGTGATTAAATAGCACAGGAAAGTTGTCATGGTATTTTTATTCCTTTCAGCCTCACAAAATCGCTGGTTTCTCTATGGCAGGTTTGAGGCTTCACGAGAGTGTGGGTGTGTAATTAACCTGATTTCTTAATGAGAGTATTGAAAACATATTTTCTTGCAGTTCAGTGACTGATAATAAGCTATTGAATATTTAGCCCTGGCAGAAGATCAGGACAGAGCTTGTATGACAATCAAATACCACCTATAGCTTATTTTGACGTCTCATAAGGTACTTAGTAGACCTTGGTGACACCTCAAAACCAAGCACAAATTCTGTCCCATGCTGAAAAAAATCCCAAATCTTCCAACCCACAGGAGATTTTACGACCTGCTTTTTCCCTGGTCATTTGCAGCAGAAAAAGCAGCCCAACATCTTGTGTTATCAACAACCATCTGGCAAAATTTCATTGTCTAAGCTTTTCAGCTGCTTTATGAGGAACAACAATTTAACTCCACATTGAAGACTCACAACCAGATCCAGTCATTTTCAGTGCTGCCTCTCTGTTAGTGTGTATAATTAATATGGACTTTGAGACATTAAGCAACAAATTCTGTAACTGGAAGATATTTCATGTGCAGATTAGGAAGTAACCATCTGCCACATTCTTTATGCAGCACTGTGGTTTATTTTAGAAAGACAAGAAAAATCCCAACATTTTCACCGTTTTGCAGAGACCAAGTATGTTCCCAAGAGAACCTGGCTTTGCCTTTGCTGGACATGTACTTCAGCTACAAGTGTAAATACACACTCTCTATGCACATTTTTCACAGCAATTTTGCTAATATTTTAAGGAATAATACTTCAGTGAGATCCTGCTTTTTAAAAAGTTTAGTAGAAGTTAAAAAAAAAGTGGGGAAAAGGAAAAATATTAGCAACTATCCCTGTCTGATGTTGTACGCTACAGTGGTTTGGTGGGCTGATTCCCAAACTGCACTTCAGAGATGCCTCCCGATTCAGCTTATAAAATCTTCTTTTTTTTTTTTTCCCTTTTTAAAAACAAAACTCCACCTAACTCCTATTGTCCCTCACTTTGTTGTTGGTTTTATTACAAAATCTGCCTCTGCACAATTTGTCTACAAAAGGGATCATGCAAAAATGCAGACGAAGAAAAGAGATTAATTGATGGGCAATTGTAGTTCGTGATGAGGCAGAGATGTGCTATGAATATTTGTATTAGTTAAAGGGAAGAGGGGCATTCATAAACTGTAAAAGAGAACACACATTCAAAAACTATTCCATGAATAAACACTGTTCATCTCATTGTGTTAACAATTTAACACACTTCGAAAAATAGTGTGAAATATTGTTCTTTTTTCATTCATTGTACAACAGGTTGCTGAGCACATTGTTGCAGCACTGATGATCTGTGGTTTCAAAGGCATTTTTGAAAATTCGCAAAACATCTACAACAGTTTTGTAAAAGTGAATAAACATCTGTCAAACAGCAAGATCAGGAAAAAAAGACATTGAAGACCTTGGAAGCAAACGTTGCAGTGGCAGCTATTACATGCAGTGGCCCACTTGCAGCCTGTTGGATGCAAGTGTCTACAGTGCAGGAAGGTGGGAGGAAGTCCCAGAGCAACTGGGGTTCTCTGCTTATGTCCTCATCTATGTTCTTCTGAAAGGGCCTCTTCCACAGCTCACTCCACAGGCATTTGAATTGATCCACAAGGGCTGTGTATGTAATTCCTGTTTTGATTTTAAAGCTCTTACTGAGATGATTGTCTTCGATTTCCACATGAAGTTTAAGGAGGCAGGGAGCTGTGTTTCACTGAGTTGTTCTTGTCTCGTAGGGTTCTGTAAGACCCCAGAAGAAATATTTCTCTTTTGAACTTCTCTTTGCAGTGTAAAGCTCATTTTTATTCTTTCTGCTCCATAGCGGACTCGTCCCCTCCTTGTAGCTCTTAAATATAAAACCCCTTGGCAAATGACCAAGAGATCCAGTGCCACAGACTATCAGGGCAGGAATTACCTTGCCAGCATTCTTGCCCCTCACTGGCATGTTAAAGAGCTGGCAACTCCGTGGGTGGTGGGATGGATTTAGTTTGGTTTTCTCAGGCTTTTTGTGCCAGTGTTGGCTTGTTGGAGGCTGATGGAGGTGACTCATGCACATCTCTTCCTTCAGTCGGAGGCTGCTAATATACCTTTCTATCAGCTTTCCCAGTTTTGTGAACGTTTTCAGGAATTTACTCTCTTTAAGATCCCTGCCTTTTTATCAAACTTGATGGAAATATTCACATTTACTGAGGAAGATGAAGGTGTAGACGTGCACACACAAAGAGCACGATTGCATAGCCTTTGTTTCCTTAGGGAAGCTGGATAAAAAGTGTCCACTGCATCCCCAGTCCCCATCAGTGCACACCATTGTGAAGTTGTCTTTCTTGAAATGCATTTAATTGTGGCACAATTTTAAAGCAGAACGAGTGATGTGAGGTTGTAGTAAATGGGCTGGGTTTTTTATTTTTTCAGTCCTCAGAATCCTTGACATATAACCTTTTGCTTATATAAAACACTTCAGCTGTTCATTCATAGGTTTAACTATGCTGAAGACTATCCAGTGGAAAGAAATCTTATTATCTCCAGCTTAATATTTCATTATCTGGCACAATATGAGGATATTAGACTTTGATTGCTGGTTCTCTTCAGAGATTACAGCATTTAAATTCTTATTCCCATCTGCATTTTAAACTTCATCCTTTTTTTAAACTGGTCACATTTATGTTTCATTTGAATCTTGTCTTTCAAGTTTTCAGGTTAAAAAGTTTAGGTGCAAAATATTCAAATTAGGTTTGCCCTAAATTTCCCCAACCATTCTGGTGTTCACCCACTCATTTTACATCCTAACGATATGCAGACAGAATAATGGACATCGAGGAATTGCAATGGTCGTTCACTACACACCAGTATCACACATCTGACCAAAAAAAAAAAAAACCCTTCAAGAACAATAGGATGACCTGATGCACCTAAACCTTTTACAAAACTATTAATCTCTGACAATGTCACCCAAAGTTACAGTAAATAAGTTATTGAAGTAGTTTTATGGGTCACAGTAACGTGTCTGTTTGGAATCCGTTGTACTCAGACAGGCATATACATTTGCTGTAAATGGATCTTCAATCTCTGTGAATCATTTTATTCTTTTTATACACACTATAAAATTGCCATTTTTATGGCCGGGCTTGATGTATGATATGGCTGAAGAGCTGTATGAGTTAATTAAAGAATAAAGGGCTGTACCTTCTGCTCTATATTTTTGTTCATGACATTAGTGTCTGAGAACCACTGTTTTGTACCACGCAGAGATTTTGACTTTAAGGGAATCACATAGGTTGAAGTATGCCTACTCTCATACTGTGCAGGGCATGTGATGGGGTCCAAAATCCAGAGGCTTTGTATCACCAAGGTAAGCATTTGCCCTTCTGAGGCATCCCTACCTTTCTTTGAAAGCTTCAATAACATCCCAGAACACAAAGCAGAGTAGCTTCTGTGAATGGTAATCCCACCAAGAAAATGAATGTGGAAAAATAGGGCAGCGAAGGATCACTTAAATTCTGTCTGCTGCCATCACAGATGGCCATGCTGTCTCATCCCAGTTAGGCACGCACCAGAGCTCAGTCAAATCTCTCTCAGCCTCTGCTTTGCTAAGCTCAGTAAGGAAAACCCACCCTTCACTCTCAGTAGGTAAACTCGCCATTGCTTTGATCATCCTTCACATGTGCCCCCCTGAGTTTGTATTTTCGCACAGAGCTGGCAAACACTGTCCTCTAAATTTCAGCCGAGGTCTTCCCAGCTTGCCTTCTGTGGAAGATCATACTCTTGTCTCCTGGAAGGGAGGGAATCCGGACCACCAAAACGGCTAATATTGCATCAGCCTTTAGAGGTGAACGTGTGTACTGAAACACCTGGCTCTGAACTTTGCACCAGTCAGGTATTTCCCAGTCAGTAGCTCTTGTCTCATCCCAGACCAAAGATGAGCAAAAATCCCATAGCAAGGGAGCATTTTCAATTTCAATTTCTTTTCTTTGAATTCTAGCTGCTGTGCATTAAATAAGATATTTTCTTCCTTTGTAACCATGTGATAGAAGTTCCCATAAGCGCTTTCCTTTCATCAAGACGGTATTATTGAGACAGCCGAAAGGAAGGTAATTGTAGCATAAGATAATCACTGGAAAGAGAAAAGAATGCCTCCTTATATTTACATTTTAGAAAGCGTGAAATTCTGTTTCACTTCCTCGTCATTATCTGGCGTGAGCTTAGACATTTGCAGAATGCGCACTCTCCAAAACAGTTTTAAAAGATAAAGTATTCTGATTGCTCTGAAGTGTAGAACAATATTTTTTCTCCGTATTAGTGTTAGAGAAAAATAGCACGAAAATGTCAGGAACTGTAACTCATTGCTCTTTTTTCACATAATTTAATCATGTGCCTTCATTTTGAAGCCTACATCCGATAAAGCAAATTCTCTTTGAACGACATCTTTAAGACATCATCCTTCTTCTGTACGGTCTACATTACTGCTGGGCCCTTCTGTCTTAGTTTTCTCTTCCCGTAAATGCTGTTGTAGAAGCAGATCTTTAATATCACATTGATACCTAAGTTTTCTCCTTGAGATCATTTTGTTCTAAGAAAAGAGTTATAGTCTTTACTTGTCACAGCTACAGGTGGATATAACCTCTCATTCCCGTGAGGCACTGGTTTGCTGCAAACAGGCTAGGAAAGCACAGTTAAAGAAATGAACACTTGAGGTGGCGAGACACTGCAAGAAAGGTTTCAAATGCCATGCAGGTTATAGGTCTTTAAAAGGTACACGGCTCTGTCATATTCCTTCCCAGAACCCAATTTTGTCTGCACAAATATGACATACAACTATCATTCCTCTCACATATTAGCCTTATCATCTCCTTGCCCTTTACAGCCTTCCTCATGTCCTCTGTTAGCTCTAATAAAAGTTAATCCATAAGAAAAGGCTCAGAAGACCAAGCAGACCAAGCTCAATTAGTTCTTTGATTAACTTCATAATTGAGCAATAAGCCACAGAGCCAGACCTCCTTCAGCTGAAAGGGACACCACTCCCTGTGGCAAGGTACAGCCTGCTCAACATGCATTTCTGCACAGTTTTATTTATTTCACAGTTTTTTGTAACTCAATGAGTGCATGCAGGGGTCAGGGGCGTATACCTTGGTTAACACCAGGTATTCTGCCCACAGCTGTGCCCCAAACCTCTCACAGGCTCCTGACCCTTACCCTTGCATCACACTTCCATTTCTAAGGTTTAATAAAGAGGCAGTCTTGGTGTACCATGGGCTTTTACCAGGAACACCAGAAGATGGGCAGCCAGAAGTGGACATTAACTTTTAAACCTGGTCTTAAACCTGTGGTGAGAATATCCCTCTGCAGTGTACCGCAAAAATGCCATCCTTTTCGAGGCAGCTCTGTAAAGAAGCATTGTGTTAAAGAGGGCGAGAAACTCAAGGATTTGGGCTGGTCCAGGAAGGGTGCTGACACACCAGTATTTGGGAGCAAAATCCAGATGTCTGTTCCTGCAGAGGGGAATCTGTCCTTCTTGGCAAAGTGCGCAGTATATGGGGTTTTCCGTGTGCGGTTCTGCACTGAGGTATCCACACAGACAAGGCGCTATAGGTGTTTGGAGATGAGACAGCGTAGTATATTTATAAGGACTCTGCAAAGAACACAGACTGGTTTTTGGAAGTTTCCTCCTGAAATTGAATATTCGAAAAACTCTCTCACAATAAATGCATGCCCATCTGTGATATTCACAGCTTGTTTTAACTTTATGATGCTGGAGGCAGATCTCTAATCTCAGCGGGTGCATTCTCACTAAAGAAATGACCCTATAAAAGATAATGGGTAATTAATATAATAAAAAAATTCCTCGGTAATGACTGGGGATATCAGAACTTGGTTCATATTTCCTTCTGGGACCCTGGAAATAAAATTTTATATTTCCCAGCAAAAAAGGCTGATCTTTGTATTTTGAGTACATGCAACAGCAAATAGTACACTTCCACAGTTTTGCAACATGCTGACTGGAATTCGATTTCTTTCTTTACTAGCTGAGGAAGGAGGATCTGAAACATCCTCAAAGTCTAACAAGATGCTAATGTGCTAAAAAGAGCCTTTGAATGAGCTTGTTTTAGTCAAAATATTACAAGTGTGTTAATTCTAAGACCTCTAATGGCACTAAAAACACTCATTGACAAATGCCTCATTTTCTCTTAATAACACTTGCTTTAATGTTGCTGTAAATGATATCAACTTTGCCATAATGATACGGCTCTAGCACTTAAAATCTACCTTCAACGGTTATTTGTATTTTAAATTTCGCGTTTTCATTTGATCCCATGTGCTTTTGACAACGCTGGATTGATTTAAAGCCAGCTGATTACAGAACACTGAATTGAAGCGGAATCTCAGGTACATTACAAAGGTGAAGGAGCAGCTAGATTCTAAGCAACACCTGAGCTAATGTCTCTTTTCTAATTGAGTGATAGTCAGGCAGTTTGCAGTGCCAGCAAGTATGGTTAAATCAAATTGACTTTTAGTGTTAGACCAATGGTGCTAATAGACTGGGTTCACTGTCTATAATGGATATGGAAAGACAAATACATTAAAAGCAAAGGTCATTCTTATCTTTTGCTTTTGACAGCAAAGACTTAACTGTACAAAGTTCGTTTCCCCTCCAAGAAATTATCGTTCCTACGGTTTATCTCAAATGAGTTTGGTAATGAAAATCCAGAAAGATTTCTTTCTTTCCACATCATCCTCTATAACTCAAGACTTATCGCCCCTATACCTGGATGCATTGTTTGCCATTTCTCCTCATGCTCAGATGGGAGTAAGGGATTGTTTTCCTTTTTATTTTTGCTTACAGAATCTAGTATAATGATGTCCTGATCTTTGCTTCAAGTGCTAATGCATCAACTAATAAGCAGCAGTGGGTCCAAGTGTTGGAAACAGGATGAGGCTGTGAGCCGTCTGGAGGAGCACGGAGCACGTGGCAGGAAATACGGACTATTGCTTCCTTCAGCAGTCAACAGAAAGAGAAATAGGCATCTTGGTGAACTTGAAACACTCTTCCCCTGCTGAGCTCATGAACCTTTTGCCAATACTCAAAGAATGTCCTTTTCATGTAGCTGAATACTCTGGGCAGGAGAAGAGTTTTACCACTGCTTTCAGTGTTAAATTTCAGGTGCTGAGGGCTGCAGAAGCCTTAGCCCATTGATTTCTGTGGGGCTTGCAGTCTGCTTGGGGTTAAGTATGCGTGTGACTCTCTTGGCTCAGGATGGCACCCAGAGAGCTCTGAAAGCTCATGAATTGCAGATAAATAACAATGCAGGTAGCAGTTAGGGTGCAGAATAACTTCCTTCGGCACAGGGAAAATGATGCATGTTTACAGCTGAAGGTTTGTGTCTGATGATGAGGCAAGATGAAGGGAGGTGCATTTCAGTAAGGGCTTCAGCAAAAGACAGCAACAACATCTTATGCTAACAAGGAAGGAAAAGATTTTGTCAGTAAATAGCAGGATCCTATACCTCCTGTCTGGTTTTGGCAATGTCTGATTTGTAGTGTTATGTTGTGTCTAGGGCTTTCTGACCCATAATAGGCTACTGAAAGCCATCTGGGCAGTGCCATCCTCCACACCAAGTCACAACTGCAAAAGGAGAAATTCTCTCCTGGGGGTCTGATCTAGTGAGGGGATCCATATGGGACGTGCTTCAAATCCTGACAGCACCCACAGGGCGGGACTGGAAAGAGTTCTCTTACTTCTGTTTCAGAGCCCTCTGATGTGCCATACCTGATGGCCAAAATTCAGCGGCAATGCATCACTCTCTCCCGAAGTGCTGCCTTACCAAAGGGCTTCTCTCCAGCCTCAGGCTCCATGGTTTGCTTTCCTGGAGGGCGCACATGGAGGGAGTAACTTCTGCATGCTTGGGTAAAATGAGTTGAGAACAAGCAGTGCTCTGTGCAGTGCTGCTGCATCCAGGAGGGGCTGCACCATCCTGCTTGTCACACGTGGGTTTTTTTAAATAGTTTTATTTTATCCACAGATAGTGCTGCCTATTTGTGTTAGTTTGAGCGATGAGTAATTTTTACATGCAACTGTCATGCTCTGCCCGGTGAATTGCAGCGATTCTACCATGCTGTAAAGAAACATTTTGACACTGTTAAAACTGAACTTTTGCTAAAACATCTTTGACATTCATAAAGGTAAAATTTTAGTGTGGTTTTCATGGTTTCACTATAGACCAGGTACAAAATTGTGTTCAACAATACATTTTTGAGTGTGCAACAAATATTTCTCACTTGATTTAGGGAGAGCAGAATAACAAGCAAACTGAATAGCAAAAGATTGGCGTTTCTAGCAAGTTGAAAATACCATGGTTTGTTTTTCACTGATACCAAGAGAGATAAAGTTAATCTGAAAGTACACAGAAATTCACATTTGCAAAATCTGGTCTCCACAAGGCCATGAAATCCTTAATTTGTTTATTTCTCCCAGAAGAATATAAATCACTATTGCATCGCCCAAATGTTTGTGAGTTTATCAAAAGGAGCGTTTATTCAGCATTCGTTCCACTCTGTCATTAAATCCTCTGGATTATATGGCTGTTGTTGTCTTTTAAATTCCTGATAAATATGTTGCTGACAGCCAGCTGTTCTTTCCAATGCATCATAACCAACCATCCTAGAGTAGATCATTAGTCTGCTTGCATCCATCTATTTTGTTTATGCCACTCAGGGAGATTGCAGTGGCCATCTGCAACTGGGGGCACTTTTTGTTTTGGAGGAAGGCGCCATCGATGGCGCAGGAACGTGAAGGGACAGGGCCGAGTTTCAAGGATATCAGCTCTCTTGGAGTGATAAGGCTTGCTTGCCCAGTAGAGGGACACGTTGGTGTCTCTGGTGGCTTCAGCCCTTTTCCCCCTGAGGTGGTTTTGGAGCCATGCAGACTGGTGACACCAGGAGAAGCCTCTTGGGGCTGAACCCCCAGGCAAGGCACGGGGAAATGCCTGACCCATCACACCACCTGGTTATCCCTGGGAGCACAAATTTGGGTGTACAGTAAGTGTCAGTCATGGCACAGACTCTTCCCCCTCATACTCTTATGCCACGTTACATTTGTTCAATAGAAGGTCAGAGCTTTCCAGAGTTTCCCCCTTGGCAGCAAGCTGATTTTTCCTGCTTCTCTTCTGACTTTTCAGTGGTCTGAAGCATCAGGTTCGGTTCACTCGCAGTTCAAGCTGTCAAGCTCCCATGTACAGAGCAGTCAGAGCATGTTTCTGCTGGGGAAATCGAACAGTATGTTTTCCAGTTTGCAGCATTCAGCCCACACAGTTTTTTCTCAGAAAACAAGGGAATGCTGCCCCTTGCACTTGTAATTTACAGTAATTAGCAAGGAAATGATGCTTGGTTTTAGAGAAAGAAGCACACTGAGCAACTCATTTCTGAAAACAAGATTTGGAAGGGAGGCTCACATTGGGAAGTAGTACATTTTTATTCCTGTTGTAAACATAAATATTCAACACTTTTTGCAAATCAGAAATCAGAGGGGAGAAAAGCAGTGATCTTTGGATTGATTGAACTTTTTTTCTCCTAGCTTATGCTGAAATGCTTAATATTTCAGCTCTGTGTGAAATGCAAGTAAGCTGATGGATTGGTTGTATTAATTGAAAAAAAAAAAAAAACCTAACCCAAAAAAATCCTAGCTGAGACACTTTATTTTCAAAGAACAGATGGCTTTCTTTACTTACAGCTGTAGAATATTTTGCTGCAACATAAAGACATATAGCATATCCTCTGGGGATGAAGGAAAATGAGATGGAGAGAAAACGTTGCAGGGAAAATCATTAGAAGCTCTACAAGTAATAGAAATACCAGGCCTGACTTTTGGTGCCACTAACCTTTGTTGGCTTCAAATGACAAGTCCTACCTGAGATCAAGACATCAGCAGGACCCCTACTGGCCCTGAGTTTCCCACCCTCCTCCCCACGAGGACAGTAGCAGGAGAAGCCCCACCTGCAGGCATTTCTTGTGGCAGAGGATGTATTTTATGTTTTTCTCTACCAGCCTGCCTGGCTTAACCTTTTGACCATCCTTCAGCTGCCTCTTAATGTGACCATTTTATCAACAACTGCAGTTAAAATGGCACTCAGTTTAGCCAGCTCTGTCTGCTGCTGCTTGAAATTTTATGTATTGTGACCTTCTTTGTGCCCTTAATTTCTGCTGGAGATGCTCATCTCCTTGCACTGTAACCAATGAATCAATTTTATTTTCTCTGCTGAATGTGTTGGGGGTGGGGCACAAAGCAAAGTTTCTCCCCCCTGCTCCTTATCTGGAATAAGAAAACTCCTGCAGTTTTTCTCTCTTTGTAACTGCCTATTGATTGTGCATGTCAACTGTACATCTGTGGGCGCTGAAGGATTTGATTTTATTTCTGTTTACTCAATGATATCTAAAAAGGGACTGCTTGAAGGGGTGCTGAGAAGTGGGGGTCTTGTCCACAGGTTTTATAATGCGTTGTTTGCATATAATTACAGCAGGACGGTGTAATTACACAAGGTGTAATTCCCTCTTACTTGTTTAGGTGTTCTTTTTGAATGACACGTGCATCTGCAGTCCCAAGGCCCCAGAACTGCCACGGGCAAGATTGCCCCACACTGCCTTACACATGCCCAGATTTAGTGCTCTTGCATGAATTGTTTGCCAGGAAATAGAAGCAGGCATTTTTCTGAGTGTTTAATGGCAATGGATGCTGTGCTCACTTCTGTTGGCCTGGGCAGTCCTCTGCCACCGAGAGCAAGTCAGATGTGTGCCCGAACGAAACAGGCTGGGAAGGACAAGAATTGCCTAAGGAATGAGAAGCAAACATCAATTACTTGCTCAAGGATGAAAAAGTGTTTGGTAAGCTACTTATTTAGATGGCTAAGCACATCTTGCATTTGGCTTCAGCATCCCAGCCTTGCACTTATAGCACACCTCCTACCACATCCGTGATGCTTGAGCAGTTCAGAGAGGGTTTGTGCACTGAACCTTCTTGTCAGGGCCAGGGCCATCGGCAAAGGAGCTCTGAGAGGGAGAAGCAGCTGGCATGAGCTTTGGTTCGTCATGGGTTCAGAACCATCAGCACTGGAGTGGGGCAGTCTGTGGGGACTGTGAACTCCTGTCTATGACTGCTGAACTCTCTCTGCGGAGCTCACACACACTGACACCCTTAGTCAGTCTTAGTGTGTGCCCTAAAGATCTGGCTATCAGGCCCAGGGTGTGATTCCTGGGGTGTCCTGAGCAGGGCCAGGAGTTGGACTTGATGATTCTGATGGGTCCCTTCAACTCAGCATATTCTGTGATTCTATGATACAGTAGCAGGTCATACAGTAATTCCCTGTGTAACTTGCATTACTCAGTGCAAGTCTGTCATGTGTGTGAGTGACAATTGTTCTAAAATTGGTATTTCCAAGCCAAGTGCAAAAGTTTCCGAGGTACAGCTTCCAGCAAATATTATTATCAAATATATTGTCTCTTTATTTAATTCTATATCCATAATCAAGATCGCCTTTATTAGATTTCAGGAAATCTTTATTGCACTGCCTTCTCCTGGGAGAGGTGCCCAAGGCACTGAGCCCCTGAGCAGAAGCCTGAGTGAAGTAGAAGTAGTTCTTAAATTACCACAGTCCTGTTCAGTTTGTCCCTGTATCTGTAAAAGCACGATATCTATCTTCCTTTTACCTGATGGGGCCTGCTGAATAAGAAAATGTGTCAAACGTAGGTGAGAGCATTGCTGTTTCTAATGCTACAGATTTATGATTTCGTAGCAAGATACTGATGCAAACCTGGAGGAATTAAACCTCTGCTTTTGCAGGGAGAAGTCCCTGAGTAGCTCCAGCCCTTCAGAGGTTGAGAGCAAAGGAAGCAAGGAGAAGCATTCTGAGGTTAGGGCTCAGATAGTGGCAGGTATTGCAACTCTGCTTGAAGATTTAGCTCTGTGCTTGCAACTGGATTAAGGTGGGATGTTTGGCAAGTCTCTGAACATAGCTGGACATTGTGGTTCACATGGCTGTTGGAAGGATATCTAAAAATGGCAGCAAACTATTCATTGATATGTGGGGCAACAGGACTGGAATTGATTAACTGTACAAAAGATTCTACATCCGCAGTGTTTTAAAAGGGTTTTCCTGTGACATAATTGTGTATATCAAAGCTCTAATAGGTAAGTAATGAAGAGTTTGAATGACAGGCATACAAGTCCAAAGCAAAGCACCCTCTGCGAAGAAGTGATGTAAACCAGCGGGTGGAAGGATACGGTGTGCGTGTATATGTGACAAAAATTCCCTGTTGGCTCAAGAATAGGTGCTTTGTTTTTCATTAGATACGATATTGGAGATGTGTCATCTTTAATCCATTTCTGTCAAGCTCGGTTGTCAGAAAGAGTGAAATTTCTTTCAAAAAAGACATAGCTGCTAATCCCTAAAAGCACTCTGCAACCACATTCCGGTCCTTCCAGATCTCTGATCAATGTCTCCTTCTGCAAAGATGCCCTTGAACCTTGGAAATGACCTCATAATATTAATAGAAAAGATAAAAAAGTACCCTTTTTTTCCATATTCTTACCTTGAGGAGAGGGATACCTTTTTAAATATTTTTTTCTTTTGTAACTCAGTGTCACAGTTTCATCAGTCAACTGAAAACTCATCAACTTTTCAGGATGAATAAGAGTCAAAAAAATGATTGATGTGGTCTGTTTTCTTTGGAGCCTGTCTTGTAGTGCTTTAAAAGAGTCCCCAAATGGTGAAATCTGCAATTTTGAAACAAAAGCCTTTTCCCATTGAGTATGGCCAGGTACTCAGAATACTGAAAGGAATCACTCATAGAGCTATATTACTTTTTCACAGGAATAATACTATGTGTTAGGAAAAAACTGGCTAACAATCAGATTTCTTTGACAAAAGATGTGAAGTTTGCTTTTTTAAATATGGAATTCATTAGTATTATTGAATACTCTTATCATAGTTCTTTTAACTATAAATGATTTCCTCATACTTGGTTCCTCAGTTTTCAAAGGCTTTAGAAGCTACATAAAAGCAGGTACACGACAGAAGACTGGGTATTGTGGAGGTGTTAATACATGGCAGATTTTTTTTTAACCTAAAAAAATCATATTTCAGGACCCATTATCTTGTCTCTTCTTTTGATAAAGTGGTTTTAGATTGACTATTACCTTCCAAGGAAATTCAACACAGATTATTTCCATCACGCAGTGACCGACATTCCTCACCTGGACAACTTCTCACCCAGCTGGACAAGATGGAAAAATAAATGCGTTCTCAAATGTCCTCTCGGGGCAGAACTGGGTGAGAGGCAGTCTCTGGTGCGCTAGACAAATGAATAACCAAACACCAGGACCATGACAAAGGCATGGGACAGCTCGGCTCTTGGAGCTGATACCTGCAGAAAGAGTTGTGAGTTTGAGTCGCAGGTGGCTGAAGATGTGCAGAGACCATTAACATAAACCTTCTTCTGCGATGCTAAACATGTGTGATGTGGAAATCACCTTTAATTGTAGCCGTACGGCAGCCTCTGTGCACTCACCTATGAGAAACCAGACCTTTCACAAAAAAATATTGTTCATCTCGGTGCTAATCTGTGTTCAATGACAGCACAACACTTCATCTACATTTATTTATTGAGCACTGGGATAGGCATAGAGCGTGTTTCTCTAAAAGCTTCCATGAATGTTAATGACAAGGAATATCACTCGTAGACAACACTTGTGCCTAGGAAAATATAGAAAAGGAAAGCCAATAAAGCATCATGTGAAAAATATTAGCTTGCTGAAAAGCTTTTTATGGTTTGAATTAATTTTTAGTTCAGCAGCACTTGTTAAACCTATAAATAGATAAATAGTCTCTTGCCTTCCTATAGCTTTTTTCCTCTTCTAGTGTGCTTTAGAAGTCTTCACATTCAGTGATTTTTATTTTATTATATTTAGTTAACACTGCAGGCTCTCTTTCAGAGAACTGCTTTGATAACAGGCTGTTTCATCTCAGTTCCTAGTGTGATAAAAGCCAATTTAGAGTCACTTACTTTACACAAAACAATGCAAAGTACAAGATATTTTGATGATAATAACATCTTTAAAAAAGGATGACCATCTGCCTTTATTCACTTCTCCTACTTTCAGTGTCCTTTCGAGCTCCACTTTCCCTATGGAAAGATGAAATCAGAGACCATTTTCAGTCCTGTCAGCTGCAAAGATGTGGTAACCATCTTATAAGATAAACATATGGCTGGGTCTTAAGGGCTTTTTCAAACTGGGAATCCAAATATAGGCTGCCAAGTTGTGTACAGAAGCATCTGCCACGTCAGTTCCCCATCACAACGCCTCCCTGCACCACCAGGAAGCCTGAGCTGGTGCCTGCTCTTTTCCAGGTTGGAATTTTATGGCAAGAACCAGCCACAAAAATGTAGAGCTGTGTGTCTGAAGGCTTAACTTTAGACTCCTTAATCTCAATGTTTTAGGAATAATTTGGGACAGATGAGACTCATCAATCTGGAGAGTTCCAACAGAAATCCAGTTGTAAGCTGCAGGGTGAACATGGAAGGATCTGGAAGTTGAGCAGTCTCTCCAGGTGGATCGTGCAGTGATTATTTTGAGATGCACTTCAGTCCCCCTGGCAGTGCCATTCACATGGTCCTTATTGGGCAGGCCAGGAAGGATCTATCCACACTCCATCCGATTTATTTTTACACGGTTCCTGGCAAAACTGTTGTCTAGTCTCTGTATCTTGCTTCATTTGTGGTCTCTTGGTTTAGAGGGCTTCCCACCTGAGGAGCATTAAGCAGGAATTGCCCCATACATGGGTCTGTAGCAGCTCCTCATAGCTAACCAGAACATGACTCCAACTTGAAACACTTAATTTTCCTGCTGCACGGTGCCCCTGCCTCCTGCCTTTTGTGAGGAATGAGGTTATTTGCCTCTGCAGGCTGTTATGCCTCTTATTGGAGGTTGACTCTTTCTGTTTGACCTTGAAACATGGTGGGATTCTGGTAGTGGGGTGGCCTTGCCCATGCCTTCCTTCTCCTAGTGGCTCTGAAGAAGTGAGGTCTGCCCTTAAGGGAAAACGCAGCCAAACGAATTTGCAGTTGACCACCTGCTTCCTCATCAGCCCCTCATACGAGAAAGACCCAGATATATAGAGCCCAATAAGGCATTTTTCTCCAGGTAATCAGCACAATTCTGGCAAACTTTCTCATTAAAATGTTTGTGTGAAGACAACTGTTTTGGTTGAAAATGTGCACGGTGCTTGTGGGCTAAAATCACTGTTGGAAGCAACTTTTATATGGTAATAATTTTTTTTTTCACTGGGTAGGTTTCTTTTCTTTGCTTGGGGTTTTTGGTATCCTATAAGCAAGGCCTCTGAAATGTTTATCAAAACAAAGACTGGTGATTTTTATAAGCTTTTTGTTTTGAAGCAGAACATGCCGCCCATTCCGGGAAGTTAACTTACCTTTTCTAATCGCATGGAACTTGCCCTGAAAATCAGAGGAGGACGTGTAATACAGAGAGATCCATAAAGGTGCAGGAAGTTAGATTTATTGCTATTTGTGAAGCCATTTAACACTGTTCAGAGCAGTTTCAGCTCATCAATACTCCACTGGTGAATCTCAAAATATCTATCACGTTTATCTGAGACAGCCTTCTGCAATGTATCTTCATTTGTTCTTACCTAGTGTTTGCTCTCACCCTTCCCTTTACTTTTTACCTTACTTTAAAACTTCAGTCATTTACTTCAGGAGCCAAAACTCTCTCCCTCCTCATCCCAGGTACTGAATAACCAGCTAATAAACAGGGAGGTGAAAAATTCCTGAAATACTTCCTTCACCTAAGCCAACTGATGAATGAGAACTGTTCCTAGTAATTGGCATCACACTGGAAACATGCCTTGAACAGACTTAAAGCTGCAGCCATTGCAATCAAAAGATTAATAGATAAGTAATTAATTTTAATAAGTTACTCTCCTACATGGACTATTTTAAAACTTTAGGATTGCTAAAATAAGACATTTAATAAACACAAAGGGAAAAGAATCTCCCTAGCTGGATTAAAAAAACCAGACAACAGCCTTGACTCACGCATCTAACATTGTCTGGGGAAAAAAAAGTTTAAAAAGTTTCAAAACATTGTGGTTAAGTATTCGATTAAACAGTACAGAAAATAATTTTTAAAAAATAGATCTTTATTAGCAGTCTGGGTTAGAGAACTGGATATTCACTTTGATTAGGGTTTTCCGTTGAGAGGAATAAAAATTTTAGGTTTTCACAGGTTACAAGTTAAAAAATATGGAAAGTGATGTATTTACATTACAAAGATGAAATTGAGTTACAGAGGCTAATAGGATAAGTGTTGCAAGTTAGACATTAGAAGAGGGATATGAACCCAATTTACTGGGCAAATTAACTTTGTTAGAACACTTGAGCTGGCACAAAGATAACAGCGCCTTTAGGAGACAAACTGCCTGCCTTGCTTGTGTACTCCAGTGTTTCTCTAATGATTATAAAATTCTTCAGGCAAGATTTTTTTCACCAGCCTAAAGGCACCAAAAGATATTGATAAATTTACAACAGAAACAGGATGAAAGCTGGACTCAATGCCCTAACTCTTCATATCCTAATACCTGCTGAGGCAGTTCTGGTTCCTTTGCTCTGCATAACTGAAATTGTGCTCCTGCATGCCATGGGTGCCACTGATTTGCAAATGTTTTCGTTTTGTTTCATTTCATTTCATTTGCTACTCAGTGTTTTCGGGACTTGAATAACAAGCCCAGAGAATCCCTTAAAAAATAATGTCCTGGAGAGCAAAGTAGCAGATAGAGCCTGGCTGAACTGAAGGGGAGCTGAAGCTTTTCAGCAGTGTCCATCTGAGGCAGTTCAGATACGGACTGAAACGCACTTGGCATCTCTTTCCTGTTTGATGATGAGCCATGTTCTGTTTTGCCCTGTGCCCAAGGATTTCACAGTGCTTCATACAAGTAAGGTGAATGGTGTCTGGATGAAGTCAGGTGCTGAACAAGGGGATCTTAACATGCTTGTTAGTGCTGAATAGTTCTGCTATTTCCAGACTGTTCAATGTGAGAAAGGGAAGTGGGCTTAAATGCTGTACCCTAGGTTATGCCTCAAATTAGTTACAAAATGGGAAGCGGTCACAAACAGTCCCCTCTGAGATCATGGGGCTGATCTGCCTTCCTGAAAATAAAAGAAAGTCCTCTTTGCAGTGAGCAATTTAAGCCAATTTGTATTGACCAATTTGCTATGAGATTTGATTAGGAAAAAAAAAAAGAAAAACTTTGTGAAGCTAGACTAAACAGTGTTCACAGCATAGCGGTCATCTTTTGATGTGATGCTTTAGAGGAGCTGAGGCAGAATATGCTTCTTCTGTGCAGTTTAATAAAAATAAGGCTGTGAAACATCTTCTGATGCAAAAATCCAAGACTCTCCTCAGCATCTAACACTGAACCTGAAAATTACCATACCTGAATGCATGCAGATGAGTTGTGTTCATTAATTTTAACAGCATCTGTGCCCATTTACACCAGCTAAATATCTAACATTCAATATAAGTAATTTTCTTGTCCCTTTTCAATTAGCTCCATTACAGAAAATCTAATTAAATCATATCTTTTAGCAGGAACCAAGAATTCAAGAGCTAAATTTTTGCACTTAATTAAAACCTCTTCCTCTTGAACTGCTAATTTTCTGAAAAATATATCCAGTAGTTTTTTCCTCTGATCCACTTGGTTCCTGAATGAAATGGCTCATTTACTCTGAGCTGGCTCTTGAAGTGTACACTTAGGCTCCAACTCTTGTGATGGTCTCAGAAGATGATAGGAATCATAGCTGCTTTTCTCCGCACTTCTGGATAAAATCTCTTCAGATACAGCTTGTGTTTCTTCTGGGCCCACAGAGACATCTGGATGACCATCAGGAAAGCAAAGATGCCAGCTAGGGAAAAAGATGTAAAGAAAAGGATCATGTGTGTTGTTTCAGTGCCTGTCCCTGTAAATACAATAGGGTTTGTGGGAATGCTTGGCCCTAAAGCAAGTAGGCAGTAGCTGCCTGATCCAGCTGCCTGGCAGGGAGGTCTCAGAAAGCCCAGCAACTACAAGGTTTCCCAGGACACTGCTGTGGTTGTCAGGAGCAAGTAAGTGGATCTTGGGTACCTCTCCCTTCAGGCTGAGTGGCACCAAATGGGGGATAATTTTACTGCATTTGCATTTTGCAAATTCGTTATCCTTTCTTCCTTAAGATGAGGTGGTTAATCAGAAAGGTTCATTTGGCATCCGGTCAAGTTATGTCTGAGTAAGGATGAGTGTGCTGCAAATGTTGCTGCTCCTGCCATTGTAGGGACAGCACCACATTGACCCCACACTTTCACATCATTTCCATACCAAAGCCTAAAGAACAAAAACATTACATCTTTTCAAATAAAATTTCAATTTCATTCTTTCATAATGCAGCTTAACCCACTTTTGAAATTCATTTCTTTTTCATTTGTAAACCATGTGGGGCTACTTCTTACAAGCAGTTTTTATAGGTTTCTATTTTGAAATGGAAAAATAATTAAAAAGTGAGTGTTTTGGAGAGCTCAGTCCCAGGGACCATATTTTCGGGAGTGTTTAGGTCTCTGAGGATGCAGGAAAGTACTGAGCAAGAGTCACAAATGCTACTAAGCAGGCTGCTCTTACGAGCATTTTGGAGGTTTATACATTTATCTCCTGTGGGGAATTTGATGGCAATCTTTCATATGCTATAAACTTTTTTGGCAAATTTTAGATGTCCAGAGTTCACTTCCACAAAAAAACACTTCATGTGCTGTCTTCATTCTGTTACAAACTCACCTGGCAGAGTTTGTGTCATCACTGTGAAACTAATCCAAGACCCAGCCTGTTGCAAAGAAAAAGGCACCGTTAGTGGTATATTTTATGTAAAGCAAAATGGCAAGTTTTCAAAAGCAAGTTTTCTTTTTCCCCCTGGAAAAAGAGTGTGGTACTTGTACTGGAAATGGGAGAGGAAAAATAGCGAGAAATGAACCCCCTCAGTGTGCTGGATGGGGTGAAGAGATGGGTGGTAAATCTTTAGATCACTGGGGAGGCTGTAGTGAAGAGAAATACAGACAAGAGTCCATGGGAGAGTGATGTGAAGGAAGAGGAGAGTCTGGAGGAGAAACTTGTGGGAGCAAGGAGACTCTGACATAGGAACACAAGGATTGATGTGCAGAGGAGACTGCGTGGAGGTGTTGCAGATTTTCTGCAAAGGCTGAAAGAGTAATCACCTACCCTTTGCATCTAAGCAGAAGAAAGTCATGTACCTCATATGTGTAGTTGGGACAGGACACCAGCAGGAAGAGCCACGTGAAGGGGTTGTAGGTTGGACTTGGAAAACAGGTTCTATTTCCTTGTGAAAGGGAAAAAGAAAGGATAGGGAAAATCAGACAGAACCAGTTTCAGTGCAGGGAGAGGGGGAACTGAGCCTTATCACAGCCTGCCTATGTAACAGCAATCTCTTGGGCCAATGCTCTCAGAGCACAACCTGTTAGAAAAGTTTCAGTGAAATCTTTTGAGGTAGCAAAAGCTATATTTATCCCAGTGAGAATGCTGCTCAGAGAGCCTTGTATCAGTTTTTACGAGGTCTAGCATGTCCAAAGGATGCAACTTCTGTTCAGAAGAGAGAGACAAGTAGTTTAATGTGGACTAGTCAGCAAGCAAGGACCAAGGGTACTCCACTGGGATGTGAGAGATGCATCTTATTCTGACTCAGGAGCATGAATCTGTTGGCTCCCACATCCTCACCCTTCATCTCTGGTAGAATAGGAAAACAACTCCAGAGCTAACAGGGTGACTCTCTACAGCCGCTGATAATGCTCACACAAAAGGCCACAGTGTAAACTTTGTATTTTAGATATTTAATATCTAATACAAATTCAGTGGCCTCATAAACAGGTGGGCTCGGTTGGGGTTTTTTGCTTGATTAGTTTTGATGTGGCTTTTTTTATTTGGTAGGTTTTTTTTCCCTTTCCTTCCTGCCTTGGACTGGTGAAGGATAAAAAGAGAATAGGTAAAAATAATCCTTTTATTCTGGAGTTGGAATTGAAAGATGATCTGTTAGGAAACATCTAAGAGTAAAAGTGATTTATGATCAAGGACGTGCATTATCCTATCCAAGAAGTAAGAAAAGAATTGCAGAAATTATTAACAAGCAACACCTCATTTTTAAGTTCTGGCAACAATGCTATCTTTAGTACTTGTAGGCACTGAGAACTTAAATCAATTTTTTGGCTCTTGCTGCTTTTAAACTGAATTAGGCCCCTTGCAAGAAATAATATAAGCAGTTTCCTAGCCACAGTGCATGAAAACCTCCAAGAACAGAAACTGACTTCTGAGTGTGCAGTTGATCATACTGTGGTATTTTCTTGAACAGGGTGTTTCTAGTGAGAAAATTACACTATTAGTGTCTGAAAACATATTTTACTTTCTGGTATAGATTGTATAACTTTTATTCTCATGACACAAAAATGCTGAAAACCCAACCTGTTAAGAGCATATATTTACATTGATGACTGTGTAAGTATTCATGAGACTATCTCCGTGTATTTGAATATATGCATGTACATCTTTGCCTGAGATGAATGTGTCTAAAAACTCTGCAATATAGTTTAGAAGTTTTTGAGACTTATTTAAAATGAAACACACTGCTGTCAGTCACCAGCATGCTTTAAAGGACTTCTGAGCTTAAATCCATATTTAAATTGCAGTTGTGTCTAATTAGGATAAATTTGCTATAAGCTTTGAAACAATAAGAGTGTTGCTAATGTTTCCTTGTCATCCCATTTGTTTGGAAGGTGTTAGACCAATGGCACGATACCTACTTCATCTTTCTTTATTCAGTGGATGTAGGTACATAAATTACTGCACACCAGGAGAAGATGGATAGGTTAAGCACACTTCAGTCTTAAACAAACAGGAAACAAAGACAGACCTGAATTGGTTTGGTGAGCTAAAGCTACGTTGATAAAGTGATTTCCAGCTTCACACATCTGCAAGACATTAAAAACATATTTTCAGTCGTATGCCTAAAAGGCTGTGGTAATTGTTTTGCACTGCATAAGCAGAACCCTCCCCATTACAACTCAGCCTCTGTATCCAGGGAATATGTACTCCAAAAACCAGCCTGTGATCCCAGTCACACACACGCGTGTCCAATGAACACGGTGGGTGCAGCCC
Source organism: Mohoua ochrocephala (assembly GCA_013398855.1). Classification (NCBI taxonomy): domain Eukaryota; kingdom Metazoa; phylum Chordata; class Aves; order Passeriformes; family Acanthizidae; genus Mohoua; species Mohoua ochrocephala. The sequence continues at coordinate 257,988 of VZTA01014657.1, forward strand.
GGGATGAAAGCCCCTGGCACAGCTCTGTAAAGCTCCGTGCAGCCAGGCCTTCAGTGGGGTTCCCACGCCCAGCACATGCAACGTTTGGCCCTGGGGAGACCAGAGAGGTTCCCTGGCTCTAAGGAATTCAGCAAGATGCTCTTCTTGATTTCTTCTGGCTTTAATTCAAGCTGCAAAGAAGAAGGCGTAAAGCTGACCTCTGGTTTTGTAAAGATGTCACGAGCTAATGTCCCTAACCTTCTCCTACACACACTTTCAAAGGTGTTCAGCAAAACAGGAAGGAAAAATAGGGTCAATTAAAAAAAAACAGCAGTTCTCCAAAAGGCAGACTGGTTGAATGGATAGTAGTCAGGGACAGATAAAGGAAGGGAGCCAGTATCATTCCTGGTTCTGCAACTCTCTGGTTATGTTGTGCCCAGCCATAACCAACCTCTAACATTTAGGTGTTTCGGACCTTTGGAAGAGGTACCATGTCCCCCCATTTGGTTACACAGCCTGTAGTACAGGCTGATTTCATGTTTGCTTGGGGCTTTCAGTACTTCCTCAGCTACAACTACTGAAGAATCAAAATCAATATTTACCCATATTGAAAGGGGGAACTGGTAGGAAAATTAGTTTATATTCCTAAAGAAGAAGACCTGTCATCACAATTACGTAATTTTATGGTTTTCATTTTTCCCCTCCTCTGTGAAGAAAACCAAAATGCTGTATACAGTTCAAGCTCAGGCTGAATTGAACTTTTTTTATTCGTTTCTGTGTTTGAAGATTGATTTGTTCTCTCAAATTGGAAAAATGCAGTGTTAAAAGGTTGCATTTTCTTATAGCATTTGTCGTTCTAAATTTTGCAAGGCTCGAAAAAGTTTCAGAAATTAAAATTAAAAGGAAAATGTTAAAACCCAGAAATGTTAAAAGTGTGAAGTCACAAAATTAATACAAAAAAAGAACTTCAGTTGTCATTTTAAAGTCAATTCTGAAAGTCATCCATAACAAATTTTTGCTAAAACTAATTGAAAGAAATATGTAACTTCATTTTATATTGAAACATACTATTATCTGAAAGAACACTGTAGATAGCATTGCTGAAGAATTTTCCCCTTTTTGGCAGAGATTTTTGTGGGGTTTGTTTGGAAGGTTTAAATCAGGTCTGTTACTAAATAGACCTGTTATTGGCTGTTATTCTGCGTGGCTAGGTAGTTATGGTTCAAGTCCTGCAGTCCTTTTAATTTTTTTCAATTCCAAATAACTGACCATCCTCTATCATAAATACCAGATGCAAAACACTAAATAGCCAGAAAATGAAATTCCATTATAAAATACCATATCAGAAGCTATAACTCTGACCATAGCAATGGACGTAATTTTGATTTACATACTTCCAGTTATGAGCTGGGAACGTGATTTGTTTTTCTGATTGCTATTATTTTAAAGAAAAAGGTTTTGTGGTTAAAAGTGGTTTTGTAAAACACTGTACCTAATGAGATGCCCATGCTATTGTGGAGCAAGAGATATTCACACATATATGTAATTAGCCCCTACTAATTCTAAGTAAAACAGGCAAAGGGCATTTCTGCAGGGATTTTTACTGGCTTACCTTTGACTCTGCAGCTGCATTCTGCTGTGATTAACTCTTATGCCCCTCTTTAGAAATGGGACTTTTAATGTCCTACATTGAGAACCACGGCTAAATTTAAGCTAGTCCATAGTTTATCATATATAAAATATGGGGCAGAGGGGAACAGCAGAGAAAAAGCTGACACTATTTACGATTGTAAAATATGGAAGTCTACACGCTGTTTCCCCTCTTTATATTCCATGTGTACCTTATGAGAAAAACATCCTTGCAAAGCTTAATTTCTCTAAACATGAGAATCTTTCAGGAGGGCCTGCAGACACTCTTCAAATTACTCAGTACTGTTGTTTACAGCAGCTGCAGATGTATACACTTAAATCAGGATGTGTAATAAAGACAAGACTTAAAAGAGGGTTAAAAAAAAAAGAAATCTTCCAAATATTTTATTCATATATTTTAGAAACCTGTGAAAACAGCTTCAAATTATTTTATTTCGTATGTTGATGTTTTAAATTCATTGTCTGGGAATCTGCCAACACAAGATCTGAAAGGGACAGGTTTTGAGTTTCCATGGGTAGGGAGTTCTCAGAAGAGCTGTAAAAATTCAGAGCCCAGACCAGATGCTGATACAGATCTTAGGGGGATTGACATATTTTATAGCAAACACCCCCGACAGGACTCATCTCTTTGCTTGAAGGCAGCATTTTCCTTACAAGCTATAGCAGGGCACGTTCCATTGATGCAGGGAAGGATGTTTCAAAGGAAAAGGAGGCTTTCTCTAAGCTGAGGCTTTGATGAGGACTAGCTTTGCTGGTAGCACTGAATAGTCAGGCAAGCAGTTTGCCTGGTTTCAAACACCCCCTGAGCCTGGGAAGGGTGCACACAGCAAGGTTCTGGGAGTACTGCTGCCTACCAGTGCCACAGCCCCCTGTCTCTGCAGCACTGGGCTACTGCTTTTGGCTCTGGAGCCTCATGGAGTGTGTGAACTTCTTCATAGGAGTATTTTTCTTGTCTTTGCTATACCTTATTAGAGCAAGAAAAGCTGAGAACTGCGTGGCCAGCCCCAGAGACAAACACTGCCAAAACCGTGACCTTTAAAGGTCTTAATTTACAAAAGCATTTAAATATTGCTAACGAGTTTTTGCATGTTTTTCTGAGCAATGTTTTCCTGAAGGAGCCTAGACATATTACTGTCCCATCGCCCCGTTGTATTTCTGGAAACTGATCTGTATCTGATTTTCAAAGAGGATGTTTTGGCTACTGACCCAGCAGTTCCAGAGGACAGAGAGGATATACATTTCCACGTGAGAACTTCTTACCAAGCCTCTGTCTCACTATACAATTATGTTCATTCAAACAGCGGGTTGAGTAGTCTCGGCCAGCCTTCATGGGCTGCATTTTCCCTTGGCATGTCCCATTTCGGCAGGGTTTGTTTACATAGTTTTTAATAGCTGTTGATATAAGTTATTCAGGGTACTCTGAACTATTGCAAAGTCTGCTTAGGATGTAATTCTTCAGTATTTTAAAAATGACAAGTTTCAGTCTGTCTAAACATTAGCGTTCTAACACAATTACCAGTTGTAATAATGCTGATGATGTTCTCATGGCTCTCAAATACAGTATTTCAGTTTAAACTCTATGTACATAAATATTAGTAGGACACTTCCTGACTGAGAAGCCTTAATTGATTAGTACTAAATGTAGTCAAAGTACACAGGGCTGTGGACGTGGGCTTATATATATATGTACACACACAAATGCACAGAAGCATTACTGCATTTTACTAAATTGTGAGCTAATCCTCTTCCATAATCATAAATAAAACTTCATTTTTGTACGTACCAGAAAAGCAAGAGCAGCATAAGAAACTTGTTTGTGGCCAAATGCTAGAAAACAGAATGAAATTATAAATTGCATTTTACAGTGTGCACATGGTTTGCTATGGGTGAAATTAATCTAGTGCTGAGGAGCAGAAATGCCTCTTTCCTGACAGGCTCTGCAGGAAGATTGGATATTATCACACACAATATGAAGACAATACAAACAGTAACAGCACTCTAGAAATGCCAGTTTTACACCACTGATCTCAAGGCAGTTTTCACCCAACTGTTTTTAGTATTTGCCAACTTCATATATCCAAGTGTTTTGTCAAGGCGGCTGGTGGTGGTGAATCCCTTGAAAAGACAGGGAGAGGAGTGAAGGTCAGTGGCAAAACCAGGCCAAGAATCACAGCCCTATCCATAGACCCTTCTACTTCCATGAGCAGAAAACCCGATTCATAACCTATCCATTACCTTTTTTCATTTTAGTCGTGAGGCAATAGTGAGGCTTTACTACACAGCCCCTACCTGCTTCACAGTCATGCAAGAGATACATTTAACATTTGTAAATTTTACCTGCCATTTGCCTGCCCTCTCCTTTTTGCTGTTGTTCCAGACCAGTGTAGGGATCTACCATGTTCATGTCCAAAGGCTTACAGTTCCCAAGTAAACCTTGGTTGTAGCTGGGGGACACAAACCACGTGTATGTATCTCACTTGCCTTGGCCACGTCTCATCAAGCCTTTACCTTTGAGAACTTTTTTTCCTGGCTGGCACAGGACTCTTCTGTGGTGCCAAAGGCATTTTAAGGCAGTGGCAAGCAATTAGAAATATTTCTTCTGAATGCTTCCTCTTTTATGTCTTGAACAAAGAGTTTCCCCTGTAAAGAAGCTGCACTTATTGATTTGATAGCCCAGACTGCTAAAAGCTGTGTCTGGGGAGGTTTCTGCATTGTTTGCAGCATTGTTGTTAAAGCCACACCAAATCCAACTGTCATTCAATGAATCGCATAATTTTGAAATAGAACTTCTGTGCTATTTTGAAAGAAAAGCAAGCGTCATGTAGGAGAAATTTTTGGTTGAAAAAACGTAGCAATTTAGCTGAGTGTCAATAAAAATGGCAACGCAAACACTTTGTTCTCAAAGTTCATAGATAAATCTGAGATACAGAAGAAAAGAAAGACTAAGGTATAGCAAGGAAAGTAAAGTAGCAGAAAATAAAACCTGTGCCAATTATGCTCAAAAGAAGCAAAAGTCCAGAGAGCAAACAGAAAAAAATTATGAAGAGAGAGCAGTGCAACAGTAAAATATGAGGAGAGAGAACAAAATGATGAAATAATCTAAAAATTAAAAAAATCTTTCTATTATCAGCAGTATGTGATGTATTTTCACTGGTTTCTCAGGGGGAAAAAAGAGAAAAACCTTAATTTTCCTGAAAAGGAAGTATCTTTAGCAAATAAATATCTCCTTCAAGAAAATGCAACCTGCTCTAGTTCTCTCCTGCATTCTTTAACACAAATGTTGTGAAGATGAGCAAAATATATTGATCTTTGGGTTTTCTCTACTTGTCCAAATTTTCCTGTTCATAAAAATGGACAGCGATTGAGCATCGCTGAACAGGCACGAACATTCAGTGGCAACAAAGCAGAGGTGCTTCTAACACAACAACCTTCCTTCTGGCAGGGAGCAAAGATTAATTTCCGGATAGATTAGTCATATGATCTAATGTGGGACCAGTCTCTTGATTTTGGAGGACTTCAGGTTACATGGCAAAGACTTTTTCAAGCCGAGTTCGTCAGCTCTGTGTCCTACCCATACCTACATGGTGGCGTGTACCGCGGGTGGTTGATGTAGTATGCGATCCAGGACGTGAATCCCCAGTAAAAGGCACAGCCCTGGAACAGACAGATAATTTTTTTGAAAGGGCAATAAGGAAGTACAAACTGTAACTTTATAAGTATAAATTCTACCAAGTGCAAAACCCGGGTGACCACTGAAGGACTTTGCAGTTGCTTTGTGAGCCTCAGAATATATATCTTTCTTAGATGCTATGAAGCAAGCACAAAAAAAACCAAAAACTGGGGATGCAGCATAGATTTTTTTTTTTTTTTTTATTGTGTGGAATGTGTTTTATGCCTGTTGTAGGAATTGGCACTCATTTTCTCCTTCTTTGATTCTACTGCTGAAGAGCATGTTTCTCTGAGTTGTGCTGTTAAAAGTCTAGGGCTGGTTAACACAGCCGAGCTGTTACTGTACCTGAAATTCAGCATTTCCAAGCAAGATAGAGCAGGACAAACAGAACGCTGAACCCGACAAAACAAGAACGAGTAAAAGTCAAGCCCCCTATCAAGGCCATGTGTTAATCTCCTTCACCAAAATCCTAAATGTATTCCAAAAGGTTTAAAGGGAGGGTCTTTACATCACACTGAATGGGGTGGAGGGATGATACAGAATGGCCAAGGTAGAGTGTGTGAAATAAAAGAAAGGAAAGCCTATGAGTAATGGCACACAGCTGAAATTCGGGAGGCTTTGGAAGAGAGAAGACCTGGCCAGCTCAGTATCTTCCTGCCTGAGGCCTCCATCTACAGAAGGAGAATTTTTTTTCCTACTTGTAATTTGATTTTCACTTCCTAGCACAAGGCCTGTCTCTTGCTCTGTATTTATATTGCACCGAGGAAGCAGTGCACGATTTCTGTCAACACTGCTAGATGTTGCAGCAGCAGCTATCATCATAAAATACTATTCAGTCTGAAAAATATCCTGGACATGACAATCGGCCCCTTGGGTGTATGAGTCAAAGTGGACATTTACATGCAGGAGCTAAAATGGACATTGATTTCAATTTATGTTCTTGGGGACATGGTCCTGAAATCCTTCCTGTATCTGTATTTTCACTAAACGCAATTCCTGGAGCTACAAAATAAATTAATTTTTATTTCCCTATCTTCTTCCAAGGACTGCTTGGATAGGAGGATATTCTCTCTTACACCAGATGATAAACATATTGTCACCTTTATCATATTTTTCAGAGGAGTGTGCCCTTCCGAAAACTTGTGAACAAATAACGTCTCCAGAAGATGTCTGATGTAGTGTAAACAGTGACAGAAACAGGCCAAGCTGGAAGGGAAAGGAAAAAGGGAAAAAAAAAAAGGAAATTAAGGTAAGTGAGAGATTTTTTTTTATTACCTCACAGTTAATGTCACGAAAGGAATAAGAACTAATATTCCAAAACTGCAGTCGCATTAAAATTGTGGGATTTAAGATATTGTCTTAATTGAAGCATCTGGAACCAAAGATTAATGGAATCATTTTCAGTGTTATACAAAGTTGCTTGCATTTTGCAGGGAAGCAGCTTATTTTTACTAGCCTTGAAATAAAAAGAGCTCCTCGAGCTCTGAGTGTGATACATAGTCCTGACAAGACATTTAGACAGGAGAGCAGGCGTCTGACGCGCGCTTCCAAGAGACGTCTTCCACATCTTAAGGCCACCTTAATGCTCCTGTAGGATGTGTCTGACATTTAAAAACATTCTGAATATCTCCTGAATGGTTTCCTTGTCCTTTGCCAGCTCAAGTAGCTGCATGGAGGTAGTTTGTGTTTCATTTCCTTCTGGACGCAAAATGAGATTTTGTTGCTGAGTTAATCCATTCTGATGGCTTTTTTGTTGCCTGTTATAAAGAAATGAGGTAATTGTGGTAGAAATTATTATATTGATTCTCTTTTGAGGAAGATTATGAAACAATAACAGGCATTGCTGATTTGCTTCCGAGAATGAGTTGCAGCTCATAGTGATTGAGTTTCAGAAACAAATGTCAGGAGTGATTCCTTATGGCATTTCATCTTGGTTACATTTACCGTACTACCACAGCCCGTCTTGCTGCAAACCAATTATAAGACATAAATGAAAAGTGGTTTTCAGCATGTGAAATCTCAAATAATTTTATTATGCATCGTGTACGGTAGCTAAAGTCAAAGATTAAACAATTTCAAAGTAATTAAACCAGAGAGAGTTGAGCTAAGAAAATTTCAAACAATTAACGACTTATCCAAAGCCTGGAGCAAACTTCCAGCTTTGCTGGAAATTTTTTAATTAATTTGGCTTAGGATGGGGACCTCAGATGAACCCGTTAAGGAGTGGTCACTGGCAGGATTCTGCACAACCCCTGCCCACGTAAAAGTAGGCAAAGGTATTGCAGGTTCTTCTGTGCAGCCAGAAACACTCCTCTTTTAAGCATATGCACAAGAGAAGGAAGACAAGCATCTTGCAGCTCTGGATTTGAATTCAATTGTTCTGTGTTCTCATTCCCAGCTCCACTAACTCTCTTAATGTCTCTCCAAGTGCCTGTTCCTTCATCTGTAAATGGCATTATTACCCACTGTATTTCTCTGCTGTATACCAGTTCCCCTGATTCTGCGAACACAGTGTGGAAGAAGGGTGTGGGAAAGCTGTACAGTCCTTGAGCCTCCTAGGCCCCTGCGTGCCCTCCCACAAGTGGTCCAGCTTATGCAGGCGACAGGCTTTCCTTGATCACCTTTCACCCTTCTGCCAGGCACTAATCACCCAGAATGGGGACAATTCCACTGAAAGAAAATTCCTTAAGTGTGAAAGTTCCCAGTCTGCCTGGTGCATTCTACCACCATCCTGTGGAGATGCTTCTTTTGAGTTTCTTGGCCTGACTCATGACATGCACACCTGTTGAATTTCGTCTTTCTCGTGCCTAGGTGAGAGCTGGTGGGGGAGTAGTTATCTTCTGCCCTGGATGCTGGTGCTGCTCATCTCAAGAGCAGGAATGTGCTATGAGGAGCCTGGGAGTGGGTCTTCTCTTCTCTGCCAAGCATGGCTTTGGGTTACTACCCACTGTGTTTATTATTTCACCTTATGTTCAGGCTTTATGTCAAACTGTTTGGGGAAAACACTGCATCTCCACGGTGACCAGGTGCAGTGACCATCGCAGCTGGGATCCCACTTTTGGTCAGGCTTATGAGTGCTGCTAAAATGACAAACAGGTATTGGTAAGAGCTGAATCTGACACCAGGCAGGCAGCCTCAGACCCCCTGTTAACATCCTCAGCCCTGGAAAATGCAATCTCCATCCCTCTGTTTTCTCATGCTCCAGGAAAATTATTCACACAAGTGTCACTTACTGAACCACCGGGTGGCGGAAGTTCTTCCTGCTTTCCACTTGATCATAAATCGTCGAGAGGCGAATGTAAAAGAGCAGATATATGAGAAGAGGCCCGGTGTATTCTGTTAGAAAAAACTAGAAATGAAAAATAAAATAGCTGTGGCAGAGTAGAAAATTGTATCAGGAAAGGTGTGAGAAAAAGAATACCCCCATCCACAACCCCTATTCATCCTTCGAATGACTTTTGGCTTCATTTTCAGGACTTAAATGACACATAGGAGTTTCTTCTGCAGTCTCTTTAGCAAAGGAGTAAAATCCATCTAGGGAATGAGAGATAGGTTTCTGTGCAGAACATTAACCCAGTGAGGAATGCTTCATGGAAGGTGGTCAAAATTACAGTTATCTCCTCTTTATACTTTTGGCTCTGCCATCAGATGCCTATTTGGAACCTAAATAACACTGAAAATCAAGGCCAAGAAACTGAAGGCAGCTTGCTTTCTGCCAGTGTTTTTTGCAATTAAGTGGTACATCAGTTAAAAGCCAACCAAGCATGACAGAAACAAACACAGCTTTGAATCCTGGTTGCTAGCAGAGTCATCTGGAAGGGAGGCTATCATTGCTTGAAATTTCATGGTGGGTGGAAGAGAAGGACCAGCCTGCCTGGTGCATGGTGCTTTGAGCCCTTTTTCAGTGACTGGGTGGTGCTCCTCCCTGTGCAGGCACCAGCAGAAACAGCCTGTGGTGGGCAGACTGGACAAGTGAGTTATCCTACTGTGATGAAAACAAAGCAAGAAGAAATCATTTCATCTCACCACTGTCACTCCTGATAGCCGCAGAGAGCTGAGAGGAGGAGCACGGAGAGAAGGCAGAGTCATGGAGATGGCGTGAGCCATCCTCAGTTTTAGGGTCTGACTTTGGTTTGGTACAGTCCGTATTGCTTTTTGTTGGGGAACATTCTTAAGCCACACACAGCTAGACGAAGTAAAAGGACATTAGAGTGATGAGAGGTCTAGATTTGATCACCTGTCCCTGCTGGACTGAATCCCAGAATAAAATGGAAGTGGTGTAGTCCTACACATTTACAAGGACTGGCAAATCATAACTCAAGTGCCTATCACTGCTTCAGGGAGAAAGATTTATGAGTGATGGGTTATTTGGCTTTGTGGTGGCTATTGGCACTGCTGTAGAATTGTAATTAATTGTAACCTGTGGCTGTAGAATTGTAATGAATTGTAACCTGTGGCTTAAGGAAGCAACACTGACTTTAGACCACCTTTCTGAAAACAAGTATTTGGCCCCCCAGCAGGCTGTTTTTCTAACCATTCTTCAGAAGAGCACTGAAAGAGAAAGGTTTTCCTGCAGAAATATCCTGCAATTAGGTTCCCTTTTCCTTTGTTACAGGGGGAAACTTTTTGAAATTTTATCCTTTCATAGCAGGACAGTCTCCAAAAGTAACAACAGACTTAAGTGTTCTCTACCAGGGGAACGCCAAATTCCCTTTTGTTCCAAGTGACATCATGACTTCCGTGCTCCATTTAGACTCTGCATGATCCCAAGAGCAGGTGTGTGTGTGTGTTTGTGTAAAAATATGTAATCTAGGAGTCCAAGAGCACGCACTGTTGTGGAATACCTCACAGCCAAGGGCCTGTTAGAATTTTGTCCTATGTGAGCCCACTGGGTTTGGTACTCTGCAAACACTGCAAGGGATGGCCTCTGCTATTTAAATCTAACACACTAAATCTAGACTAGGGTGGTATAGGGGACAGAGGTGCAGATAATATGGTCTGGGCAGGTCAGGAGAAGAGCCTGGAATGAGCTGCTTTCTCCAGCGTGGCTTTTTGTCTCTGCCATGAGCTGAACCACAAAGTACATCCATAACTGCCAGCTTCCAACATCTGTTTGGCACGAGCACATTGCAAAGCTGCCAGGAAGAGTTTGGCAGGACTTAGCACCAAGTTGTGCTTACTTGTCTCTGCACCAAGTGTTCCCCCCTTACCCCCGGACTGATTTCAGATGCTGAAAGGAGAAGGAGAGTTTCAAGATTTAGTAAAATATCCAGTCCCTCTTTAAAAGCCAAAGCTCCCAGGCACAAGATGACTGAATCCTGTGACAGGGTTCATCAGTGCAGTTCAGAGAAGCAGTGGAGAGCACTGACAGTAGCTCTTGAGCTGGGGTTTGTGGAGGTGAGCAGCATCAGCATGCTCAGAGTGCTTCACAGGCTGGGGACAGGGTTCAGTCTTGTCTGTGTGTCAGTCCCATCACCCGTGTGGAGGCAGGTGGTGCAGGGTCAGCCAGGAGATTTGCAATCAAACTGGGCACTGTCTGGCGGGCTGGACTATATTTGCCTTTGTCATAACTGAGTCACACTGGCACATGGTTACGATCAGTAGCATTCTGTTTTAGAGGATGAGGTTCAATTTGCTGTCATTTTTGTCGCAGTTTAGTTTAGTTTAGGTAAGTTTCAGACTGTTTCCTTCTGTTGCGTCTCCCATGCTGCGACTGCTGCACTAATTCTCTGGCCCACTGATTTAAGTTTGTCATAAATGAAAAATGAGTTCCAGAAAGGCAGGCAGAAAAACTGCTAAAAATTCCCATGAGTTCAAGCAGGTGAAAGGGAAAGTAGTCTTAAATTAATACAACATTACAATTATTGGTTCTACCCACTGGCAATCAAGGGCAAGCACCATTCTTTTACTATTGATTCTCAATGATTATATGCAATTAAGCCTACCTAGTATCTTCATACTCATCCTATAGCTGACTAATTGCTGGGCTTGGGAAGGTATTAGTTGTGTCAAGGATCAGTTCAACCCATCATTTTTATAGGTGCTCAGAATTACTAATTCCTGCTGACATATTCTGCAAAAATAGTAATCACATTTTAAACAAAGGCATGAAAATAATAACATTGTAGCTTGTTGTTTCTGAACAAAAGAAATATCATTTTATTAAAAAAAACCCAACTGATCATTTAAAACACAGAGTAGATTTATCTTTTAGAAATGAAAAAAAAAGGCAAAACAAAACAAATAAACCCCAATATTTAAAAGAAAATTATTTTTTCTTTGCCATCTTGTGGTCTTGCCTAGATTATTTTGATGTATTGGGTGCAACCAAATATGGTGATCCATAATAGCAAAATTGTCTTTTCCTGGAGGAGCAGTATGTCTCTATAACAATGAGCATAGCTCAATAGGATTTTACTGTTGAGCTCATCATTAACTCCCTGAAGAGAGAAAACGGGAGATTGCCTCTTTTTTCCACATCTGTACAGCCTACTTCATATCTTGCACAGCATCCAGTTCTCTTACCTTCCTTCTCTCCTCTCCAGTGTCTGACATGATATAGTCTGTAGACCTCTTATTCTCAGTGGCATAGAGAAAGTGCTCTTAAATGAAAGTGTCCTGGAATCAAAACTCTTCCCAGCATGGTCTCCATACAGGGTGCTAAAATCAAGCTTCTTTAACCATCTCAGTTATCAGGTCCTCAGGGATCTGATTCAGTAACACTTAAACTGGAAATATCTACTACGTAAACAACAAAACTGAGATCCAAAACATGTCAAACCAGAGCAAAGTAGGAGTTTCCATTATCCAAGAGATGATGGAGCAAATCGTAAAACAATGCAGGAGAGCTAATCTGCAAATCAGCAAAGCATCTCATCTTGCAGGAGCCAGATTACACCTGCTTCTTTTATCTCTATTCAGCTCACCATGCCAGGAACACCTTGCTGAACAGAGTAACAGCCAGGTCAGGAATTCAAATCCCAGCCCTCGTGAGGCAGAGGGTATATTTAGAGAGGCATAAATGCAGCAGAGGTGAAAGGAGTTCTTTAAAGTTATTGGAGGGATTTTCTGGCTGGTAGGGGCAGCTGACATAGTGCCTGACACTGTCCCAACAGGTCTACTAAAGGGAATGGAAAGGACTTTGATGTGAGTTAAAGTATCATGTGTACTGGTCAGGAAAAGGCAGAACAGGACAAAAGGAAGTTGTAAACAGAGGCGGTGGAGTGGAGGGAGTCTGAAAAAAGTCCAGCCAAATCTTTATAAATGAGCAGCCTACAAATTAGTATCCTCACATGAGGATATCAGCTAATTCCTCTCTGTAATGCTTATGACATGCCCTTTCAGTAACAGCACACAACACACCCTATCTTGTTGCCTTTTGGCATAGTCTCACATTATCACATCTATGACAAGCAGCAGAGCTGAGGAAAGGCCGCCCAGCCTCTTCCACGCTGATCCCTTCCTGCAGCTCTTTCCATGCCATGTAGGGCCGGTTTCCCAGTCACCAGTGCTGCTTGTGATGTTTTCTCTTCCACTGCCCACGGGATGTCTGGACTGAAGCAGAGAGCACGGGATGAGGGTAATACCTGCAGCCAGGACAGTGGCTTTGGGTCACTGTCTGTAGTCCTCAGCACAGCAAGAGATACAAAACAGCTCAAGCAAGTCCTGGGTAACTCTGATGGAAAAGCAGCTGCAGTATATAAATTATCTAATGGACAGGGCTTAGTTTCTCTGATAAATGCGAGACAAAGGCAGTAGTTGCAGTCCTGAACCAAGGTCAGACTGACACGGTACATACTGCACAAAGAGGAGGATCTCCTGCTGTCAGACAGACAGACAGACCATGGCTGTGTGTGAGTGTACAGAGCACAGCTGGGATTTCAGAGAAACACAAGAGAAACAGGCAGTTAAATCCTCCCAAGTCCCCAGATCACGTTAAACCTAGCGTATAACTACCTCAGACTCCTTTTACAATCCCAACCCTAAGTACTCTTGAGTTAACGATCATTAAGAAATATTATTAATTTCTAGTCTAATTTCTACTTCATACGCTTTGTTACCTCATTAAAGGCCATACAGTTACCTGGGGATGATAATGGCGTAGTTTTAGCACCACGTCTAAATCTTCACCTTTGTGAAAGTTTTGTATTTTCGTGTTTGCAAAAATCCACAGCAGCAGCAACTTTGCATCAGGTAATACAGTTCTTAAGGGCTGCTTGAATATTCAATTACTTCTTGTTCCAGTTCTCAACAGAACTGGCTAATCCATTCTACAAAACTTAAATTGTACATGCAGGGGTACCTGAGACTCCCCTCGTCTGGGCAGATTTTGCAGGGACCCGGTGTCTATGAATATTTCAGGCCGCTGCTCAATATTTATTGCAAATACCAGAGATAGGGATGGATTTGCTGTAGGATTTTATGTGAAAATTGCAGCTGACTCAGGCCAGTTTAAGGAGCTGAGGAGTGCACAGCCATGGACATTGTTTGTCCCCAAGTCAGGCCTGTGCATGCTCTGTGGAAGAAGGGAGGTGAAATCCCAGCTTCCTCCTGTCTCTTCCAAGACTGAGCTGTCTGAAACCTTGGCACCAGACCACTTCATACTACGGTCAAAATTCTTCCCTGAGAACACAAGTCATTTCATGTTTCTTACTCAAAATGGAGAATTATTGCAAATTAACAAATGTTATTCTTAAGCACACACATATATCTGTGTTGTATATGTTTGTACCCATATATATTCAGTGAAGAACTCAAGTTCTGTTTGTAACCAAACACCAATGTGAGTTCAGACTTGCTGCCAAATCTTTACAGGTCTTTGACAGCATTTTGAACTCTTCCTTATAATGTGCATCGTTTCAAAATGTGTATTTATCATCTGCTATGTAGATACGTAAACAAAATAGTGCTTTTTAAACACCTGGTTATTAAAAATAACCTCATCTGTGCTTTTCATTCAGAAGCCTCAGAGCACTTTGCAAAGTGGAAAATACTGTTACTTTCTTGCCAGTATTTTGGAAATGCAGAGAAATTCACTGACTCGTCAAGTGCATCAGACAAAGGTGGGCAAAGGAGTACCTGGTCCTCTCAAACACTGGTTCTGTCTCTGGTTCACTCTGCTGAACACTGGTTCACCCCATGGTTCACTCTCCTCTGCGCTCTCCTTACACCCTGCCTGGGGCTGGGCAAAATTCCCCACGCAAAATAATTTTGCCAGGCTTATGCATTCTAGAGGGACTGAAACTGCTCAAATTTGCATAGATTGACAAAATGTCAACCTCCTTAGTTACTCTGAATACAAATAGGAAGGTGTCTACATTTACCAGCACCACACATCAAGCAGCTCTTTGTTCCTTAAGTGGCAGGGAGGGTTTAAACATAAAGTTATGTATAACTGAAAGAAACAGTTTGTTCTGTTTATGCTTACTGAATTCCCTCTACCTTCTTTTCGCACTCAAAGTGGTGAAAACTCAAGGGCATTCCTATAAACACTTAGGCATGGGTCTTTCAGTCTTTGCTGTGCTTAACAGTAACTAGAACCCTCAGAATTAATTTTTCTAGTAGCTCCCTAATTCCCTTTGGCAACTGAAAAATTGATACTCTGGCATAGCTCATCGTGAGCTAGTGGCATTTGTTGCTGAGACCAAGAGAAATTACTGCAACACTGTTTGCATCGTTAGAAGCAGCATCTGAGGAATCCAAATCAGCCAGCTGGGCAGTTTCAGAGGTCTCCTCTTCCCTTATCTGTTAACTTCATGCTGCCACTGGGCAGTAACAAAGAGCCAAAAGTGCGTGTGGCCCAAGGAAAGGCACAAACAATATAAAACCATGGCAAGAAACCAGGCAAAGGCAAGCTGTTCTCTCCCGATAACCCTGGAGGTTGGAAAATATTAGACTTAATTAAATGAAAAATAAGAGCAATCTTGTGTGTGTAGTTTGCCTTTGTGAAAGGTCACAATGTTTTTAAAAGTTCGCAGCTTTTGACTGGGATCAGCTCAAGACTTGGCCGGCTGTGCCAAGGTAGAGCAGCGCTTACTGTGTGCTCGAGCAGAAACCTCTGCCAAGTACAAACTGTTAGCTGTAAAACAGAGGTGCTTTGCATTACAAATAATTGTAGTTGGAAGAGGTGCTGTCAAGGAAACAGTGACTTCTCTTTTTTTCCTGGAGATCATGTTCTATGAGCAAATTATCTATTGATCCAAGAGGTTTAGCAATGAAAAGCCATTTGAGGATTTTTCTCTCTTTGGCACTTTTTTGTAGCTGTTCTTAAGCCACCCACAGATTCACACAGAATCACACAGGCTGTTTATTTGGCACTTCTGCAAAGTTTTCAGGTATCCACAATTACCTGAGAGTGTTATTCAATTTGTAGGATCCTATTCCCACAACAAATTCTGTCTGAATTGGCCACAAAATATGCAAACCCTGATATGTATCTGCTGAGAACCACATTCAGTGACATTCTCTGACACATCAAACAGATCCTCAGCTCTCCCTCTTACCTGGACCTCAAATTCCTTCCTAAGTTATGATGAGTTTTCTTACACTTGTCATCTTTTCACTGGCTCACTGTTTTGCTGGGACTTCCATCCTCACACACCTTCAAACTCCTCAGATCCTCTCTTTTTCCTTTTCTTGTAATTGTCTGTACTTTTACATCCCATTGAGAGGTCACAGACCTTTACTGAAGTCTCTTCTTCTGTTCCCAAATTAGGGAAAATATCTTAAGTTGTTCCTCATGGGGGGTCCAAATCTGACCTCAGTGTGGAGAAGGTGGAGAAAATGAGCCTGCAGCAGTTTGGCTGCTTTTTTTCCCAAACCCATCAATACGCAAATCACTTCCTGTCACAATCATCCCACAGACTTCATGGGATTGTTCCCCATTTACAGCACCAACGGATAGAGCTGTGCCAGACAGCCAGAGCAAACTGCTGCTCCCCTGTTCACCAACAGGACTGAAAACCTTTGGTGCACAGGCACTGTGCCAGTAAGGGGAGAGACCCACACTGACCAAAACACGGCCTCTCCCCCTGAGAGAACAGCAGCACCTCGTTACTGCCCTTCCCCACCCTGTACAGCTGCTGTGCACAACCACACAGCTCCAAACACGCATCCCTTCCTGGCTTCTTGTTCATTTTCCACAATGTCTAACTTGGTGATAAATTTGCTTTTATCACCAACAGAGAAAACAGATCAATTAGTGAAAAATGTGGATTTTCAGACCTCAAAGATGCTCTTGGGTTTAGAGAAGTATTAGTCTCTACATTTATAAGTTGAGCAGAATCTTTTTTCATTGGGAAATTTGAAATGCAGCAGTTCTGCTGCCAGCCTTACTATTTTAAGGCCCTCGGGAGTCAAAGTACTTAAGCAATCCCTAATTTTAAATCACAGTTACAAAAAATATTTACTGAAGTACTGTGTTTCAGGGTTAATCTTCTGAAATTCACAGGCTTGAAGGTAAAACATTTTTTTTACAGTTCTATGCTGTTTTCTCAGTTCTGTTTGGATCCTTTTGGTAGCTGGCCCAGGTAGCAACAGGACAACAGAAGCTGATAAATCAGGAATTGCAATCATTGCTCAAATAAGGAAAGCTTTAGCAGCGGTGTGAATTTGAGCAGGAAGAATGGATTTTTTTTCTGTTTTTTCTTCTTTTCACTACAGCAGCAGTGTGTATTCTTAGGAGTAAAACACCAGCCATGTTTCAAAAAGTCACCATGCCACATCGCAATTATGTAAAAAGAGGTGTCTGTCAAATATGCTTAAGCCCAAAATTGCATAGAGATTAAAAACAAAAGCCATCACTCCAGTGGTGGGAATTTCAAACATCCCTGGGGGTAAAATCTTTACAGGGCCATACAGAACAAATGTATAAACTCAGCTCCCATTAGTATCTCTGCAGCATCAGTCAGCAAACCTCAACTATACCCTCCAGGCAGGGTAAAGAAACTGGTAAGTCTTATTTGGAAGTAAATTATATGTTTCAGGTAATATTTGTTTTCTATAAAAGAAGGGAGAGTAGAGCAAGAGTTCTAACAAATTTCATGACACTAAGAAACAGGTTTTGTTTTGTCCCTGAATTATATTCTGGAAATCAGCCTTGAGGGCGTCCTTTCTTCTAAAAGAGCCAGCTGAGGTTGAATATCTCCTTTTATCCCAGAAAAGGACCTCATTTTTCAAAAGAGACTGACAAATAATTGTTCCAACGGAGGAGAAACACAAATCCGTCACCCCAGTTTGTCCTCCCCTCTCCATCAGAGCAAGCCAGCCTCTACAATTTGTTGACAACAGCCAGTCTCAGAGCTGTGGTGTAACCTGAGCCCTGGGGAAGTCTGGCTTTTAATTGCACAAAACACCAAAAATATTTTGGTCACTGTGCAACAGTGTTTTTGGAAAGCTGAGGAAGAGGAGGAAATATCCTTCCTACAAGGTATCAGCCTCTGGCAGAGGGACTAAGTAGACAACAGGAGACAACAAACCCTTGAGTGGCTAAGGTGGAATGTGACAAGTATTGTAAATCTGAGATTGTGCATGCTCCAAAAGAGAAGCTGAAGTGTCTTGATTTTCCTAGAGTTATTGATGCACAAGCTCTTTGTTTGGGAACAGAGAGCAGCAGTCCCTTTTATTTCACAACATGTTTGGGAAGGCTGCTGCTCCTAGGAGGTGGCGGTCAATACTGTTTTCCCCTTTTTAAAACCACAAGTCATTGTCCTGGTGTAAACCCCCGGCACTGGGGGTCTTGGTCCTCAAGTGTCATCTCCAGTGAGGTAACAGAGCCCCAGAAGACCCACCTCTGTGCTCAGCGTTCCCCTGGACAGATCCATGCCCAATGCATCGACCTCTGCAGCACCAACACATCTCCGTGTGCTTCTGTATCTATTTTTGGAGTCCAGACCTGAATGTGGCCCTTTGTACCTCAGCTATCATTTTGCTGACAAGATAAGAATATTTTCATTCTGTGCTTTGTTTATTTAAATGTCAAACCTTTAAATCAGAAGCCTCCCTCACTGTGTGCGTAAATCTGGTAGAGCATCAAGGGGATGGGAGCACGGGAGCTCTAAGCACAGTAAAAATGGCAGTAAAACTACACATCCTGTGTACAAATGCATTTCTAATTGCTGTTGTTAGAATACAGTCTTCTACGAACCTTTTCTCTATTGCTGTAGACCAGCTATAATATAAAAATCTCTTGACTGTTTAAATGACGTGGCTAGGAAGAAGATTTCTCCCACTGAGAATGGAGACGATTTAGAATGTGGAGCAGAATGGGATAAGATGAATATTCAGAAACTCGTAGCGACAACTTTTTGCATGCAGATTAAATCATAAAAAAAAGTGCCACTGCCTGCAGTACCTACTCCTGGTCATAACTGCAGTATTTATAATGGGATATTAAGCTTTAGTTATGTTACTGTCTTAGGCTACATAAACCACCAGGAAAAGAGAGAATAAATAAGGTTCTTGCAGATTACTTAATTGTAGCAAACAGGAAGCTGCAGTAATCACAATTTTGCTTTGCAAGGAAATTCCATGGTTGAGAGATGGTGGGATGGATTCGTGAAGGAAACGGGACTAGCATTAATTAGTCTGGCCTCAGTCGGCCGTTAATCAGGATGGGGTAGAGCCTCAGCCTCAGTAAATGCACAGACCTCTACTCCAACAGGTAGGCCACACGGTGGGAAATGCTCTAGCTCCACTGAAGTAAACTGCTGGTCACCCCCTGGGGATTTGGGTCCTGTCAGAACTGGGAAGGACGGACACAGGTCATGTTCTTCTTCACAGGGACTAAAAGCTGCCGGACTTTTTGCTGCTCAGGGCTATCTGCTTCCCTGGAGAGGGAGAAATGCACGTGATCTCGAGCACTTGGGATGGATCTGTGACCTTATAGAGCTGATCCAGAGGGTGACTTTTACCGTGTCAAAGGCAGTTCTGGCAGTAGTATTCACCTGGAGTGTGCGTTTCAACAGATAAGGAAGTGTAAAGTAGCATATCCATTGCAAGTGTCCTGTAGTAGTGCTTCCTAGCCCAGAGTGACCTATTGGAGAGAGGAACTGGGACTATCACCTGCAAGCTGCTCAAAGATCTGACACTCACAAACTCCATCCTTGTAGGCACAGCCAAGGAAGGACAGTGGCTTGTAGTCCCCTCATGTGTGCAGGGTGGGATCTGTGGGCTGCCTGAGGTAGGAATCTAATAATTTGGCCAACAGCCATGATGCCAGCTAGCAAAAAGTCACGTGCTTCATTGAAGGAATTGCAAACAATTGGTGGTTTGCTTTCCATTGCCATGAGTAGTCTTATCATGGCTTTTATGGCTTTCAGGAACAGTAGTTCTGTCTTACCCGTGTTTCTCACTGCAGAAATGGGGAATCTCGTTACCCAATGTACAGATGTGGGCTGTATATTACTCCACCTAGCACTCTGCATGCAAACTGCAGCAAAAACTTGGTCAGAGTGATCATGAGACTACTTTCAGCTCCTCCACATGTGCCTGCTGCAGGACATTGGAAAGGTCTCTTCTCCCATTTCCTCACTGTCCTTTCAAACCCTTCTACTCTCTTCTGTCTTTGGACTGCCAAAGAATGTAATCTTTCACTTCTCACTTTCCCAAAGGAGTCTGTAAATTTAGAGTTCCCTACACCCCATTTGGGTTCAATGTGCTGCCTCTCTCCCAGCTGTTGGACCTCCCAACAGCTGCTGACAGGAAAATAACTGAAGTCAAAGCAGGTTGACCTACAGCAAAAGACAGGTATTGTCATGGCAAATGTTTTTGTTTTACAAGGAGATTCAAAAGTTTGACTCCTGAGCTTGGCTGAGCATCTTCTGCCTGGAATCCTTGGCCTCTCTCAGAACTGTTCTTTGCTTGAACAAAGAGTAAGGTATTTCCATCCAATTATTTTCCTGCATTAGTAACAGGATTACTAGAAATCCATTTTTTCTTTATAATATCCTTCCACTTTCAAAGCTGAGGAGTTTTTCAGCAAATTAATGTATTTGGCTGCAGTTCTGCACAGGCATATGAGCCTAAGATAAGCTGAAACTGTTTTTCAAAATTGATTTTTTTTCCTCAGGCAATATTTTTATGTTCCCCTTCTAATCTTTAATTGGAAGTCAGAGTTAGCATATTGATAACTTGGCTCACTCTCCATTTAATTCTGTTTTGAGTGCTGATAAACTAATTACACTGTTTTACATAAGGAAGCGCAGGCTGAGGAAGTCGGAGCGATTTGGTGCCAAAACACATTGTCCATTAAGATGTATCATGCTGGCTGTGACAAGGACATGCTTACCGTGGTCCAACCGACCTGCTGGCCCAGGTCTGTAAGGTACAGGGTAACGATGGAGGAGACGGCAAGGCTTTGAATGCTGACGGAATCCTTCAAAAAGGGCCCGTCTGCAATGACAAGAAGGGAAGAGGAGATGCCGTGAACAACAGGTAGCCTCTCAGAGGCTCAGCATGATGCTTAGGCTGCCCTGCTAATGGTCCAGCTTGGATTCTGATTTGCTTTGGTGACTTGGTACTTATTCTCCAAGTTAGCAACTGAGAGCTCTTCCATCAGAGTTACTCTCTTCTGGTTTTAACCAAAGCGTGAGGCAGCAGTGTGTGACAGATGTAGGATGCTGTCCCTGTTAATTTGGCCCATCAGAGACAGGCCATGCAATCACACAGACAACTCCAGAGAGCACTTCTTGTCCCGTCTTGCAAGACTAATGGCAGAGTCTGTGTTATGCAGAGTCTCCCTCACTGACATATTTTGCTGAAGCATTTGCATTCTCAGGCTGTTTTACAACAGGCAGCACCCGATGATAAATGCAGCTTTTTGGACAAAGGCTCACAACCCAAGATTTCTTTGCCAGCTGTCTGACCTAGGCAGACCAGGTGTATCTAAGCATTATGTTACTGTTTGCAGTTTTCTGAGGCATCTGCTTCCAAACCTAATGGATCTAAAGTGCGCAGGCAGAGACATGAAATAACAATATTTGGTTCTTTTTTTTTTATATATAGGCAGTGAGCTGCATATAGGAAAAATCCAACAGCCACTAGCATAGGATGTTGCCACAGGCTGCAATACCTCTTTGCTCTTTTCTTTATGTATGGTCTCCCTTTCAATATACACCTGTTGACTGTTTACATCACTGAGGGTGTTAAATTCCATCAGGTGCTGAGCCCTCAATTTCTAGGGCTTTGCAACTCTACACATCCACAGACCAAACACCAAACAGCTTCTGGCAGCTTCTGGCAGCTTTATCTTCCACTGCTACGTCCCCCAAGAACTTGTGGACTGACACAGAGGTTGCCTCCTGCAGCCAGCTGCATCTTCTGGTGAGGCAGTGAGCAAGTATTAAAACGGGTAATGCAGTGAGGGAAGGGAGGGAGTGAATGGGCTTGAAACTGCCTTGTCTTCATTATTTGATCATACACTGTACTCTGGAACATTTCTACTCAGTGGTTATGAAAACCATTCGGTTCCTTTATTAATGAGAAAACTAATAAGTTAATAATTGATGCCAGTTAATGAGAATGTACTAACAGTTCACCCAATAACACTATTATGGAGAGAGCAGTGTTGTGAGGAGGAGAACCTGCCAGAGGATTAGTAATACGTGAGGTGGCTGTACTCAGCCATATGAATACTCACCGCGTTCTAGTTGCAGGCCAACGCGGGACGGGTACCACTGGGGACCTGTTCCAATCACAAAGTGTGGCTGTTAATTTCATGATAAAAGAGCTAAATTCCTGTTAAGTTTGGGGGGGGTTTTTCAGCTGACAGCTACACAAGTGAGATGGAATAAAAAAACCACGTCTCTTTTGGTCTCAGCTATACAAGGAGAATACAAGAGAGCTGGGAGTGGCACAGAATACACACATTAGAGCAAAAATCCCTTCTCCCCATCTGAGTGTTGGAAGGCCAATCTCAATGCTGAGCACTCTGTCAGCACAGCCTGTGTGTGCAGCACTGGGAAATATAAAGAGGATTCTGTTTATTACTATATTTGCTAAAACTCAGTACTAAATGCATCAGTCTCGCCCCTCCTTCTAAAAGTATGCCTATGCTATAGTCTGGTCCAAAGGACTTTGTGTTTCCCATTTAGGAATATAAAACCTGACTAGGGATGTGCAGCTTGTATTAGTTCTCAATCAGAGATTAATCGGGGAAATAGAGACACAGAAAGCAGAAGCACATGGGTAGCTAATAGTGGGATACTTATGATTTCCTTGATACCCTCAACTTAAGGATGTTTCCTAGAAGCAGATTTTTAAATGCTCTGGTTTAAAGGTCATTCCAAAATGCACAATAGCAGTTGGCAGTTGTTATTGGACTCCCTTTGATGATTTTGAACAGAGACCTGTCAGGCTGGTCAAACAGGTACAGGTCTCCAGCTGCATTTATTTCCCTTGGTGTCAGAGTAAGCTGGTAACTACCACAGACACGTGGCAGAGGAGATCATAGCTGCTCAAGTGGTTAATTTGGCCAGCTCTCGGTAGTTCCTCTATTCAGAAGGCTGTGCTTCTGCAGCTGTGCTGCTGAGTGGACAATATAAACACTCCTCCTTTGCATCACTTTTCTTAACCCATATATACTCTTCGGTTTGCTCTTGAAGGTTTTCAGGGCTGACCTAGCACATTTTTGGGCTGGGGAGACCTTACGTAGCCCATGATGTTGACTGAGATTTGGGGGAGGCAAATATTGTCCAAGAAAAGTGAGGAAACTGCTGCAGTATCACCACCCTCAGCCATTTCTACCACATTTGCCTTTATTTCCTTTGACACGCCTGAGGACAGTTGATAACCTGAAGGAGATTTGCTTTGTCTTTTCAATTCAAAGCCTGGGTGAAATTGGTCAGATTTTTTTAGGCAAATCTTACAGCTCTTAGTGATCCTGTATTTAAGGTACAAATGTTCCCATACCTTCAAAATGGAAAAAAAATGTTCACAATGACTGTGATCAAAAGTGGGAACATTTGCCTCCAGAAGATGTGGGATCTCCTTCCCTGGAGATAGTCAGGCCTCATCTGGGGATGACCTTGAACAGTCTTACAGGACTTGAAAGTTGGCCCCGCTCTGAGCAGGAACCTGGACCAGATGAGCTCTGGAGGTTGCTTCTACCTAGCTTCTTTCAGGATGATCAGGAGAGCTCGTTCGCTCCACCAGCTGCCAGCTGGAGGGGAAGGGAGCTGTACACAGTGCGCACTGTGCGCTGACACCCCGCTCACTCTCATTTCAAAAGCACTTGGTCTGACTTTTGTAGGCAAGAACAGGCATTAGATGAACCCATGAACCAGGGCTAATAGCAGGAGGTGAGACATCCATCAAGTAAGTTGCAAACATTTTTTTCAAGGTACCACAACAATCCGTGGCTATTAAAGATAACAATGGGAAGATAGAGAAGGAGCAGCTGTCTGACTTGTCAAGGAAGATATGATTTGCTCCAGGACAGCAGATATCAATAGTTATTTGGGAGCCTGAAATGCAATGTATTTGTGTTAAATTGGAATCTTCCCCCCAGCTCCCCCCTTCATATTACAGTATGTTTCAATAAAAGTCAATTTACCTGATCCTGTGGCAATGCTCTTTTAGGTATGGCTCATAATCTTCACAAGGGCAAACAGAGGTTGTGCGTTTAAGCACGTCATCCCACATTTCCAGTCCTTTAGCCTCAGTACACCATTATATTCAAACACACTCAAAGATTTAGACAGATGGAAGTGTGCCTTCGCTGCTGCTCATCTGCAGTGACCTTGTTATCATGTCAGTGTGCCTCCGGTTTCCAGGCCATGCTTGGAGTGCTGTGTGTATTCTTCTGGAAGGACCTGGAATTAGCTGTTCCTTCCCTGCTCTTACTCTTGGTGGGGGGCCACTAGGTAATGTCAGGGGGAAATGCTAAACGGAGTGGGGGACAAAGTCCAAACACATTTCTGTGTTGGTTTGAGTGAGAACACCAAAGTTTCCTGCTTTCAGTCTCTACTGCCCGCAGATTTTAGCAAGGCTGTTCCCAATTGTTAGCTGTCCAGGGTCCTGCAGAAATCAGCATTTCTTCCTGGGGAGAAGCGTGACTCCACAAAGAGTCTGCTCTCCCAGCTTGATAAGACTCATTTCAAATAGGAAATCTCACACATTCCTAGGCATCCTGCTCACCACTTGGGTCAGCCAAGGGGACCCTGGCCCCAACTGTCACCACTTATTTGCCTTCCTCCTAAGACTTTTTTCCAAAGGAACCCTCCAACAATCTTACTAGAACAGCTCTGGATTTCCGTTCGGCAATGTGGGATGCCATTAAAATCCAGCCTGCATATGGCAGACACACATTCCTCTCATTCCTACAGCAGGAAAGCTCTCTTTTCTTTAAACAGTGAAAAGAAGCCGAACTGAGGGACTGATTATCATTCGTATTAATTCTTGCTACCGCCTGTCAGAACGAGGGGTTGATGGCTCTCTTGGATACCCAAAGCTGGTGCTGCCTGACAGAGCAGCTTCACCTGGCATCAGCAGGAGTTCCGAAGTGCATGTGGAGAGTCCTGCCCCCAGACAGGGTAAACACGCACTCGCTAAAGGCAGAGGCACACCTGCAGCCGTGTGCAGCACTTGAAGGCCTGTCCGCACTCCCACACCTGGCAGAGCTCCCCTTGCTTCCATGAAGGGTTTCTCTTCTGCAGGGCTGTTTTGGGGGTTTCTCAGCAGGGTTTAATTCCCAGTTTTTTCTTATTAACATTTTCCATTGCTGCCTCCTGCAGATATTAATGGCAATCCGAGACCATGGGTGGCTGAAGTTTATCCTGTAACTCCTGTTGCATCTAAGATCAGGCATGTGTTAATATTTACTTTCTGACATTGTGGTGGTGCATCAGAGCTCAGCCACAGCAGGTCACAGTCTCTGTATAATCCTTGTGGTTAGCAGAGCTGTTCAGCTCCCTAATGCAGGGTTTATGGGTTTGGATATGTATTTCACACTTGGAACAAAGTTGTAAAAATAACATTTCAGCTCACTTATATTCCAGACTGGCTTTGACTTGGAAAAGCAGCTATAGGCTGTCCAGAAAATAAGAGTGGCCATGATGGTTCAAACCACAGGTCTATTTAGCCAATATTACATCCTCTAATATGTAGTCAATATTCCGGTTCCTCCGCATCTATTACATTTCTAGCATTTATGTAAAACAGCTTTGGTTCCTCTCTTTGCAGCATCATTGGACACCTATCGAAATGTCTTCCTAGTTTTCCATCTCTGTTTGATTATTTCTACTCTCCTGACTTATCCTTCTCTGGAAGGATGTTTGCCTCAGACTCCAACATGGTCCCCCTCCAACTGCAGGCATGTAGGTATCTGAAAGCTTTGCCCATTCCTCAGCTGAAAAGTTATTCACAAACTCCTTGAATTTAAGTGACATCAGCTTCATTCTTCTTCACTGAGAGACCTGATCTAGTTGAAGATGTCCCTGCCCTTGCCCCCCTGTCCAGAGGGGCTGGACTAGATGATCTCTGATGATCCCAAAACAGATATAATGAATAACAGTTTGGGTTATTTCAACCCAAACTGTTCTACAGTTCTATGAGTAATTCTGTTACAATTCAGGCAAAGTTATTTCTATGTGTACAGGCTTCCATTAGTCTGGAAGTGTAAGCAATTATGACAGGTCTTAAGTCTTTGACCATATTCCATCTTCTCTATCAGGAATTTATTCCAACTTTGCATTAAAAAAAAATCCATACATTTATTTTAAAAACTTAGAATATTTTAATTCTATTATGTTTAAGGCATCATAATTTTTCTACACAGGATGATATTTGCTTGGAAAGAAACTCAGTGTTTACTTTTAATAACCTCTTTTAAAAAATGGATACGAGGAAAAATATTTAGTTTTGGGTGGGTTATTTGTTGTACCTGTCCATATTTCAAAAAGAAATTAAAATACAAGCAAACTGACAGGACACATAAAAACTGACAGCCACCTTTAATTTTCCCATAGCCAACCATGGAATTACCTATTAATACTGGCTATAAAAAGGAGATGTAGTGCTGTCAAACAACCATACAAATACCAGCTAAAATGACAGCCTCAGTGCCATGCCCGGCTGCCAATACCAATGTGCAAAAATGCACAGAAAACCAAGCTCCACCGGTCCTGCTGCCCACATGGTTTGTTTTTTCACTGCCTGTATAATAGAATCCCAGTAAATGAATCAGCTGACAATCCTAGCCACCAAGGATGGTTAGAAAAGGCCCTATGCAGCTTTAACAGTGTCCAAAGGTACTTTACCCACATGATTCAAATTGACTTTAACGTGTGCTCCACCACTTAAATATCACAAGATGTTTTGAAAATTTAACAACTAGGAAATCAAAGTACTTGGTACTTTTCAATAGTCAGGAAATTGAAGGAATCGACCTAATTTTTATTGAGTTTCATAAAGAATCTTCTACAAAAAAATTAGTGCACTGTCTGCTCTGCAGTAAACTGCACAGTCAAATGCCCATTTGTCACGAAGTATTTATGGAGTTACATCAGCCTGGATGAGAACAAAGGTGTAACATGATGAAGACCTCTCTTGCTGGGGAATTCGCTGTGTTCCTTAGAATGCAGACCTGCAAAAGCTATTCCACTGGGGAGCAGTCTAAGAAATGCGAAACACAACTGACAGACACAATTTGGAGATAATTAGCAGATTGACTTTCCATCATCAGCTAATTTTATTACCAGTTAAATTGTTTGCTTCTCATTGTATTTCACCACCCATGCATCTCTAATAACAAATAGCCTTAATAATTACAAGCAATACCTGCTGTGATATGAATAGGGTGATATGAACAACAAAATTACTATAATCAATCAGCAGCAGCGTGTTGTTTAAATTTGCAGAAATAGCAGAAATTCCAAGGAGCCGCTGCGGCACCAACCTCCCTTATCTGATCGCGAAGATGTCGCACATGAGCTGAGAAGTGCAGCAGCACTTGCTCACGCCAACTGAGCGCGGCTGAAACGCGTGCCACGACCTTCACCAGATGGCAGTTTAGATACCCATGTAGCAATAGGAAGAGTTTGCTAGGAAAGACTCTCACATTCATATGTGGGGGGATGCTGGGTTTGTGCATAATATGTAGAGACAGGCAGATTATCTTAAAACTTGCTGAGGTCTTCCCTTGACAAGTAAACGCTGGACAAATACAGTTGTCCCTTGTCTGTGGCCTTAGTGGCCATAGTGTTGTCTCCCTTGGTTGCAGCAGCCGTGTCTGAGTGTTCCCAGGAACACTTCTGAGAAAACAAAGATAGAGATATCACCGTGCTAGCAACCACAGCCTTTGCAGGCTGAAGTTTTGCGTACTCTTGCTTCACTGAGCTGACAGCAGGAAAAGCAGGACGCTGAAATGACTCGAACCTATTGCTTTCTGCTTTTATTTGGAAAAAAAGGGCTGTGTGATTTATTGCGCTAACACTGCACTTGAGTGATTCCTGAGCATGATGGCAGAAAGCAAAGCACACCAAAGAAACCACGGTAAAACTAAGTTCGGCCACAAGATCAAGAGAGAAAGTACCCGAAGTGATTACTTACTGCGCTTGCCTCCACTGTAATAAATGGCAGCTGCTGAGAGCTGCAATCTGAACGACCGGCCCACTTGAAGACTTGCAGCTCTCAGCAGCAAGCCTGGGGCAAGCAGGGACACAGCATCTCTTCGAATGGCCCCTCTCAAAAGGCCCTCTTTGGCTGCAGGCCAGGAGATGTTTTGCTGCTTTGACACACTAAATGCCAGCACAACCACCGGGGTCTATTTTCCAGGGCTGGCGCAGAGACCAGCTCTGGCCAGGCCCCCTCCAGGTACCACTCAGATGACACCAGACTGAGCTCCTGAGCCCAGCAGGGCTCACAAGGGTCAGGCTACCAATTGTGTGCTGCTTCCACCTCTTGCT
The DNA here is from genome assembly GCA_013398855.1 of Mohoua ochrocephala. Taxonomy (NCBI): domain Eukaryota; kingdom Metazoa; phylum Chordata; class Aves; order Passeriformes; family Acanthizidae; genus Mohoua; species Mohoua ochrocephala. The sequence continues at coordinate 286,188 of VZTA01014657.1, forward strand.
AAGTCTTTAGGGCATTTTCTGGATCTGGGATCATTCAGCTAGGCTGTCTTTTGCTGGTAGAAGGGCCTTTGAGAGGATGTATCAGAATATTTAAAGAGCAGGAGAAGATCTTGAACTAGATCTATGTTTTTATGGGAAGTTAATGGAAAGAGCAGATCCAGTGTGCCCTGTTCAGTAAAATCTCAGGAGAGTACTGAAATGGATGTTGTTTTTAATAGCTCCATAGCTGGGGATAAATTCCTTTTCTTTGTCAGCTTTTTTCTCTGAGTATTTTCTCTGATTTGTTTCATTTGTAAGCTTTCCAGGGAAGATCTTTGGCCATGTCTTTTACAAAGGCACCTTGAACTCTAGTTGCTATGGGGACACAAAAAAGTACTTTCTTAATGGCATGTGGAATTTGAAAAATGAGCTATTTGATCATAAGCATCCATTTCTTTCTTCTGGTTTTTGCAATACGTGAATTCATCGAGCTACAACCACACTTCTTGCCGAGGGAAAGCAGGCAGTGAGCTTGCTGAACTGGTGTCTCAGACACACTGGCTGAGAGCAGCAGTGCTAAGGACAGGGTCTGGCAGAGGGGTGGGACAGCATGCACTTCCCACGGACTACTAAGCAAGCAAACCCCAGTGTGACTAAATATCTGGCTAAATGCTTCTGGTTTAGCTGTTCATTTGATTATTCCCATTGGCCTGAAGTGTTTAAAATCTGTGACCATCCATTTTTCCTACATGAAGTCCTGTGACAGTCACCGTGGCAGCTCCACTGAAGCCTCACAGAGACTGATCCAGAAGGTTCCTCAGAGCATACCCAATGTCTCTACAGCACAATGCACACAATGCCTGCACCCATTCCGCTTTAAAAAAGTGCCAGAATTTTGCCTTTCTTGCTCAGGGTCTGGTAAACAGGATAGCCCTGAATGCATGTTGGCTCCTGGGAGCAGTTCAGCTGCTGTGGCAGTGCCCAGATGTGAAGCTCCAGCCTGTGGGACTCTGCACTGCACCTTGAGTCACAAATTTACTTGATTGCATTTTCATTTTAAAAACTTATATAAATGCCTGAACTTGTTGAGGAACAGAACGCTCCCCTCCCCCCAGGCCTTTTTTTTTTTCCACTGAAAAAAAATTTAAAGTCTCCTACTTCAGCTATATTCTGATCAGGCAATAATGGAGAAATTTCTTAAGAGTCAGCACAGTTTTTCTCAATGGAGATTGATTCTTATTAGTGGTAAACAGAATATTATTTGTCATTTGGATGTCAATTTATGTCACTAACACATTAACCTTTCAATATTCCTTCTGAAACAGTCTGCAACTGAAAACAACTGTGGAAATTCAGACAAGCAAAAAGCATCAGGAAAAAAAAAGCAAGCAAGCATGCAACATTTAGATGCATATGCTAATATTTTTGCTACATTGTTTTTCCTTTGCACTGCCAAAAAAAATGAGAAAAGGGAAAAGCCAGCCCTGTGCATTTCCATTTTCCATGTAGCCTGCTGCAGAAAGCATAATTAATTTTGATCTTTCTGTGTGAATTTGCATTTAAATTAATGTGCGTGGGTAAAGGAAGGGAAAGGGAATGAGGCTCACCTTTTATTTCATTAATAAAAACCACAGAGCAGAATACGGAGAAACAAGAAAATAGGTACTCTGACAAGCCTGGAGCTGGAAGGAGCTTTCCCAGGGGGACTGCCCTTCCTCAGTGCAGGGAGGTGAGGAGGTGCTGAGCGCATGGTGCTGTGCAGGGCTGGCCAGGACAGCAGTGTGACCCCATGGGGCAGTGTCACTGCAGGGCTGGCCCCCTTGCCTGGCCCTCGCAGTCACGCACTGCAGGGTGGCAGGGGATGGTCAGTGCAGCTGGACTCTGCCTAATGGGCTCGGGGAGTCTTTTGACCAGGGACCCCCAGGGAGGGCTGTGTCTGTCACCCGTGCACTGAAACAGCGCTGGTTTTGCTTCACATTCGCAGACGGCTGTGTTCTGGCTCTGAAATGCCAGCCCAGATTAAAAGAGAGGTGAATAATTTATGCCAAGTGAGGATCTGTATTCTGGTAGTTATCTTTGCCTTTGATTCTCCCATCTCCACAAGTCTGGAAAGGGTAACAAAGATAATTGTTCAGGTATCAGGGGATGCGAGAATTCGAGCATGATTCTCTTCCTAAATATAAGCTCTATCAGTGAAGCTTTCTCACAAAGGGCAACACAAACCTGAGAAACTGCACATTAAGGAACTTAATTTTGCCAAACTAAGTATGTGTTTCAGGGATGAAAAATATCCTTCCTTCTCTATCTTCTTGTCCATAATTTGGCATGGGATTTTTAAAAACGCAGCTTAATATTTGGCAGCTTATGGAATCACTTGCTGTCTATCTCAATCCATAAACGCTCAGCTATCTCTGCTGGTGGGGAGTAGCCAGCCCAAAGTTTGCACTGGCAGCAAAGTAGAACATTTAAACACAGGTATCTGCCCACCCTCGTGGTCTCAGGAAACACAGGCAGTAAGATATTAAGGCCTGTTTTAAAATGTTGGGGGTTTTTTTAAACCCTTGTTCATGCTCATCCCATGCCAGGCTCTGAGAGAACAAGCAGTGCTGTGCCTTGCAGTGTCACAGATATGCTGTGCTTCAGGACACTGATAACACAGGTCACTACTCCCTCACTTCAGAAAGCTCTGGTGTGGGTACTGTCACAATCAGCACAGGTGCTGAGTACATTTAGGTGGCAGCTCTCCACAGAGCTGCAAGAGGGACAGAGAGCAGAGAGCTGGTGAGGTCAGTGTTTCAAACCAGTGCTGGTTGCACTCTGCCTGAAGGCAGTCTGGTGCCAACACACGTTACAGCAGGATTGGGGCCCTGCTGGTTTTATACTCCAGCATCAGAAAGTACACAGTGGTCCAACAATCACAGCTGATAGAGGAAAGATGGCTCAGAAGCTTGTTTGTGCCTTTCCTGATGATGTACTGGGCAGAGTCCTACCCTAGATGTTTCTTTAAAAACACTCCATTAGCATTAGTCAATTAGCTAATAAAGTATGCTAATTAAGTATAATTTTCTTTCAATATTGATTGTCCAGGGGATAGTGCTCTCTCCAGCCACTAAGCTAATCAGGATGCTTTCCCTCGCTGACCCCCAAAGCAATGTGGGTTTTGTAGCTAATGGCCACACCAATGCCATCAGCGATTACCTGAGCACATTTGAATTGACACAATTTCCTCCTTAGTACAAATTAACTTCTCATAAATTCATTGGTAAATTCACCACACTGAAAATTAATCCCCACTAGGAACGGGGCTAAACTGTAATTTCTCCAGGAGCAGTGAAAAAAGGCAGCAGAGATCTGCCCTGCTCTGGCAGCAGATCAGACACTAGCATGCAAGCCAGAGGCTGTCATGTTCCCATGTCCTTCCTGGGAGAAGTTTATTAGGGCGGGTTTAATTCTCCTACGCCACCAGTTTATTTAGGCTGTGGAAAGGCTTTTGTGCCTCAGAAGCACTGCTATGAGGCTTGAGGGGACCTTACCACTCTCTACAACTCCCTGAAAGAGGTGGTAGCAAGGTGGGGGCCAGGCTCTTCTCCCAGGCAACCAGTGATAGGATGAGAGGACATGTCCTCAAGCTGAACCAGGGGAGGTTCGTGCTGGACATCAGAAGGAATTTCTTCATGGAAAGGGTTCTAAACATTGGAATGGACTGCCCAGGAAGGTGGTGGAGTCACCATCCCTGGAGGAGTTCAAGAAACAACAGAACACGGCACTCAGTGCTATGGACTAGTTGACAAGGTGATGATCGGTCAAAGGTTGGACGCAATGATCTCAGAGGTTTTTTCCAACCTAGAAGCTGATCAGCAAAGTGCTTTTCCACAGCTTCCCAGACGCAGTCCACGAGGGACTCGATTGTGGTGATACTGCTTGGTGAGTTTTCGTTCTCATATCTGAGGGATGACGTTTCATCCCAATCTATATGGCAAACACTTCACGGCCTTTGAACACCTCGACTGCTTTCCCTCCGTAAATGTTGTAGACACAGCTCTTCTAGACAGTTTGTGCACTCTGAACTTGCAGTCTAATGGCAGAACATAAAAAAATATTGCCTTCCACTAGTACATATTTAAACCAGAGCAACATACACTGTTCCAGTATAACTCGCACATCATTTGTTTCAGTGGTGAGTAATTTTCAACAGCAAATGTATTCAATATCACTGCGACTTGGGGACAATTTAGAAAGAGGCAAAACTCTGCTACATTATTTTTACTGTGAATCATTTGTTCACCTTCTTGTCTTTGATGCATTGCTTTCATTAACTTGAAACAGTTGCAAATACCAAATTTTGTTTGAAAGTTTTCTTATTTTGGTTGTTCTTAGAGTTTCTTTCCCCCCATGCCCAAATAGGAAAATGAATAAAGAAATAGGCTACAAATATGAGAGAGGGCTTGCATGTAAACAGATGCAAAACAAACCACTGTCACAGGGTGAGATCCTTCACACCCAGGTCTGAACAGCCTCCCTTGCTCTTGTGCTCGCCTGACCCTACCCCTGGAATTGCAGCTACTTGTTACGTCACAGCTCTTGGCCCTGAGGAGGCCGGGGGCTTCAGAAGCACATCCAGGGAGTCCACGAGGCAGAGAAGAGCTGGGAGAAAGTCTGAACTTAGAAGCTGAAGCTGCTGCCTCTTCTCTAGCCTGTCTAGCAGAGATGACACTGTAGGACTTGTCATTTATTTCCCATGTTCTCACAGGTTTTTCAAGGGGGAAAGTTCCTCTCACTCTGGCAAGGGAGATTCACTTCCTCTCCTGTTACCCAGTGCCTGTCGTCTCTCACAAGAAGTCCTGGGACATTTCATACACATCCATTCCAAGCAGCTCTTTGTAAGAGAAGCTGTTGGACCTTTCAGTAGGGCCACGTGCCAGCTTAGGTCTTCAAAAGCACAGGGATACCTACGAAAAACCCGATGTAGATGCAGAGCACATTTAAAGCCTCAGGTGACCTCGACCCTGCCTTAATCAACAGACACCTGTCTTATTAATGGACATGAGATTCTTTTCACACTAATGAAGGCCCACTGGGGCTTTCAGCATCTTGAGTTCCTTGAATGAACATTAAGCCCATGAGTCTGCCAGTGAACACCAGGTTAACACTGGAAATAAATAAGTCTCTCCTTCAGACAACAAACACTAGCATCTGAGTTTAAATTGATGTAGGAGCAGTTTTAAACCCAAAACTACTTTGGCATCTTCTATTAACAGTTCAGTATGATTTAATTCCTCATTTTCCCTATGACTGGATATTCTCTAGGGCCTGGATTACTTCTATAGGGCCTTCTACTGTAATTTTCTCAGCTGAGCCATAGGCAGTAATATAAGACACATTGTAAATAATAACAGGCAATTCTGGTAAACAAATTTTGATGTTTCTCATCTAGATCTCTCAATTAAATCTACTGCAAAGTCAAGAAAAGCAAAGAATCTAGCTATGAAATTTCCTTTTCTTAATGAGGCATTTAAATAGCATCTCACATTTGTTCTCCAATTGTTTACATAGGATGTCATTTGTGATGCATTGTTAGAGCCCTGTAAATCTCAGTTGGGAACAATATCCCAGAGAGCAGAGGGGACAGTTCTGCTTCAAGCGACATCTCAATAGAATTGCTGCCTTTTCTTTTATTATGTTACTCATCTGAAATGATATCTGTAATCCTGCTAATGAAATGCAATAACATCAGATGCAGCAGCTGTCAAAAAAAAGAGAAATAATGTGAATTTTCATTAAACTTTTTAAGCTGATCTTCACTTTTTCCATTGCTGATTTAAATATCTATGGTTTTCTGGAGGTCATCTTATTTCTATAAGGATGTAATGACTCCTGGCTTTTGTGTTTTAGACTCCTTATTCCCTCTGGTTCAATAGGTCATTAAACATATATTTAAGTCATTCTTTGTCCCAAGTGTTTCTTGCAGGATCACAGCCAAAACAGACAAAAGATCCCAAGGTGGATGAAAGGCAGGTTAATTATTCTTATTTTATGGATGAGAAAATGAAGCTCAAAAGGGGGAAAGTGTCTAGCACACAACTCACCCCAGTCAATAGCGTGACTCCTCTTGGTCAAGTCTTAAAGACCTAAGTCTTAAACATCACATTCATTTCAGTGCTCATCAGGAGACTTCGAAAGTCCCAAGGGGCCTCCTGGCTTTTGTTATTATCTTTTGAAGACCAAAATGCTTTAAAAATCTGTCTCTTAAAGTCTTGCTTAAGGTTCTCTGTGCCCTGCTTCTAAACCGTCTCGGTGAACCAAACCTCCACCATAGTTTCCTCATTTAATACATAAAATATTTTTGCAACCATGTATGTATTTCAGAAAGCAAAACTTCATGGATACCTGATCAGATGCTTTTCGGACTGCTTTGGTGTCTCTTTCTCCACAAATTATGGTGAGATTCAAGTGCTCAGCAGAGAAATGAACTGCAGATGCCTGGTCTGGTGCTTGTTCTCACTGTTGCTATCTCAGCAGCCCAGCTAAAAATGTCCAAATGCAAAACCTGGGCCTTAGCAGTGTCCAGAGACACATGAGTGGGGCTTGAACGGGAGGCTTATGATCACAGCTCAGGATGCACAACAGTGTCTGTGAAGTGCACAGAGCCTTCTGGAGGTGTGTGATGGGCTCCATGCATTGTCTGTCCCTTTTGGAAAACGGCCAGAATTGGTTTTCTGTAATTCCAACACAGAATGGGGGTGGGGTGTGTGGTGCCTGAGTATAAGGTAAATCTTCCTGCACTTTGAAGATGAAAATCATGAGATTAACTCAGTTTGGCTTCTCCTTTCTTTTAACAGTGTTAGGTCAATGATGCCATTCTCATTTCCTGACTGGCTGTTGCAAAAGAGTGAAAAAAATTCCCAGCTTTCACAGGAGGGTTTCAATTATTTTGACAGCCAAGCCATAAATTCAGGTCACACAAATCTGTACCAGCAGACAGGCTCGTGTATTTTGGATAGAGAGATTTGCACAGATATGTCACAAATAAGCTGAGAGGAGGTCATCCTCCCGATGCTTCTCCCCGCACAGGATAGAAATGAAGCTACTGGACAGGCTGGTCTTGTGACTAAAGCCCCATCCTGAGGCAAGAATTTGGGTCCCTGTTCTGACAGGCACGTGCTGCACAGGCACAGGAAGCAATTTACTCACGAATGAGATCTCTGACAGCGAGCAGGGAAGGAAGAGGGTAGCAACCACTTTGAGTGTTGTGGCAGGAGCTGTTGCTTCCTTTGTGCTTAGAGCTGGGAAGCAAAAAGTAAAGAATTTCAGAATATACAAGCCTCTCTGTGGCAGTAACAAGAAATTCAAGGAGTTTCTAATAAACTGGGTTGTATTGACAGGCACAGAGAAGTAAAATGATCTTAGAATTGTGTCATTTGAGAGACACTGAAATTCATCAGAAACTAGCGTCCTATTGATCTCTGCTGCGTGACTAAGACAAAAGAAAAATAAATTATAAATATGGGATGGAGTAAATACCACGTTTTGTCCTAATCTAGTAATTTCCATTTACAAAGTCAACACAGATGAATGAGCAATTTACAGTGATGAAATCACCGTACTTCTCAGTGCCCATTTGTAATAACTGCCCATCCCCAGTGATTCGCCTTCATTGTGTAATTTCCAATTGAGTTGTTATGAATGCAGGAAGGGAGAATTTATTGAAAACAATAGCTGGATGTGACTGCCAACCCAACGTGCTCTGAGAATCCATACTGGGGATGTAATGCTGGGCCTCTGAGCTCTGCCATCAGACGCCTGCACAGCAGGATATTGTCTGTCCTTTCGAAAACTCCTTCATATATGGATTCTGGGCTAGTGTGAACTACTTAGGACACAATCAGGAAGGAAGGAGTTTGAGATCTGATAAAAGCTATAGACTTTGTAGCTGCCTTTCTGTCCTGGGAGTGCATCCAGCTCAAGGCGACTCATGGTGGGATCAGATCATTGCCCTCTTTCAAAAATTTTGGCTTTCTGAAAGCCTGATCTCCTAATATAGGACAGAAGAAAGATCCCTCTGGAAGGCTCTGTGCCCTAGATATGACTTATTTGGGTCTCTTTGGTCTGTGAGACACATGGCTGATTGACAGGCCAAGACTATGAAGTCAACTTTGCTGAGCCATAAATAGCATAATTCAGCTTCTCTGAGTCCCCAGCAGATGTATTCATCAGGCACATGAGTCTCTCCAGGCATCAAAATTGACAGATTTCATTAACTTTCTGCAACCTGAGAATCCAGCTGTAATAGACAGTGTGGAGAAATCAGAGGAACTGCAGGTTCTCAGCAAGACTGTGTTATCAGACAGTCCCGATTATACAGAGCCGGTAGGCAAGGACTGGCTTAGCAGTCACCGCTCTCCCTGGTACTGCTCTTAATGACTAATCCCCACAGCATCCTTCCTCACCTCTCTGAGCCTTGCAGTTTAACATCACAGCCAGCCTCCAGAAGGAAATTACGTGTTGCAGTACAGTCATCCTTTCCAGCAACAGCTCTGCATCCCGCTCCTGTGTCAGCACAGGCCTGGCAAAAAACAGTTATTCCTGATGCCCTTGCTATTGGAATCATGCTACTAGATCTCAGATGTCGTGAAAACCAGAAAAGTTGCACATTCAGGGCATGAAAACACTCAGCAGCCTTTTTAGAAAGGAGGAAAGAAAGAGGACTTCCTCCACTAAAGAATTAATTTTACTACTTCTTGACTTTAGTACTTTAGTGCCTTGAGCTGTGCTGGCAAAGCCTGCCTCGTGATTTCTAAGCAACGAGAGGTTCTCCTCCTTGCTCTTCACCCTGTCAGCTTGACTTCCACTGTTCTGTGGTTTTAAGATCTGCTTCAGGGTTCTGGGTGAACAAGAACCTGTTGGTTTTAAAATGCTGCTCTCCCTGCAGCTGCTGAGCACTGCCTGAGCTGAGCACTACTGACAGGCAACTGGGGGTGGAACGGAGCTGAAGGCAGTAACAGGTCATTTTGGAAAGGGAAGGAGGGAGAGCATGCACAGGGAAAAGAATTGTGTGATGCGGTACTTCTGCTTGTGTTTGCCTTCTGAGAGTGCATCTCCTTGCATTAGGCAATAAACATCTTATTCAGGCACCTGGAAGTCAGTGGGAGTGTGGTGAAATGGTGTGGTGGAAGGGCCTGCACGGGAGCCTCCGATCTGCTTCTGTGCAGGCAGTCAGAGGGGGTGTGCTCTGGCCAGGTGGTTCTGACCAGGATGATGGAACCTCCTGTGGCTTCTGGGGAACACTCGGGATGAGAGCAGTAGGTGAAACCTGGCAGATGATTCCTAGCACACTGCCCTGCTGTAAGGAGGAGGCTAAAAGAGAGATTGGTCCCCTCATGAAGAAGGAATTGCACTGTCTTTTTCCTTGTCCTCTCTCCAGAGAAAAGCAACAGAAAATATTTCAGCAGCATTCCAGGGAACATAGCTCCCAGGATCACTGTAGAAATACCTGTAAGGAGCAGTTATAAGATGGTATGGCAGGATTCTAAAGTTTCACATTGTTTAGAAATTATGCTGTTTATTCTTGAGTGCCATCTACTGACAACTCCTGTCTTAATGATTTGCTTTCTTTGATATTGCTTATTTTAAACGCCCTATATAGCTTCTGTTAGCTTAGGTGTTTCTTATTCCTTGAGCACTTTATTTCCCTCTGCGGACCAGGATACCCTTGACCTGATGTTTTCAGTTGTCTCTTGGACTTCCCTTTTTCCTTCCACCCATCACCAGGCTTCCTCCCTTCCCTGCCTGCTCCTTCCGCCTAGAGGGTAATTTCTGGCCTCCCTACGCTCACCCTTCTGGCTTCAAAATGTAGCTGCAGTTGTGCTGTCCCCCTTGTGCAAGAGGGTGCTTCCATCAGTTTGTTACAGTACTGCTGAGATCTTATTTCCCCCTTTCCTTTCTGCTCTTCTTCTTCTTTCAAGAGCTTTTTCAGCAACTTTCACGCAGTAACCTTGAAAATATTTAATGATCACTGACTCCACTATATTACCTGTTCTAAAGGTATTTTATTTTAGTTATGTGATACTTGAATTAGCATTATTATTACAGTTTTTCATTTTCTATCTGTAATATTTCCTCCCCCAGCAGTCCAATACATTTTGCAAAGATAAAAATAAATTAAAGGTGAAAAGTTATTGCCAAGGACAAGAGCTCAGGAAGTTTAGCCTGCAAGGTATTTCTTTCTCCATTGAAAACATAATCTGTATAGATAAAGAAAATGCCAGGTACCTAACTCATTATAAGCAACTGAGAAAATGGGTCAAGAGACTTTTTTTCTTATACACTTAGTTTTTGGCTTGATTCCATCTCTGCCGGCTAGCCAAAGGAATGAGGAAAATTCTAGTAAAGTCTCCTAGTGCACAGCACCAATTTGATTGAGGCTTCTTTGCCCATGCCTCAGACAACTCAGCGTGATGGCCAGTGATACCCTGACACTCAGCTGCCACTCAATTTCGGGCAGAAAATATCAAGCTGTAGAAGTGTAGGCATTTGTCCACAACGCGCTTATATTGTGGAACTCCTTCCCAGAGGATTTTGCTGAGGTCAAAACTGTAAGTAGGTTTAAAAAGGATTAGACAGATCCATGGTGGGCAGGTGTGATGTTTGCTATTAAGCATGACAGCCTGGCTCTAACATCTGTTACAGAGAGCTGAAGGCTGGAGGGGGCTGCAGCAGGGAATCTGCTGTTCTGGGCTGACCCCAGTTGGTGCTGCCCATCCCTCCCACGGGCAGTGGCTGCAGCAGCCAGGGGATGATTCAAAATAGCTTCAGTCTGGACAAAGCCTTTGAATTCCCACGAAAATAGCACTTTGTCTTAAATGGTTATTGTCCACTAAGATCCCTGAATCTCCAGTGATAAAACTGAGATTGCCCCCCTGAACTCAGTGCCACAAAAAGCACAGGGTTAAGCCTTGCTGGGGTTGTTTCAATAGAGACAGTTTTGCCGACGTGAAGGCAGAGGGGTATTTCAGTATTTGTTCCTGGACTTCTAAATCCATATTCTGCCTTTTGTATAAACACAGATCCAAAGCAATATTTGACTAACTTAGAAATTACTTTATCAGTAAAATGGCACGTGTCACTTGCATCTTATTTCTTTTATTTTAATGACTAACAGCCCGTGCTGCAATTCATAATTCAGTCTCTTTCCTCCTTTCTTGAATCAGGCAGCAAAACCTGATCGGTGACAGAGATGATGCTTGTGAAATTGCTGCACAGGGGTTCCTCTCACTTAAGGGCTGACAAGATACCAGCTGAGAAGAAAGCTTAATTGCATGGGTGATCAAAGGAGAATGTATGAAGACAGGGAGACTGTAAGGGGGTGTGCGTAGGAGTGTGTTTTAATGAGAGATTATAGGGGAACACGTGAGTCTGGCACACACAAAATGACAGAAGTGAATGCATGAGCTAGTACAAAATAGCATGCTAACCAAAGGCAGCCACAGATCAGCTTCAGCCCCTTCTCAGCCCTTGCCTAAGAGAACTATATTCTATTAGCTGTCATCCCACTAACTATACAAAGAGAAGAAAGTGAAGGTTTGATCTTTGCAACTGGGAAAGGAGGAGGGGGGAGGGGGGGGAACCTCATGAGACAACAACATCCAGGCTGAACTGGAAAAGAGAGATCAAAGCAATGAGCTGAAATGAGAAGAAAGGACACAGGACACTGATATGGTGTGCTCCTGGGAATGGGAGGAATTGACGTAAAGAACGGAGAACTTAAAAAGCATTGAAGGCACTTGCCAGCCCTTCCATGTGGAGTATAACACTGCACTGCCAGAGGTTTGGTTCATGATGTGCACTGTGCTTTGTTGTGTGCTTACTGTCTTCCTTTATGCTCAGCTCCACTTACATCACCAGGGGTACTTGAGGAGTAAGATGCCTCTTAATATCAAAACAGGTGCCATTGAAATGGCTTGTACACAATCTTGCATCATTTTAGCCCAAATCCATTAAAAACCTCATTACAGTTATATTGGCATAAACCTCTGGGCCAGTGTTCTCCAACTGATTTAAACTGCATCAATATAAATCCAGTTTCAATTGATTGAAGAGATTCTAGGCAGAAGTGCACTGCATTTGACAAACTGATGGGAGGACATACCCTTACTGAAGTGTTAAAACTTATGCACTCAATCTTTTCATATTCAGTAGTGTGGCTTTTGAACTTTTGCCATTTTGTATTTTACAAGCCCTTACAGGGAGGGAAAATAAGTAACTTTAGAGCAGTCAGGTTAACAGCCTTTCGCTTCATCAACTGAACCCGTGTGCAACCACAGATGCCTTAAGCTTTAGTGTTTTATAAAATTCTAAGGACAGGGGAGAAGCATGATGCTTTTTCTACTTACCCTACTCTGAACTCAAGCATATTAGTGGCTGACAGTCTTTTTTTTTTGTTACCTTTAGTTGAACACACTTTTTTTTTTTTTGTAAAAATAATGAAAGCTGAGTATCTAAGATGCCACCCACTAGACCAGGGTGCTCAGTGCCCCATCTGACCTGGCCTGGAACCTTTCCAGAGACAGGACATCCACAGCTTCTCTGGGCAGCCTGTGCCAGTGCTTTGCCACCCTCACCACAAAGAATTTCATCTGTATACCTAACCTAAATCCAGATGTTACTTAATCGCTCTGAGCTCAAGTTCCCCACTACAGCAGCTTTTTGGTCCACATGGTCAGTTTATGGCCAGCTTGAAGCAGTCTATATTTATTGAAGTTTATCCAGCATAACACTGGGAGAACAAATGCAGTACTGGTCTTGAAATGATACCGTGTGATGTTAAAAACAAGATAAAAACTCCTGCCCCTCACGTGCTGGCAGCGATAAATTATGCAGTTTTCTCCTTCCAGTCTCTCCCATCTGCAATAGCTGCAATAGAACCTTAGTTCAAACACTATTTGTACTGAGCACTGGAGCTGTCAAGCCAGTCTCAGCTTTTGTGTGAGATTCATGAAAAATAAATTTGACAATTTCCCTAAGTGAAAGGCCTCTAACCATGCCTCCAGCCTGGTAGCCATAGTACTTACATGCTTTGTGAAATTTGTGTTTCACATCGAGAAGGGTAGATGCTGGAGGTACCTGGAAAAGAAAGCAAAATGCATACAGATTAATTTTTCTTTCTTCATCTCTTTGGGATCCTTTCTCCACTCCTCTAATGAAGAGATGCTTAGATTTGTCTGCAAGTTCTTCAGACTAAAATGAAACAAATCAGAAAATTTGCTTTCACAGGTTGGTATGTTGTTAAGAATTGTCAACATTTGATTTATACATCACCTGGACCACCTCTGCTTGGTCGATGGAAGGGTAAAATCACAAGGGTCGAGAGGGCAAGCTGCTGGCCCTGCTTGATGCAGTAATTGCCCCCTAGATCCAACCAGTGGGAAAACTTGAAGGGTTCAGCTGTAAAGTTAGGTTCAAGCATGCTGAGCTCCATCTCCTAGAGACATGAAAGGGTTCTCTAGAGAGGCCAGCAGCAAAAGTGGCAGGTTCTGTCCTTTCTGCCTGAAATGAGTTTGCTTCTGCCTGCTTTTGTTCATGTCCACTGAAGCAATTCGGGTGTCACAGTGTTAGAGGGCAGTCTGGAGGCTTTTTAGGCCCTATTTTCTTGTGTATATTGATTTCTTAATATACTTTGTACATATTGTCTGAGAAACACAGAATTTACTAGAGCGAAAGACTTGGATTTGCCTTTTGTTTCCAAGGAAAAGCAACGGGACTCTTGAGGAAATAGCATGTTGAGCTACTTATTAGTGGATTGTGACAATAACCATGCAAAAGTATAGAGAAGAACAAAAGAAATTCTCCTAGTAGAGATCAGTCAGCACCTTAACATAGGTATTTTTGTTGAAAAGATTGAGTTTGGAGAAATACTGATGGAACAAAATAAAATTGCTGACTCCAAAGCAACAAATCAGTAGAGAAAGAAAAGTTTATTCTTATGCAATTTGACACCCCACGCAAATAGACAATACATGTGCTATCAGTACTTATGAGTAACTCAACTTGCTTCCAGTAAAAATATGAACAGGCAGAGAGCTCAATACAGATTTCAGTGATCTAAAGATGTAAAATGACACCTGTGCTAAAAGGCAGCAAAGTACAGACCTTTCCCAGCTTTTTCCTTGGGTTTAGCTGAGAACACTTTATTTTCCACAGTCTCAGAGGGTTTTACTGGGCATTAGAAAAGTCCTTATTTACAGAAACTGCTGTAAATGAAATTCTACTTAAACCCTGGCTTGCCTCTCTGGTGTGGCTGCTAAGCAATGCCAACTCCACCCAAATCAAGGCCTGGGCTCCTTGAAACCAGGGATTACCCTTTCCCTGTCCCCAAAGCTGTGTCGACCCAAACCACGTTGAACAGTTCTAGGCCAGGCAAGAGGCATTGCCCTTGGAGCCTCTTTTCTTCCTAGCTACAGAAAACAACAGAAGACATTTTATCTTTCTTAGTTCAAAAATGAGAGAAAATATTTTAACTGTGTTTATTGCACTTAAGCCATTCCACGCAACACCCAATAGAACAGCACATCTCCCATAGTCTCCATGTATTTTCTTGTCATGTGTGCAACCTCTGTGGACTTGAATAATGGAGCTGGGGGGGTTATGTTCTCAAAACCTCTAAATTTGTCTGAAATTGCTTTCTCACACTTTGTAATCTCACACCTGTAAGGCCTGGAGCCCAGAATCCATCAGATATGGATGCAAGCGCTGTTAGCTGGCAACAACTATTCAGCACAAAAGCCTGCAGACCAAAATCCGTCATGTGTCCTGGCACAGGGCAGGTGTGCAGGTATTCAGAGCTGGCATTGCCAGCTGAAGGACAGGGATGGTCTTTTCCAGTTTGGTGGAGGATGAGCTGGCTTTCTAAACACAGTGTAAGCCACAGTACTGCATCCCTGCAGATCAGCACCTCGCTGTGATGGGTTCTGGGACAGAGTAGCTCAGGCCAACCCATGCTCTGGAGAGCTGATCATCCTCTTTAGTCAAAGAAAGCTGAAAAACTGTAAAGCTTAGCATGCTTACAGAGCAGTGCTTGCTCAAAACAGAGCCCAGGTCTCCATCTCCAGCTCTCCTGAGTATGTTTTGACTTCAGGGCAGAGCTGCTCTCAATCTGCTCCAAATGTCTAGCCCAGCCCTCGTTAGCAACTCTACCTTTACATCCCACTCCCTTTTTTTCATCCTGAGACCATCAGTGCTTTCTCCCCTCCAAATCCTGCTGTGGCAGAGCCTAACTTCAGCTGTTAAAAACATGAATCTGAGCTCATGCTTTAGGTCTACCCGTGGAACCATCCACATGCCTCAGGTGTTTAAAAGTTACAGAGTGCTTGCAATGTCCTGCTGCAGCCCGGGAACCGCTGAGTGTGTCCGTGGGGCGTGATGTGCAGCACCCCACACCGCTCCCCACCTCCAAAGCCAGCGCTCGCACCACGCAGCAGCAGCTGGAGGGGCCGTGCTCTGCACACCCCTGAGCGAGGCAGAGCTCATTAGCAGGAGCACTGCTGTGCTTGGCTACATCCAAGCTGCTTCAGGCCAGAGCTGGTTTAAGCCCTGCCAGCCCGGGCCCGGAGGTGCGCTGGGCCAGTGAGCCGCGGTCTGGCAGCTCTGCGCGGCTCTGCACAGGCTGTGGGGGCCCAGGGAAGGCTCACATCCAGCCAGGAGGGCAGCAGGACACTTGTTTTATGAGCCAGCTGGCTTAGAGAAGGATCCTTCCACTTGAGACAAACTACACAGATTGTGAGCTGAAAAATAACACAAATACTTTCTCCCCTCAGAATGGGCTGTGACATAGAAGGATCGCGGTGTCCTTTCCCAGGCAGAATAATGAGGCTATAGCCACAAAAGAATGAAATACATTTTTTTATGATCTTGATAATTCTGTGTCCTTTTTTTAAAGACCTCATAAAACAACCAGTGAAGTTATAGTTTCTAATATTGATCAATGAGAAGATGGATGCTGAGACACCAGCTTACTACTAAGAGTGTCCTCTTCGTAGACTATTAATTATCTTTTGTTCTTTTCATTGTACATCAATACAAGCTAAGGAATTGTAAGGACTGGGAAAGCATCTGCTCTTATTACCCTTTGTGCTAACTGAATAAAACACCCTGGAATATTTCACTGTAATTATTAGTCTTACTCTCCTTTCATTCTTCTGAATTATTTCTGAAAGTGTTATAACCCTTTCTTCCCTCTATTTCAGCACTTTTCAAATATGCAAAGGCAGAGCAGAGTGAGAGACCACCCTTAGTCTGTTTAAAGCAAGATGGATTTCTGCTCTTATTTGGTATGTATCTTCTACAGTCTGATGGTCAAGCCAGGTTTTCCCTACAACTTCTTAACTTGTAGTCTAACACCAGGTTTAAAATATAGTCAACTTTCTAATGTGTAAGGTTCAAGACTGCTTTTTCTTGAAAAAAATGTTACGAATAAAGGCATATTTTACAGCTGTGGGTTGCATTCATTACACTTTTCATTCAGAAAAGGATGATTTAAAAATGTCAAATCCTGGTTTTCCTGTACTTTCACAACCAGAAAACTTTTGCTTTTCCATTTGAGGCAACTTTTTGTTTATAGGAATTCAAGAATTAAAGGATCTTCTGGGTCATCCATACCAGTCTTTCGACACTAATGCACAAAGCACCACATTTCTTTTTAAGATTTAAAATACCATATTAGTATTTTATGCTATGACTCAAGGAAGAGCACTAAGTGGAAGATGTTAAGGGAACTTAATACAGCCTTTTGTGAGTGCAAGCTAATCAGATAGTTATCCACTTTCATACCTCTTTCACATTTATAAGTCAAGGAATTATGCCAAATCTGGTGATCTCTATGTAATTGCATCACACAGCTCTTGCACTAAAGAATTTTTGTAGGGGTCAGAGGTCAGCAGAATATCAATAAGAATGTGAATAATAGAATTTCAGCAAATAAGTAATCTTTCATTCAACATTTTCCAGTGAATATGTTTTTCTCTTTGTGACATATCAGTACCACTGCACTGCTGAGTCACCTCCTTCATAATGGGCATTTTCCATAGCTGCAGAAATTCAGAATTTCTGCCACTCCAGCTGTTCATTAACCACTGCCCCATCTTCAGCCAGGGTAAATTTGTTCAAAAGGGTGACATCAGTTTATTGCAGCTGAGGGTCTGGCTGCAAAACAGATAACCAGCTCATGGGAAAGCCAGCTAATTTCCAAATTCAGCACTCAACAAATACTTCATCATTACTGCTTTTGCACCCTGTCCTTGTTTTGGGACCATGCTGTCCTATCAGAAACCAGCAGCATTCCACAGGAAGTTAATTAGAAAAACACCTGTTCTAACAGGTTCTCTGTGTTTCGTGAATTTGACTTCTAGATCAGATTGGCTCTTTCTTATTGTCAGTTTTCAAAGACAGAATTAAAAATTGGGCACTGTTTTGCTTTAACCTTTCCCGGCATGTCCCACACTGATCTCCCAGTGAACCAGTGTGCTGGTCATGCCCAAAGAGATATAAATAAATGAGCTCACCATGGAAATGACAGAGAGGTAACTCCACATAGACAAGTGCTGTCAGCAACTACACAAAGGCTTTGTATAGAATCCAGTGTTTTACTCAGTAGACTGCAGTGAAGCGGCTCCCAAACAGTGGGCTCTGATCTCAGTCTCCCAATCCAGCCTTTCCAGAACCAGGAGATATTCCGAATTACGGTTTGAGCTGAAGCAGTTTCCAGCACACGTACGTAAGCAGAGGGCTGTCTCACTGGACAATCTCCCAGATTATTAACTGGTCACATGAACCTTGGCATATGAGATAATCTGACGAATATTTCCAGTGATTATGGGCCAAATTAGCTAAGAATACACGTAACCCCATGCTTGCCCGGTGTAGTCATGTCAATTTACACAACAGAAATTTGTCTCTAAAGATGATGAATTGGTTTTGTACTGCTAGCTGGGCACTTCTGTTTAAAAAAAAATCCTCTCTCATTGCAAGAATATGCCTGAAAAAGTGTCAGACACCACAAAGAGCTTTTTCTCTCTCTGCTAAAGATGAGAGTGGAAGTAAAGAGAATGTAATTCCTTAGCAGACAGAAGGTGCGCAGGCCATCCTTTAGTTTACAGAATTCAATGTGTACACCAATTTCTGAGCAAATCTGACTAGAATTGGTACACCCCCATGTCCTGTCCTCTGACCTTTTATTAAGGGGGATTGAGTAAGGTTACTGTTCACCTCAGCACCTGAATAGCAGAACCTGTCAGGAAGCCTCTGTCACAACACTTTTCTACCAGGGAAATGGAATTGTTCTGGCAAAACCCCGGATGTGTAAATTTGTGTTGACTTCAAATTTTAAAAATGGAATAGAAATTTTTTTTTTAAAAAAAATCTGCTTCTGGCACATGCTGGAAATTCATTTTGTTGTTATTTTCATTACTTTTTATCCCTCATCTGTATGGAACTTTCATTACTTTTGCATTATTTTATGACACATCTGTCATGATGGTGCAAAATAATATAACACATGGCTCTCGTGTCATTGAAAATAACCCAGTAGGAAATAATATGCAAATAAATGCACTATTAAGTTGTAAAATAAATTGAACTTGAAATATTTATTGTGTCATAACAGATTGAAATATTTCAAAATTAATTTGTAATGCAATCTTTCCCAAATTCTACCTCATCAAAAATTCAATACTCATTTTTTTTTCCACTGTCTCTTTCAAAGACAGCAACATTTGGCATATTCATTTAAAAACAAATTATTTGACAAAAAAAAGTAATATAAAAGAAAAATAATAACAGAAACTTTAAAATAAACATTATAATGTTTTATTATAAATAAATATAGCAGTGTTTTCTTGAATAAAATATATATAATATATTTTATTTAGAATAATAAAGAAAAATTTTGATCTGTACTTCTCAGGAAGAAAATGAGGCTTAGGGTGGGGTTTATGTTTTTGTTTGGATTTTGATTGCGAGTTCCAGCACAGATAAAGCATAAGGCTTCGCCGTGGAACCTCTGAATTTGTCTTCCCTTTTCCATCAAATGGCTATATAGATTTTTATTTGCTCTTTTATATCTACACAGACTGCTAAAATTTAAAATCAAGAAGTGTACCCAAGAAACTCAACCAATATTTTGCACAAGATGATCACAATCTATTTGGGGGACTGCATGAGGTTAAAAAAAAAGCCAAAAGATCAACCCATTCAAAAGAAAATTCACAGAAGAATATATTTTGTCAAAACAAGTGGTTCTATGAGTAGCAGGGCTAATAAAGCAGGTCCATGGAGAGAAGTTGGAAGCTGAGAAGCAGCAGAAAGGAACGGGAAATGAGGGTGATATATGAGAACAACCAGGCAGCATCAGGTCTGTTAGAAACCCAAGTACTTTTCATTATTCCATACCACGTGCAATGAAGAGATGCTCGCTGTACTTCTGGTAGAGAATCTCTGACTGCCACGATTTGTTCTTTCGAAGCACGAGAAATGTGGCTGTTCAGAAAGAAAAGCTCGCATTTTAAGGACTTTTTTTAAAATCCAAAATTGCTTAAACATAGGCAGATATAATAATAGCATTAACGTATACTGCTGGGTATTTATAGAGCCACGACTGCATGGCTCAGGTGTTTTGTGAAGAATCACAGGTCTGATTTCAGAAAGAACCTGAAGCGTGTTCTGATGGAGCAATAAATCACGTGCAGGAGTATTTTAATGCTACAGTAATGCCTACCTGAGATGCCATTACACACCTAACTTTCCATCGTGGGATGTGCTGTTAACTATCAGACTGATAAAACACCTACTGCTCCCTACGGGCTTGTGCTGCTCCAGTACGTTCATAATTTGCAATAATCTGTGAATTATCTTTGATGCAATAAGGCAAATGTGCGGCTGGGGTAAAATATCATAGCTTTGGTGAGAAAGAGGACATTTTCACACTGGCTGGGAATCTGCATCTGTTGAGAATTTTGGCAATATTCACCGCTCTGGTAACATAGCTGGCTTTTACTGTTGGCCAGAATGGCTTATGTTCAGGAAGAGTTGGAGCACCACCAGCACATCACAAATTCACTCTCTTGTTTTCGCTGAACTTTGTATGAAACTTTAATTTTTTTGAATATTTATTATATTTGCTTCTTTATTTCTTTCCCCAGGCTTAGGCTTTTTTTATCTGAAATAAGAGATGCATAAAACCTGTCATTTAAAGGCACTTCTAAGCTTTGATTAGTATCAGCTGAAGCATTAGTCATCTGTTGCAGCTTCTGTAATTCTTTAAATTATCCCTTTGCAAATGTTAAATGCCCTAAAGTTACCAGCTTCTCCCCTCCCCAGTCTCTCTCTTCTAGAAAAATCAAAGGCCATTTCTCCAGGTATTCCATTTAAAAAGCCATCTCACAGCAAGCAAAAAGTAATATGTATAGTTGCCTCTTTTCATCTGAAACCATCTGTAGCTATATTGACATTAAAATTATGTGAATTTCTAGCAGAGCAGGAAGAAATAAGTGTCATGCATTGCTACAACAGAATTTGAATATGTTTACCTACTTTACCAAGTATAAGTAATAAGTGGGGAAGAAAATACTACTGTCATCACTTCCAGCACTGGGGGCTAGGCGTAAGAGTCAATTCTTACAGGCAAGAAAACACACAGATTTTATAAATGTATTTTTTGCAGTCCCCCCCCCCAGCAGGGACCAAAGCCCTGTCGTGCTGGATGTTGTGAAAATGTACAGTAAAAGACACCACAAAATCCTCCTTCCAAAAGGAAATTTCAGAAAGAGGACTTCCACAGCAATGAACCTAAATCCAGCCATTTTGCTGTGGGAATGGCTGCTGTGTGGGACTCAGCATCCTTGTCTTACTATAGAAGCCCCCTCCTTTGACACAGCTGGTTATTCAGCCCCTTTGGGCATCTCTGGCATCAGAGGTGGCACATCTTTAATGACAGATTGCTTGAATGAGAAAAATGATGATAAAAATCCTCTGCGTGAAATGAGGCCGCTGTGGATGGTCACAGGTTCTGCTCATTCTCCACAAAGAAGAATATATAGTCCTCTGAAGTGAAATATTAGGAGTGAAAGATTTAGGGGGTGGAATACTTAAAATGACCATGAAAGTATTAATCTCTTTCCTGGGAAAGGACTTCTTTACTTTGCTTCCCTGGAACGAGGCTAATGGGGAGAATCTGACATTAGAGGCAATGTTTTGGTACTGCAAAGAGCTCCTTTGCAGAGTTTCATTGCCTACTTTAATGACTGCATTTGCTCACCTAAAATGAATGTGGTATGTCTAACCTTCAAGCCATGATGCGAGAAGTTATTTTTATTTG
The DNA here is from genome assembly GCA_013398855.1 of Mohoua ochrocephala. NCBI lineage: Eukaryota > Metazoa > Chordata > Aves > Passeriformes > Acanthizidae > Mohoua > Mohoua ochrocephala. The sequence continues at coordinate 307,528 of VZTA01014657.1, forward strand.
CTAGAGCTGACTGCGCAAAAGAGCGACAGTGATGACTGTTCTCCTCGGCTGTTCGCTTTCTGTGACAGAGCAGCAGCAGCCCACAGGTGAGAGTGAGAGATTTCTGATACCAGAGACAGCATTTCTGCATGCAAATGGCTTTGCTGACACGCCAGTGTAAATTCATTGTATTGTTAAGTCATCGCACGCAGATACAAAGGCATTGTTGATTTAGGTGGTTTTCAAACCAAAAAAAAAAATGCTTATGAACTCCTTCAGAGAAAGACAGGCCTTTCAGAGCAATCACAATAAGCCCTAATTCATCTTTGGCAAAAGATGTAGTGATACACACGCTGTAATATTTATCTGCAGGAAGTGTTGCCTATGTAGAAGTGACTGGGTTGATGCATAGACGTGTGTCTAAGCAAGGGCCTTTTAATTCACTAAAAATAACAATATTCGCATGACATTCATTGTAGGCATTGCACAGCACGCCTACACTCCCAAACCTATAGTTAAATGTTCCTACAGTGTGCATTGTCAACTGTAAACATTTAACTATCACTAGCTGGGTTTCACAGAGATTTCAGTGGGAGAGGGCACGGGTGGTGCACGGAGAGCTGGTTTAAGGAGCAGTACAAAAGTAGCCTCCATTATCTTTGCAACACATCAAGAAAAGAGGCTCTTCCTGCACATCTGAGGAAGCAGGCTCTCTTCTGCAGGCCTTAGGAAGTGCTCTGAAAAGGAGGTCACCGCAGAGTAGCCAAAACCCGAGTTTCCGCCTCTGTTTACAGCTTAACTTGAAAAATTGTACAGAGCTGCTACTAAAACTACTGAGCTCTGAGGCTTTTGATGGGAAAAAGCTTTCTCTGCTGGCTTCCCCAGAGGTGATTTATTCTGTAAAAACTGTATTGTGTAACACTTTCTGCCTTAAAAGCAACTCATGCAAAGTTAATTACATTGCACTATGTTTGTGGGAAAATACATTTTACTACAAGTTAATTTGAAGAAAAAAATATTATACAATGAATGCTATAAAAGAAACAGTTATGAGTTGCCTTAACAGCATTTATAAATCAAATCACTGCACATCGATAACTTTAAAACCAACCTACATCAGGCTTTTGGAACAATGTATGAGTAAAACAGTTTTTGAGTAGCTATGTATTTTTCATAAGTTGTGGGTGGCAAAAAAAAAATGTGGGTTATTTGTTAAAAAAATACAAAAAGGAATTGTTTTCTTTCATTTAGAAGACTTGATGACTTTTGCGTGTTCTGCTGGTTTTTGCGGCTTTTTAGAAGCAATGCTGAAGCCAAAATCCTCAGCCATTTTGTGATGCTTTTTAATTGAAAATATTTCTTACAAGAAATCACTAATTACATGCTTTCCTCTTTACACAGAGATAGGAATTTCATCCATACAAATTAATAAATTGCGAGGAAAAAAGGGACTTTTGATCATCTAGGCTCACCTGCTGTTTTACACTGGCCAAAGAAGAGATTTATTCTTTGCCAAATACTACTTCCACTCATTGAGCAGGAAACCAGTATGATTCATGTTTCAACTACAGAATATCTTCACACAAACGCAGCATTGCTGTGCCTGTTAAAGAGCTGAAGATTGGCCCACAAGACACTCCACTCTCACTTACCATCCCTTGACTGTCAAAATAATGGCCAAATTCCTTGGCTACATTTTCTTAATTGTGGCTTTCAGGCGCCAGCCCTTGTAAGGCTTTTGGCTGCTTGGGTAAGCACCTTTCTGCTCAGAGACATCATCTCCTCTGGGGAGCAGGGAAAGAAGGAAGAAAAACCTGAGATTATGTCCTGCAAACTGACCCGGACACCTGGACTCTTGTCCTGTCATGGGCAGTGCGTGGAGCAGGAGGCTGCATCCTCAAAACTTCAGTGCCTAGTCCCAAGGCACCTCCTCTGAGCATTTATGTACTGCTTTTAAGGGCAGTTGTAGCCTAAGTTTAAATTAACTTTCCCCACTTGAAGACTTCCCCTAGTTTGGAGACATTTTGTAGAATAACTGGGAAAAAAAAAGTGAGGCAGTTTTGTGATTCCTCCATCCCCTCCCTATCCCCCAAAATCAGAAGCCTCTTCTCCATGGCATATCACCTCAGAATTAATTTCTGTACCAAGAGCAAATCTGGGGAAAAAGATCTCACACTGCTATTATTTCTCTTCTAAATTCTTTAACTCCCTGGAAAAGCTCGTGTGCACCAAACTACTTGCATAATGTCGTATCCATGGCAGAGAAAGTCCCCAGAGCAGGTTGACAATATTAAATAAATGAAATGATACTCCTATAAAGAATTTCATGTTCACAGCGTGCATGTGCAAAATAAACTGCCAGTGTTGCTGACTCGTGTGAATTTTACTTCAAGTTTTGCAAGATTGGGTAATTTTCTTCAACACCCAGCTCCTGTAGGAGATGACTGCGGGACCAAAATGTCTGGGATTTTTCTCTCCTTCTGCTTCCTTTCAGTATTTTTGTTCTGCCTTTCCTGGTTGTGGAAAAGCCTGCAATATGATGTGAATGTGTCTTAAAGGCTGAAAAAACAGACAAATATGTCTTTATTCTGTTCCTTGAAGTTAAAAACAATCAAGAACTTATAATAACCACTTAATATAAGTGACTGCTCCTTCCCAAAAGTATAAGATAGGTAAGAAAACCAAAGGAAATAATGTTATATTCCTTTTTCAGATGGAGAATTAGTTCAGAGAACTAAATTTTCTGGATTCAAAACCTTGGATTGATGCCAACTGATTTCTCAAGATCACACAGCCAAACACACCTTTTCTAAATCCCTGACACTGCTTTGAGGACAAGAAATAATTTCTTGCTAAATACCGGAACTAGTTCAGTGTGCCATAATTTTGCAGATTTTACAGAGCTCCCACTAATCTGAATGGGGTTCACAGGCACGTGCAAGAATCTCATAGAAACTCAACCTCTGGAAGCAGCTCCTGGTATTTAACCATGGAATTAAGCATTGAATCACTCTGCCTGAGTTTCTGTTAGGTGGAGAAAGAAAGGGTTCTTCTCTCTGCCATTATAATACAATTTGTCCCTATATCAATCTGAGAATTTTACAAATGCATTTGGTAAATCATAATATTCCAAACCACTAGCAATATGCAATAAGAGTCTAAATACATACATTTTAAAATCTATGGTTCCTATTCTCTCCTGTTCTAAATTCTGACAAACAACAATTACATGCAAACCCAAGAAATTAAGTTAATCATAACTGTCTTACAAACAGAAAACAGGCATTAGAAGTGCCATCTTGGGCCTGTACCAGTTATATTTAATTAAACAGAAAATCATGCATAATCCAGTGAAACAGTCTCTTGTTTGCTCTAATAACCAACTGAAATTAAGTTCACCAATACTAACAAGTGTTCGTGGAAGCAAGGAACTCCACTTCCGTAGCTTCAGGGTTGGCTTAGGAAGGGATTATCATGTCAAATAAAGGAACTTAGACAGACAGGTGAATGAGCATTCAGAAACCAAATTCTTTAGGCAGTCTTGGAAATCTCAGCCTTGTACTGTGCTTGTACCAATCCCTTGGTACTGTGCCAAAAATACCAAAAAAAAAAAAAAAGAAGTTCATGCTGCTGGCCATGTAAATTGAACATATATTCCTGTTTCTGAGCAGAGATTTCCAGCTGTTATTGCTACTCCGTGTGTATTTTACCTCTGGATAAAGAGTACTTAGCAATCACCACTCACATTTCTCTTTTCACCACTACAGGAGCAGAGTCTGTGGTTTGGAAGAGGTGTAGGAAAACTTCAGGGTCAGAAAAACTCAGAATAAAGATTAAGCCCCAGGTCTGGTATCATCCCAGCAGCACGCAGCATGGAAGGATTCCTGAAATGTGGCCCTTTGCCTAATGCTCTTTCTGTATTGTGTTTCTTTTAATGACACTATAGGAAAGCTCAAGATAAGGAACAGACTTAGTCTTTCTTTTGATCAAAACCTAATTCTAAATATATGTAGATAAGCTAACAACTGTGTAAGTATCACTCAATAAAGTAATGTGAACACTATCATCAAAATTGTTATTAATAGTCATCCTATTTGTTTGACCATTTTGTGCATGTTTCCTCTTTGGCTAGATTAAAAGAAATAGCAAAAAATATTTTGCCCCATTAAGAATGAACAAATGAGACATTTACCTTTAACTAGGCACAGAAATTGCAAAAACACCCTTTAAATGATCAAGAACACTGGAAATCTGGTAGTATTCCACCCTGCATATTTCAAAGGAATTAAATTAAACATTTGAAGCAAACTTATCTACCTGTTCCAGCTGTTGCCAATGAGGATAAGGGAATTTTTTTTTTTCTAGAAAAACAGTAAGTCTCAAAACTCCACTAAGTTACTGAAAAAGTCCATAGGCTAAATAGATTAGGATTCCCATTTTCGTGACATGCAAGAGACCGACTCTTTCACTGAGGGACAATGAATCACAAAAACTGTGCTGAAAATATTTATGAAGCATTTTTATGTTATTTATGGGTTTGCAAACTTCCTTCCTACCCAGTCCTCTCATCCTACTTATGCAATTTGGCTGTAGTTTGTATTTTTTCGCTCACATCATTAAAACAAACAAACAAAAACTCAAAACACCTCTTTTAAATACGACCCTTTGTTTAAAACTAAAAAATTTTTTTAATTGCCCAGTCCAATCTAATAAGCAGGGCACAGCTGAGTACATTTAGAAACCAGCAAGTACTCATAGCACTGCAGAGATGGTAAGCTTTAGAAATGTATTAAAACTGAGAATCCATTCTGAAGCAAACGTTTTGAGTATCGTGCTCTGAAACAGACACTGTAATCTAAGTGTCAAGAGTCAGCCTAAGGACATAGCTTTGAATCCACAGAGCAGCCAGGAGGTCTACAACAAACCAGTGTAGGATTATTTGTAAAAATCCTGGAGAAGAACAGCCCAGGGTTGTGACAAACAAGGAATTCTAAGTGTCTCCCAGAGAAACGAATGGAAGTACTTCTGCTACAGAATAAGACCACAACACGGTGAAAACAGAGTCCCTGAACTGGCAGCGTGTGAGCCAGGCACACCCCCAGCATGCTGGGATAACACACTCACCTTGTCCACAATGCAGATCTGCTTCTTGCTTTGCACATCGACAATCTCTACTTCAAAGTACGTGATTTTTGAATGTTTGAGCGCTGGCGTTGGTTTGATTTGGCCAGCAGAGAGCGCCAGCTGAGACAAGCTGAAAAAAGAGCGTGAGTCATTGTGAGACATGGACAGAGCTCCTCCATGGGCTGCGAGATCGCTCCTGTGCTCTGGAGCGCTGCTGGGCTTCTGCCTCTTGAGCATGGTGTGACCCAGCAGCAGCGATCGTCATATCAACGGGGGACAGTTCCAGGGGAAAATGTTTCCTCCCTGCATCAGTTGAACGCAGTCACAGACTGACGAGATGCAAAAGGTCAAGTGGCATTCCATTTTAAGTGTACTGTCTTATTTAGCAGGAGTGAAAACAATGGCTCTGTAATCCATGGCTATATTTAATCTGCTATCGTGACGTGCTGTATTGGTGCTGCTGCTGCTTTCTTATTTTCTGTTTTTCATTTTATTTAAACCAGCATTTGAAACAAGACATCCAGAGATTCCCTATCACCAGATAACAGATCCTGAAATTCCAGAGCCCCAGAGAGGCAACCAGAAATGAATGTAGTAAATTCCACTGTTACCTACTGAGACGGAGGTTTCAAATGTCCATGTACACACACACGAAGAGCTATAGATGTCATCTATTCCAGAATCATCATCTTCAGATGTCATCTGTTCTAGAAATATCTACTTACAAAATACTATGAGTTCATCAGCAAAATTTAGGGCATGCTTTCCCATACCTGCTTGGTTTTAGCACTACGGATTTTCTGGTATTTAATGGGGAAGAGCTTTCCCTACAGCTCTGCCAGGGAAAATCAACTGAAGGAAAGGAAGTTATAACCTGAAAGGCATTCATTCAGGGCTTGGATCATTTCACTATTTTCTTATTCCTTCCTGACAATTTTTGCAGTGTGAGTCTGCAACAAAATAAAAGTAGCTTTAATGGTAAAAACAAAGATTACATAAAACAACATTTTTTTTTCTGAAACAGCTTCCCCGAGCCTTGTTTAAACTTCTTTTTTCCATGTATGGCTTTTTAATAGGATTTAATAGAACTAGCAGCACTTTTCCATCCTGAAATTCTCCCTGAATTTCCCTGCACTGCCTAGGAGTGTTAGAAGGGCACCATGAGTTTCTGCAGACAGCTTTCCACAGAGTAAATTCTGAATACATTTCTCCATGGTAAAATCTCAGAAAAACTACAATCACTATTACAAAAATCATATGGGTTTGTTACACTGAGGAAATTAATTAAGTGGAAAAAAAGTTTCCACAAGGCAAAAGTCACCACACAACTAATACCCTCTCTGGGATGCAGGGTGGGAACAGAACAGGTCTCTTTTCTTTGATTTTGCTATAACTTAGAGAAATATTAGTGGTCACTACATCCTGCCTAGAGACACATAGCAAGAAGCTCTGTGAAATAACAGAGAAAGTAATTGGTAAGTTGCTCCAAGAATTAAAATGAGGGTGAGGGGACCCCCAAAGGAAGGCAATTTCCACACCAGTCGCTGTTAATGGAATAATCCATGCTATGTCAAGTTGCACATGGAAAATCAAGCCTGCATACATGAAACGTGACCTGCTTATAAACATATGGCAAAGACACAGGAAAACAGTGAAATTAACAGAGGCTGAACCTGTGGACATGTCTGAGCTCAATGTTAATAGGACCGGGCATTTGAAATAACAAAACTATTTCAACATGAGGTGATAGCTAACTTTATTTATGGTTCTTTAGCCAGTGGTTCTGACTAAAGAGTCTGACCCAAACTCGTAGCTAAGGTGCTTTATGCCCACATGGCATGACAAACTTTGGAGCAGCTTAGACTGAGAGAAAAGTCCCCACTGCTTGCTGATGCAGTCATGCAGCCTTTGAATGCCTTCACTGGATTTGTTAATGGAAAGCCCTGACTGTGGGAATGCAGATGTACAACAATATCGATCCCCTACTATAAAAAACAGGATTAAATTTTGACTATACTGAAATCAGTTAGTGCCTTGCCATTGGTGAGAACAAGTCAGCATCTAAAGGAAAAAACAGTTAGACTTGAACAAGATTAATCGTATCCAAGAAATTCACCTGTCTCTGAGTTTAAATGAAAGGGGTTCAAGGAACCATCACCTTGGTGGAGTCAATATAGCAAGCAGAAAATTTGGTATAAGCTAGTCACAACAGACAGAATGACAAGCTATTGTCTTACTGTAAGGGGCTTGCTAAAAACAGCCACTTAAAGACCACAGAACACCCAGGTCCTAAAATCCAAGTGTGAGAGACACTTATTTGAACAGGCTACTGTAAAGAAACTGTACAAACTGCTGCACAAGGGATGAGACAAACTTATACAATATCGCCTTTTAGCTGTAAGATCTGTATGAATCAGTGAGCTGTAATAGCATATATTAATAAATTTCTAAATTTATTTCAATTCAAAAGCCATAAAGAATAATATTGATCGTCAAGGCTAATTTCTGTGTATATAAAGGAACTGGTGTTACAGTCATTACTGTGGGTATATTTATAACATTTAAAAGGATAACATCTGAGCTGCTGCTGCTGCTGAGAAAAAAAAAAGCTTTTGATTTACTGCAGACATTTAAATGATCAGAATTTTGTTACTGACCAATGAACGCTTGAATATCTGAACCAATTCCAGGAAAATGCTTACAAAAATATACTCCCACTTTTTCAATCCAAGCTAATCATTTGCAACTTCAATATTTTGGTGAACAACAATCTTTACAGACCCAAACACTTTGCTGACGTAAATTAGGAGAGCTTCCCTAAAGGTGGCTGGCCCTTTCCTCCCTCCATTGTGTTATGGATTTAGGATTAGACTGCAGCAAGCATAATGCTTGCATATAAAGTGGATGAGAGCTACTCTACCAAAAATAATCAGGGATAGAGTTACCACTGATAACCTAAGCTCTAAAAGGGAGGTGAATAGAAGCTGTGATGATTTTGCCACTATTGTAACAAGTGCTGCACTTTCCTGAAATGGCATCAATGAGTTTGGATGTTCCAGCTCGATGTGAAGTCATCCAGCCCATTCTGTGTGGAAGTGCACATAGAAGGGAAACATTCATTACTGGACAGAAGGCACATCTTTCCTTTCAGTGCAGTTCTTGTACCTCATCCCAGTCCTCAGCACTGGAAATGGGGAGTCCCAGCACATGGGGACAAGCGATCGGTCCCACGGTGAGGTTTATTGATCCACATTACACGGATATAAGGTGCTGTCCCCAGAGTGGTGGCAGGGCCAGCAGCCAGCAGCCACCCAGCCCCTGACCTCGGCTTCACTCTGGGACTCTGAGAGGAGTCAAAGAGCACTCGGCAAGAATTAAATCATCTCTGACAGCTTCAACTCGCACCGAAGTTCAGGCCATATAAGGGGCCGATATTTTTGAGGGGCTGCAAGAATGGGCATCGCTCTTCTCAAAGTGTGGCTCTGCCTCCTCCCCTCACTTGGCACTCAGCTCACATGAGCTGTTTTGGAGACAGGCAGGCACTTGGTTAAGCCATCCTTCCGAAAGGCACTTTTTCCAGGAGGCAGGGAATGCCTGCCCCCAAAATCACAGAGCCTGGCCATCATCTCTGGTTAACAGAACTGCTGATATTTTCAGAAAAAAAGTAACACCTGTAAAGGATTTTTTGCACCCTTCTAATCAATATCTGGAAACAAGCATCAGCCTGCTCTGGTCATGACAAAATATGTAACAATGCACTGGTAAGGGGCTAAGACAGCATTCAATTTCTGCTTATGATACTGATTACCTGTGAGGTGTTAGGGAGCTGCTGTTTTCCCTGCTTTTCCCTTCCTATTCCACATGCCTTCTCTGTGTGAGGCTCTCTTGCACTGTGCATTTTGAAGTCAGCCTGGTACAAAGGGATTTCAAAAGATCTCAGCTGGGGTCTTAAGGCGCTTCTGAAGTTCCTTTTCATCTCTGGTTATGTTTTGAACTCCTCCTTCCCCAGAGAACTGGTCATTTCCTTTCAGCCTGCAGAATGTCAGCTGTTAAGTCAGCAGCAGAGGGTCACCTCTGTCAGTCCAGATGCTTGTCAGCAGCCCCTCACATGTCACTTTTTTATCCCACACACTTCGAACGCTTGGTGGAACCAGGGTTATTCCTTTCCCACAGGCTTTGCCCCCAAGACACAAAACTCCAGAGGCCAAAGCATGAGGGGTTCAGAACCACAGGTGATGCAGTCTAAAACAAAGCAGATTGCCAAGGTCACACTTACCTTGGTGTCCCATTTTTGGAGATTCTGCCATTTGTCTTGCTGGAGAGGGAGATCTGAAGCAGTGTGTTCACATGGCCCTTGGTCTCACACCTTGCTTAGGAGCTGTGCAGCCCTTACACCTGGTATTGTGCTTCATTTAGCCAGCACTGTTCACATCTCCCTATTTCAATCTTGGATTTCACGTTTTCAGGGCCAGGCAGGAGTGTAGCTGTTCTTCCACTGTCTTTTTATTGAGCCGTCCAAGGAAGGATTTAAGAACCCGATCTAATTTACTCATTTGGAAGAACACTAACCAAAATTTGTGTGTCTGGCTCCTGGCTTCCTCTGGCAGAGAGTTTAGGAATAGGTTTACCAGGTTACTTGAGGGGCTACTGCATTTAAATACTTGGTTTGATTCTGCTATCCATAACAATTAAATAACAACTAGAACGTATTTCTGAAGCATTGCAGAAATTTAAGCATGAGCCTGGCTGCTAGGGGAAAAAAAAGCAACAAAAATCACCCTGCATGAACCTCTGGCATTTCTTCGCCTGCACGCACCTACATGAGACAGAAAATCAATTTAAAACATTCTATCTACATGCATGCACACAAACATGCCACTTAGAAGCAGCTCCACAGCATTACTCCTAAAACTACTCAGGTCATTTCATTTTCTCTCTTGAAGCTAAGTCTCTTAACAAACAAGTAATGGACAAGAGAAAAGCACAGAAGGAGAGTGTCCTGACTCTAACACTAAACAATCCAAAAGCTATTTTAAATAATGCTGAAGTCAGGACTAAACCTCACCAGCTAGGGGACAGGGTAAAAGTGATATACACCCATGTTTCTCCTCTTCAGCTGCACTGGCAGGGCTCCTCGGCAGAGGATGACAACCCTTCTGACCCTGCGAACTGTGCAATGGAAACATTACATGGCCAAAAGCCACACGCCTCAGGCCACATCCTTCAGAGGCTGTGAGAAGGGAGAGTCAGAGGAGCAGCTTGCCAGCAGGGCTGCAGGATCTCCAGTGCCCACCTTGTCCCTGCAGGAACTTTTACCACTGACCAGAGCAATGATGTTCTGACAGCTGTTTCAAGTCTCGCTGTAGTAGCCTGGCTTTATCCTTCTGGCTTTGAACATTGAAAATATTGACTTTAAACTTTGGTGTGGGTGGTGCCAATTAGAAGCAAATTCGCAGTGCAAATCAAATCCAAAGCCAGTACTTGTTTTATCCCCCACAGACACCTACGAGAGACACAAGGGAAATAAGCAAAGTTAAAATACAGGCACAGTAATTCTATCTGCAAGCAGTACACAGTGCAACCTCCACCCCCAGCCCCTGTAGCACACAAACACACACCTACTTCTCTACCAAAATAAGTACAGCCTGATGCAGAACTCAAATCTCATGATGGGCAGGATATATTGTAACAGGCAGCTGAGGGACTGTAATATTGAAGAGCCCAAGAAGATGCTCCTGGTGGTGAAGAGACCCAAATGAATCTTCAAGGGTGACCAGTCTTTTAAGGTCACTGACAATAAACAGCATATTTAGAGCTGTGAAGTTTCAGTTCTTGTTCACATGAAAACAGTGGAAATTGTGCTATTCCATTATTTGAGGCATGTGGTGGTCTTCTCCCCTATGCATCTGGAAATATGTGGCTATGTGAAATGCTATGTGAAAAGTCTTTTTTTTTTAAGCCTATATTTTGTCATTCTCTTTCACTCAGGTAAATGTGTAGACCTTTTAAACCTACCGGAACGTCTGAAAGCTTGACTTGAAAAAGTCTAAGGAAAAAGATTTATTTTTTCATGTCAAAACAAAGTCTATGATTTGTAAGCTAGTCTTGGCATTTTGCAGGCAAGGAGATCAACACTCCACGTGTTTAAGTTCTTGCACAGACAATGTGCTTTGTACCCCGTTGTTTCTTTGCGGCAGAGATTAGAAAGCAGGATTAGAAATCAGACAAAGAAATGGCTCCCAAACTTGTCCAAGAACTACTTTTGAGGAAAACTCCACTGACCTTTACCTGCAGAGTTTTCCCTACAGCATTACACTCATCCTTTAGGCATGTCCTCAAGCAGCTTTTGCCTCCCAGTGGCAGTAAGCGCTTCCATACATTTGCCTTCGTGTAGTGTGACTCCCCTCACTGCATCATCAGTTCTGCCTAATAAAATGGCACCTCAATTAACAGAAGTTAGAGACGGGTTTACAAATGTCTGGCTTTCTTTCAGCTTTCCACAACAGGCTTTGTGCACCCTCATGGGCCACTGCTAACCTGAGGAAAGCCACTGGGATGAGCTCCCTGTCAGTCTCAGCCCAGCAGCAGAGCTATCAAACAAGGCAGCATCTAGGTGGATGAGACTCCTCAAAGCACGGGCAGACAGCAAGTTTCCACGCATTTCATTGTGGCTTTATGTCACTGTGTCACTTCACAGCGTAAAGAGAAAGGGCTGAGCAGATTAATGAAGGACAGGTGTTGACACCCTGTACTTTGCAGCAGTGCAGCTTGCTCCATGCCCTCACTTAATTTCAACTGAGTATAGGTATTACTGACAGCATTTTTTTAAAATCCCCTCTGAGAACATACCCTGATGAGATAATGGATTGCAATTTCGCAGGATAAGATCAAGTAACCACATTATTGGAAGCTGATCAGCCACTAAGCAAGGATAATGAAAAGAAATACAGTAAGGCAAAGCCATTTTTCACAAATGGCAGTAGTACAGAACTGGCAAATCCATGTTCTTCCAGCTGAGATTAGGTGCATCTTTCATTTGGGCAAAACTATTACATGCAAGATGAAGTTGGAGTCACTAGGAGTAGTTTCAGGGGAAAAAATGTTGTTCAAATACACATTTTTCAGTGACACTGAAGCAGTTAAAAAGATTTACTCATTTGGATGAAAAGATTTTGAGTTTCAGAACAATCTGGTTCTCTAATAATTTCTGACCAGTAGGAGGGAAGAACAACCTTGACTAGAACACCTACAGATTCCTAAAGAAGCTATTTCAGTATTAAAATATTCAAAAACTCTTGTTTGCTAATGTAGGAAAATGTATAAAATCCTGAAAGCTCAGTAACTGTCACAAAAATATAATCACGGTCTTTCAGACAGTTCTATCCAGAGATACATTTAAAAGTTTATAATGACAAAAAGAAACCGAACTCCTATTTTACAATCCTTCTTTATTGTCTGAACTTCTCGGGGTTATTGGTCTTTCATTGCTTTTGAAATGTTACGTGGTATTTCTTCTCATACAAGAAGCCAAATTGTTCTCAGTCTTTTTCATTTCAGGGCTTCATTAATTAGGTTTCTGAAACATCTGTCAGCATAACCTCCTTCTTTCACAAACTTTCAAGTTTCCAGAAAAGTTCCCATTTATTATGACATTTTTAATACTCAGTCTCAGTCCTTGAGCTAAATTATCAGTCTTTTTTTACCATCATTTTGTGACTGAAAAATATTCTTGTGACACTTTTCTCTCAAAGCTGAATGATTTTGAGAAACAGTAGAATTACTGGAAACTTGGAATTAGACAAGTAAACAAAAAAGGACCTTATTTATTTCATTAGAGCTGTTGTTCAGTGCTAGGTTTTTTCAAGCTTGAAATGCTTGAAAAAATATTTCCATAAAGCAAAATTTAGGGCAGAAAAAAAAAAGCAAGCATGCTCATCAGAATGAAATATTACTTTTTAAAAAAAAAAATTCTTTCTCTTGTTAAGACTCTTTTGCCCCCAGACTACTACCATTCCCAGTAACAACCCTGATGAAAAAGTGACCCTGCCCCAATCTGGAGGCTGTGTTAGTGCCTTCTGTTTTGACCATTATTTCTGACAAGCCTGCATCAGAGCCATGCTCTCCTCACCAGGGGTGTTTAAAACAGCGCAGGAAATCTATCATATTTAAGGCACTGCAAGAAACCCATTCCTTATTTATATCCAGAAGCAGAAAGAAGTCTCACCCGTGAACAGATCACTTTTCTGCTGGGGCTGGGGTCTGGTCCAGCATGGGAAGCAGTGCTCAGCCAGGCAGTTCTGCTGGCAGCAGGTTTAGGTGGAAATATCACTCACTTTCTGCCACAAAATGAGCAGGTTCATGTGCTCAGGATTACCACCTCATCAAACCTGCCATCCTCACAGCACCTGGAGCCACCACATGCCCTGAAATAAAATCTGCCTTTCACCAGGAAATCCAGGGGTTGCTGACAGAACCACAGAAAGTGGTGGCTCCATGGGGAGCCCAGTAGCACAATCACATGTGTCCTGCTGACCCAGGAGAGCTGGCTCTCTCACGAGCCAGTTGAGCAGCCTGGCCCTTTCTCTCATGCCTAAACATGATAGCTGCCCACAGACACAATGAACCTCAGCACAAGGTCAGGGCATCTTCCCATGCACAAGAGGATGAAGCTCATATGAGCTCAAGGCCTCCCCTCTCTTCAATTGTTGACTATCAGAAAAAAATGCAGACACAAACAAGAGTGCATTTCATCTCTGTAAGGGTATTATACTGCACAGCAACCTGGAACAAGTTGAAAACAACAGGATGTTAACCTTGAGCTCCAAGGAAAATGGTGCCATTAGCTCCAGAAATGCTTCTACGGCTTCTTGTGAAACACCTGCACTCCTAGTGAAGAAAGCATTTTCCACCCGGCTCTTTCTCGCTGGCGTATCCCAGTTTACTCATGCTTTGTTTTATCACACCAACATTGGCACAGAAGTATTTCAACGTAAAAAAATGCTCTTCTGTCCAGCACAGTTGGCAAGGAAGAATGCATTAATTTGTGTGAGGTTTACAATGCACGGGTTTCTCTTGTCCTGTAGCAAGTCAAAAGCAGAGAGGCTTGATGCAGCTTATATTAGTTAGCATGTGACAACTCGGTGATAAGGAGTTTGGCTCCAGAGACAAGCAAAGCCAAAGCAAACAACAGCCATAGTAGACTCTAAGCCTTGACAGAACTGATATGTGAGCTCGGGCTGCCAAAAGGCAGCACTTGTTGCTTGGCACATGAGGACAGCAGCACATCACTCAACACCTGCGGAGTCTGAGCCCCAGTTTAACAGCTCCCAGTCAGGAAGGACTGGGACCAGCTTGCAAACAATGTCAAGACAACCACCGTGTGGTTACATCCAGCTGTCAAAATTATCTCTGATTTGAAAAAGAAAAAAAAAAAAAACTGGTGCTGTTCCTAGGCTGACAACTGTCTCTGTAAGGCATTCCTGCAATTTCCATAGCCATCTTGGGGGCAAGGTCACAGCGATAGATGTGACAGGGAGAGCCCTGACATTTAACAGTCTGAGAAGCAACACTGGAGGATTACAGGTGAGATATCAACATCCTTCCCCACGAGATGAGTTTCTGTTGCAGAAAGCAACTCAGTTCCACAGACAGCTTCGAAAACGCTGTAAAACAAAGCCCCTAAAATAAAGGTTAGAAACAATGCCCTCTCTCTATACCCAGCTGTAGAAAGTACTCTAAAAGGCTGAAGATGCAGATCATATACAAGGGTAAAATGAAAGAAGATTCAGTATCCCATCTGCAACCTTCCAGGGCTAAAAATTAGATGGTGGGAAGGGAAAATCCACAGCTGCCTAGTGGGACTTGATGCGGTTATTGAAAGTTCGACAATCCAATGAGATACATAAATTCTTTTTTTTTTTTTTGGGGGGGGGATGTTGTGGGGTTTTTTTTTATATTAATAAGAACCCTGGCTTACCTGTGCTATCTTCCAGCAGGAGGCTGGAGTATGTCTGCATTTGAAAGGACAGGGAGGTATGAATTGACCAGGGTCACACGCTGTGCATGTGTGACAGCCGCATTGCGCCTTCACAGCGTCCCTCTTTCTCTGCAGAGCTGCGGACAAGTGTGGCATCGCTGCCACGCAAAAGGCACTGCTCCAGCTGCCTTCTGAT
This sequence comes from Mohoua ochrocephala, assembly GCA_013398855.1. NCBI lineage: Eukaryota > Metazoa > Chordata > Aves > Passeriformes > Acanthizidae > Mohoua > Mohoua ochrocephala. Next base: position 322,803 of record VZTA01014657.1, read on the forward strand.
GCACCTTTCCCCCGAGACCAAACCACACACAAGCACCAGAGATGCTGCACCTGAGTCCATCCAGTTTAGAGGTCTTTGTGCCTGAGCTCTTGGTGGTATGTCAGCCCCAGGAGCAACAGGCTGTGCCTGCAAGTTTCTTTTCAAATGAGAAACCTGCTTTGCTGTTGCTGCTGTTAATGCGGAGGATCTGGGACTGTCATTTTTTTAAAAAAGCTGATTTTGCATGCAAAAGCATAACAGCCAAGGAAAAAAACTTTTAAAGAGACTTGCTCACTGTCTTTGTAGGTTTGTGTATTAGTCTCAGGTTTCTAATTGAACATTTGAACTCACAGCACTGAGAGCAAAGCTGACTGACCACCGGTGTCAGCTTGTTGTAAGCCAAGCACAGGACACTACCCACCTAGAGAAAACCACAAACTCCATCTTGAAATATTTCTTTCAGAGTACTCCCTTAGCAGACTAATACCCATTTAAACTTAATTACTTGGTTCTTCATCAAGAATAAAAATACAGCTTTAATGAACAGGGCCAAAAAAAATTAATTTTTCTTGATGTTACTCCCAGAAAACATTTCTGTTTTCAGCTAGCTGCAGCTCTCAAGGGTAAAAATGACTCTGTCAGAACAGGAGCATAGCAGCCTTCTATCTGTCTTTTGCACAGCTTACCACAAGGCAAGGATAAAATAATTTCTACTTGTTCTGCTTTTATCAATTTTGTTACTATATGCTAACTACCGCAGCACACCGTTTTAAAACACTCCTAAACAGAGAGGGGTTTTTGAGAACACCAGAGGCCCCAGGACTGCTTCACACAGAGCCCAGCAGGTCCCCTCTTGTAGGTGTTGCACAGGTTGGAGTCATTGCCATTGGCAATGATCAGGAGACAGGCTGAGCTCCTCAGGCCCACACCTCGAGCTAGCACTGCTGAGATGCTGATAAAGAAATAGTCAGACATCTTCTCTGGCAAAATCCTTAAAGGTTGTTTTTTAAATGTTCTGTGTGCTGCTAAAGGGCAAGTTCTGAGCCAAAAGTTAATGGCTTCCCACTTGATGCCCTTTGGACTTTGAGAGACAAGCATTTCAGAATCAGTAGTTGCTCTCATGAATATACTTTTCCAGCTCTCTCTTGCAAAATGCAACCCAGAAAGGCAAAATATTCAGCAGCAGCATGTGCCTCATTTTCAATGGCTCTGTCAGCTTTGTCTCAAAGCACAGTTTACATCTCTCTCTCCTGAAATCCAACAACTGATGGAAACAATGCAGGACAATATAAAAGTGCCAGTGAAGCATCTGTAACTACTTAAAAACGACAGAGCAAGCAGAAAGTCATTAGTAAGGCTACTGAAACCCACAAATTAAATTATACCTTTCTCCCCTGAGGAAAATGGGAGGTTGAGCATCACAAACTATTCCAGAGGAAAAAACCATCTGGGCAGAATTTTGAAAATCACAGCAAGTGCATTAGTATGGACTGGGCATTTGGCCAGAGGGAACTTACCAAAAACTGAAGGCCTCAGCGGGGCAGGGACCTGGAGGCTGAGCTCTGAAACAACACAAACTGAGATGAAACTCTTTGCAGCAACCAGAAGAGACTTGGTTTTGTTTGAATTACACCAACACGTTTGTGTCCTTGATTAAAAGTAACCGAACGAAGCACTTAAAAAATGAAATATTGTGAAATCTAAAAGAGATAGTAACATTTTATGGGATAAAAGGTTTAAAGAGTTCTCAGTTTAGTTATCTCATTCAGATGATTTTAGCCTAGAAATTAATGAAATACAGCTATTCACACCATCCAGCACAGGAAACTGCATTTCATACCTTTTCTACATACACAGTCATTGAACAGAAGGTAAATCAAGGCACCTGAATCAAGCCTGAGGAAAAAACCCTCTCCTTTTCCATGGAATTGCATACCTAAGGTCGGGCTCTCTGAATATCCTTCTAGATGCTCACCACCAGAAACCCGTAAGGAATGAAAGCTCTGTTTTCTTCTCTGTTTTGGTCACTGCACGGCTGAAATTCTGGGACCAGCAGACATCTCAGAAGAGGTAGGAAGGGATCCAGCCAAGCTTGGACATAATCAGAAACTGCACCTTAGATTTCAGCTACAAAAAGCCTTCGTGTAGCTCAGGACTCCCATTACACTGAAGTTGCTACCCCATTCTCAGAGCAGTGCACGGGAACACCTGCTCCCAGACAGGGACGGACGAGGCCACCATTCCAACATTAGCACTTGCAGACAAGCCTTTTATTATGGAAACATCTGCATAAATCTCTTAGTCCCAGCACATTTATTGACGCTCCTTAGGGGGTAACCAAGATCAAGATCTGGGCTTTCACTTTCACCACACACAGCCCAATTAACAGCAGACACACATATAAAGTAAAAACCTACTTTGGGAACTGATTTTTAAAGATGGATATTCATCATTTTTCTGCAGAGTGAATGGCTAGGTTAGGTTTAGTTCATGTTTATTAAGGTCCATGAAAGTTGCTGTATAAGAGGCAAATACAATTATCTTTACTATGGGAATAAATGTATGATGAAATCCTGGCTTTCTCTTGTTAAAATAACATACTTCACAGTAAGTATAGATTTTGGCAAAGCAATGTTCCCCTGCCACACAGCACATGTTTAATGAAGTTACTCCTCAGCTGTTACTGAACTGAGCCAAAATGAGATAAGCTGAGTTCGTAAGCACTCCTAGTCCATTAAAATGGAAACCTCCACTGAAGAAAAATGCTTTACAGTTTCAATCTAAAAACTATGTCAGCTTATTGAAAAGACAATCATTCTATCTTCTCTCAAAGTAATTAGAGCAGAAAGTAATAACAGAAGGGAATTAAGTATTTGTGGTCAGATTTCCCATCAGGATCACTCAGACCAGCTGTATTCATACAACCTCGTATCTTTCCCTTTGCCTTGTCGCATCCTGGCCAAAGGCAGCTCTGGCACAGGTATCCTGAAACAATGCCAGTGGCACTTGCATGCCCTGCAATTAATATGCAAGGTTCTAATTTACATATTAAGAAAAATTACATTCTAGGAAGGTAATGAAAAGCCATTTTCTTAACAAAGCAAACTATTTTCTCTGGTCTGAAAAAATGATCCTATTATTACACAGCCCACATGAACACAGATGGGAAGATTTTTTGGTTTCATAAAAAAAAAAAAAACACCAAGACTTTTTTGCATGGAAAACCATGTCACTGGAACAGTACGAGCTGCAAAATGGAGCTTTAATAGTCAATAAAGACAGAAAAAATACACTGCTTGCTACCTCGTAGCTAGCAGGTTTTCAAATTATGGAATTCATCTGTCACGCTCCACTTAGCATATCTGTATCACCTCGCCAGGTAATACCACCATCAGATAGTTATTTTCATAGTAAACAGGTAAATGAATAGTGTAAAGAGTAACAGAATGGGGAGGAAAAGGAGACGAGCATTAAGTTAAGACTTTTTTCTTTTTCCCTGACACTGTAGAGTGAAGATTCCTCTTTGTCTCCCTTTTAAAAGGGGAGGAATGTAAAAAAGAGAGAGAGAGAGGGAGAGAGGGAGAAGGAGAGAGAGAGAGAGGGAGACAGAGAGAGAGAGAGGGAGAGAGAGAGAGACATATTTAACAAGGTAATTTAATACAGGAGAAATCTTCAAGCTTATTTCAGGGGCACATCTCTAGTGGTGCTTGCAAGGAGCTTCCCAAGGGTAAAGAGAACTTACTGCATCAATTTACATAAAGCAAACAGTGGTCCAAACTTAAGAGTGGCTTGAGACTCACCCCTAAAAATTCAAAGCCTTCATCCTTTCAGTCTTTGTTCTCCACAGCAGCTGGTAAGCCAAGTAGTTCTCAAGGTTCTTGAGCAGGCTGGCTGTGCCACTGTGCCCACACTGCCTCCTGAGTGGGCAAAATGCACAGGTCTGCTCCACCACGGGGTCTGGGGACCTGTGGAAATGTGGGCTGCCCTTCACCCCAGCTCACATTCGTTAGCACAGCCGAAGCTGTCAGGAGATTTTAGCAGCCACTGAGTTTTGCTCCAACAAGTTGTTTCCCCCAGTTCCTCCGGTTCCAGCACCAGCTCGGGCTCGAGAGGCAGCACAAAACACAACTGCATCCTGGAAGCTATGGGCTGTGACATTTCAAGTTTTGTTTTTAACCTGCCTTCAGCTGCTCCTTTGGGTCACTGCTCCCACACCGTGCAGAGCACAGGGACTGGGGGACTAAGGGGAACAAAGAAAGAAGAGCTTTTGCACACAGGGCATGTTTTCTACTGCAAAGCCCCAGCACACTCTGACACATGCAGCCCACCCATAAAATCTGCCCCCTTATAAATTGCTGCTGCACACATATACTGCCACATTTTTTAACCACCTCGCCAGAAAAGAACCCTGTGTCTTCCTCCAGCCTTCCCATTCCTTTTCAGAAAATATAGTGTACCAATTGCGCAAGAGATTATCTGAATTTTGCAAAGATCTTTTGTTCATTATTTACTAGAAGATGATAGTGTACATTCAGGGAATATGAAAATGTTTTATTCACTATCTTCAGCTGACTCTTATTTTTCCTCTACCCCAGTAATAGAGTTAATACATTTGTACACATCCTCAATGTAGCATGTCACATTCCACCTGCAGATATATCTTTTTGTCTTTGAAATATCTATGAACTGCATCAAATAATCACTGTAAGCCATCTTCTGTTGATAACTTTATCATTTTACTGCCCTGAATTATTCATACAAAGCCAACACCATATCGCTATATCATTACAGGAAAGCAATTAAGGTGGAATGTACGGTTTCATGAAAATGGAAATCCCTCTATTCTGTTGCACAGAGCAGATAGAAACAATCTTTTACTTAGGTCAGTGCCAGAAAACATCAGAAGTTTGCAGAGCTATTTGGAGGGGGTGGGTGTGTGGAGAGGATACTTGTTTAGTAGTGTTGCCAGTTGCACAGAGGAATAAAGACAGGTTTCTCAGCCCCAGTGCCTGGCTCCAACAGAGCACTTGTCATCAACACACATATAAAGAAGTTGAGTGCAATTTTTCCCCTGGCCACAGCTGGTGAAACAGAGGTGTGGCAGAGTCTGCCTCCAGCTATACTCACAGCTCCTGCCTGCTGCAAGGTGCTTGTAGTTCCCAAATGCTGGCTCAGCGTGTGAACTGGTCAACCACACCAGGAAACAAAACCCCAACCTCATCCCAGCAGCTCGAAGTGGCTGGTTTTAAAAATGCAGCAACTGGTTTCAGGTGCCTTAACACCTGTGTATTGCTTTCATGTGCCTGTGAAAGCCACTGATCCCTTAACACCAGCCTGGAAATTAAAGTCTACGCTGTGACTTACTTCATGGAAGAATCCGAGTCCATCCGAGCATCAATCTTGGATCTGTTTGAAACCTGAGTCAGTAAAGACGTACTTATTTCTTTCACAGGGCACTCTTTATATGAGATAAGAGCATCCAATAATTGTTGGGGGTTTTTCTCCTTTTAACAACTCCTGCAACGCTGAATAAAGTCCTCTCCAATCTAAAATACATATCAAATTCATGGATATAGTTGATTTAATGAAACCAACTGGGAAATGTGTATAGACCATTGGCGTAGTTTTTGTGTTCAGACCGGATTTAACGCAAATATGCCAGAAGAGAAAACAGGAGTTGTCCCCACACAGTCTCCCATAGCTGTCATTATGTCCTGGAACAGCTAGCCTGTGAAAAAAAATTATCCTGGGTGGTACTGACAGAAAATGGAAACACACCACAGTGAGACATCTCCCCAAAGCTCCCTGTTCATCATGAGAAGCTTTTGCTATGAGAAAGTATAAATACTATTAGACTTACAAACATATATATATATGTGTGTGTGTGTGTATATATATATATAGTTGTGGTTTTTTTACTAGTTCTAGTAATGAGTTATTCTTTCCTAGGAAGCACCAAAGAAGTCAATGAAACATTTTCTCACTCTACAGAGACCTATTTGAGGTAACAACTGTGAAACAGAAAAGGAAAAAAAAAGGTAAAAATAAGAAAATCTTGCCAACAGAGTCCAAATTCTGAGGGAAAAAAAAAAAAAAAAAGAAGTCCCTCTTCTTTGAAAAGCTGAATTGGTTAAAAAAAAAACCATAAAGAAATTCTTCCTGCTTTGCTGCTATCCCCCACATCAGCAACTGTGCCTTCTCACGGGGATCACAAAACAAACTGGGACTGCATAGCCAAATAAAAAGACCAAAACATGCAGCTATTACATATGGAAAGTGAAGTGAAGCCTTTTCCCTCTGCCCAATGCTGTGCAGCACACAGATGACACCACAGCCCAAGGTGAATAGCAAAATGGTGAGGCTGAACCTCTGTTCAGCACATCCTTGAGGTCTACAAGACATCTCAAGCCTGTCTGGAAATCCTGCCCACTCGGCGGTGGAAAGTATTGGGCAGAGAAGAACCATCCCTGTGAGCAACAATTAGGAAAGAAAAATAAACCCTCCTGCCTTTAGGTAACTCTGTCCTCCTGCTAATGTGTCCTTTCTTATCAACTGGAAACAGCCCTCATGGGTAGAGCATAGAAAAATCACCTCTAGGTTTGCAAGAAACCACTTTAGGTTCGATGGAAAGAAAAAAAAACCTCTCTGTCAAGTCACTTTCTCTGTCATTTGCACAATGAGACAATGGTCAAATAGGCACTATTCACTTGTTCACACTCAGCAACCCAGAGCATAAAACAAACCAGGGAGCTGGCAGGTTAGCTGCACACAACGTGTTGCGTAATTTATTATACACGGCTCCCTAATGAGCTGTGAAATAAATTCAGATGTGGCCATTTTAGCAAATTCAGAATAATCTGCGTCTCTCAAATGTCTGAGCTACTGATTCGCAGTTTGTCCAGAACTGGAAATGTCACTCCCCCAGCCTGTTGCTACTGGTTTTAATGTAAGGGGAGCAGCAACAATTCTCTGTCTCTTCTGTACACCACAGAGGTAGCTGAACGCTTCAGGCGAGCTCGAGTTTCTCTCCTACCTGGGACTGCACTGCCTCTTTGCACCGCCCTCACTGCAGGGAGGACATTTTCTAAGAATTTTGACACAGCTCAGAACACATCTTTATCTGAGAATTTTGGCAAGGACTATCCTGGCTACTCTTCCACACAGTTATCATCGTTTTTCTCCACTTAACCATAAAACCAGTTCTCTACTAAGCATACCTTAGTATGAGGTTTTGGGTTAGAGTTGTTCGTTTTGGGGTTTTGGGTTTTTTTTTTTTCAAATGCGAGAGAAGCAGATACACACTAAAGGTAGCAAAAAATGTAGTGGGTTTGTGCCTATGACCCTCAAACACACGTGATGGCATGCAACAGGTAAGATGCATATATTTGATTTGCTTGAGCCCAAGGCTGCAAGCAACTATAAATTTACCACACTATAAATTTCTCAACCTTCAAGACATTTGTATTCTGTCACACCTAGTTTTAAGTCTCAGGCAAAGGTGATTTTCAGACTATTATATTTCATTAGCAAGAAGCTTTCTGGATACTCATTTACAATTTTCCCTTCCTTAATTAAGTCCAACTACTTCTAGTTACACCTTTGTGTGCTTCATTAAATCATTTAATTTCCTCCTTGGTATTTAATAGCCTTCAGTTATTTGCAGACCGCTGGGCCCTGTTCTCACCCTTTAGGTTGGCTAGTGGCCAAAACTAAACTAGCCAGCTCAGATCCTCAGCTGGCATAAATCACTTTAGTACTTTTAATCTTTCTCATACTGTACAAGTTGTTCATTCCAAGTCAACGATCTGCTCATCAATTTTTTCTCTTTCAGCTCTGACCTCTCCTCACTGATAACACTACGCCCAGACTCAGCACAACGTTTGAGAAATGAGTGCACCAGGGTTCTTCTGTAAAGGCAGCCCGGATTGCCACTGGCTTTTGCTAAGCAGTTTGCAAGCCCATGTCTAATTCTGGTCTGCTATCCAGATACTAGAGTCTCTGTCTCCTTCAATATTTTTTTTCCATGCTGTGCAAGTGTGGATGTCTTTGATAAAAATCACTGGGAAAAAAAAATTAATAAAACTCAGCTCATTTCCATATATAATTTTGTAGGTTTTCCCTGCTCCAAAGCTTTTGTCTGTCTTGTTGAATCATGGAATCTCAGGTCTGTTTATCTCATTCAGTAAAACGCAAGCTCCAAATGGATCTCCCTGGAGTGTGCACCATTTAAGTGTATGGGATTAGCTGCCTCTGAAAAGCAATGGCATAGCACCTATTCAAACGTGCTCACCAGGAGAGATGTAGGGGACACCTGGGATGCTTACAGGAGAGATGTAGGGGACACCTGTGATGCTTACAGATGTCTACAGTGCAGAACTGAAGGAAGAAAGCTAAAGTCCTCCAATCTGAATTATTATCTAGCAGTGCTAGAGCTGCTGTGCAAACAGAACACTAGTCCTTGGCTATGCTGCTTGCAGCACATGTCATTCAAAGAATTGCAGGCCTGCCTGGGAGTAATTTTATGGCTTGCTACTGAAGGAACTATGCCTACTGCACGGTGCTGTCATGAGGTGCAGAACTGATCTCTCTAATTGGATGTATTGTCCTCAGTAATTTCCCAGTGACTTCAGTTGAATAACTGACAGAAGGAAATAGCTTCAGGCTTCGGTGTCTCTGAGGACTCAGCTTCCCTCACAGCCCAAGGCAGATGTTGCTGTTTCTGCTGCTCCAGGGACTGCGCTTCCGAGTTTTGCTTCTAAGCATAAATGCAGTCGTAGAGTCCAGAGCGTTCAGGGGTCATTTTGTGCCTCACAGCTCCTCAGAAGCAGCCCCGCTAACAGGCTGCGGATGTGAAGCACGGCAAATGGCCACGCTACGCACAGCAATGGCTCCTCACAACAGGAGGAGGCAGCCTCACAGTGCTGATAAAAGACATGAAAGGCATTTAACACCCAGCTTTTCAATTGCCTAACTAGAGTGATTTTTTTCCTCAAGAAAGAAAACAATCGTGACTGGGGTATTGCAAAATAGTGTGAGCTGAGCACAAATGCCAGGAAATAGTTTTCGACAGAACTGACACAGCTGAACTAGTGTTTAGCAAACAGGTCAGTAGCTGGGGCTATCCCAGAGGGCTGCAAATGTCAACATGGCCAAGTAATTTCTGTGTGAGATGAAGGGAATTACATCCTACCCATTCTCTCGGAATAGCAGCATAAGGGACAGTGGCATGACTGCCAGCTTCTAGAAAGATGACTGTAGGTTGCTTCTGGCCCTTCCACACTAAAATTGAACACCTTTTGCATCCCATAAGGTATATACATCTATCCCACAGAGCAACAACAGGATGGTGAGCTGAGAATTACCTAAGTGCAGGTTAACGAAACAAAAACTCTCTTCTAAGGCACACTGGAAATAACACTAGCAAAAAAAAGAGCTCTTCATGCTCACCAAAGAGCAGTCAGGGAATCAGACGTTCGGATTTGCTAATTAGACAATTCCATGCTACATCTTACTAAATAACCGAAATTAATCACTACTGCTTTAGAAAACTCTGTTCTTCACCTTCAGATACATCAGACTGAACACTCTCAGCTTCTCGAGGCGGACTGATTAACACGTTAGAAACTGCAGACTGCGAGAAAGCTGTTTCCAACTCATTCGTTCTCGAGACCAGAAAGGGTCACATTATTGAAAGCTGCTCTGGGGTTGCTCTAAGCTGCACCATACACACGAGATCTTAACACAGACAGTACCAGTGCAGGAAACCAGCGGGCCCCAGACAGATATGGTCTGTACCTTCCTTCCATATGGGCTGCATATTTTTTCTTTCATCATTATTAGATGCTAGCAATATTGTAATGAGGGCTAATATTTGTCTCATCAATGATCTCACAGGTCAATTCTGCTCTCAGCCACTAAATGTTTGGCTCTGATCCATGCCAAATGTGGGTACAGCCACAGTGATCCAGACAACGCTGTTATTAACTCTTGACAGGAACATCTCCCATTCCCACATAAACACCATTTTTCTCCAGCTGTGAAACATCCTAGAGCTTTGGGATGTCTTTCTAATCCAAGGAAAATCCGCACAGAAGTTGTAATTTTAATTCAAACCCTTAGAGTAGCATAAAGTAAGGTGTATGTAGCAGAGTCCAGCCGAATTTCAGTATACATGAAAGATTAATGATATAAAAAGATAAGAGAGAAGTCAATATAGGAAAAAGTTGAAATCTGAGTAGTTTACCCAGCAAGTTACAGCAAGAGAAAGTTGCAAGTAAGGCTGAAAAGACAAAACTAGACCTGAGTCGAGAGTCAAGCTAGTGCACTGCAAATTATCCTGGACTTTAAAAGCTGCAGTTTGAAACTAGAAAATTTTTAAACTAATGAAATACAGGGAAAATGAAGTCTATTTTCTCTTAGAAAAGTCTTTTTTTCCTAGAAGGGATTTTTCCTTCGTCTTCCATCACTTAAATTGTTTTAATTCCGCTGCTGACAAAAACAAATCCCATTATGGCACAGAGTATTTTTCTCCAAAATAATCCTGTTCTGTAAATCAGATTTGCAGAGATATTAAGCACAAACCTTGTAAGTTTTGAGATTTTCAAGATTTCCTGGAAGAATTCACCTCTTGGACTAACCTCTTGGTCATGCAAAACTGCACTGATCCCAACAAAACTTTCGACATATGTACCCTGCCTGGAACACTAGTGCTGACTTCTGTCCCAGTGTAATTAAGTGTTAGGGTAGTGACAAGCTCTTTGCCTTCAGTTTTAGAGCAGTTTTACCTCAAGACCCTATCTAATTTGGATGCAGCCACTTCAAAAAGAAGAAATGTGAGAGGGCATTATCAAATATCTCCTGCAATGCCTGCTTTAATTAAGCTGTGTTGAATCAACTGCACTTGGAGCTTCCTATGCCTTTATTTGCTGGGTATGAACCACCTTCATCATTTCTGCTTTCATTCTTTTGCTGATGGAAAAGATAGCAGGAAAGGATTCCTCAGAATTGATTAACTAAGATCTCACCCCACTGCCCTTGGTAAGTTTAAAGAGAACTGGAGGTTATAATCATCTTTATCACTGCACAATGCAGAGCCATGCAGATTTGCATCTTTCACTTCACCATGACTTTGCACTTAAAGGAGCATTTAGCTGTGCTAAAGCAACCATCTCCTCTCTCTCCAGCCAACAGTCTCCAAGACTGGACAGCTACACTATGTTCTGGATAGCTACACTATGCTGTGGAGCCCTCTTTGGTGAGCATGGCTTTGTAAAAGTGCTTATTGTGGTCTAGTGTTAATTATATGGGGGTTGAAATCGATGCTTCCTCCTATACTACCTGCAGGACTTTGGGCTGTTCGGGTGGGATTACAGGGACAGAAAAATAATCCTGTAGGCATAATGGTACTTATTTTTTGTCAGCAGCAGAATTAAAACAGTTTAAGTGGTGGAAAACAAAGGAAAGATTCCCCCTAGGAAGGAAGATTTCTCTTACAGAAAACATATTTCACTGTGTTCTTTTGTTGAGCTTGCTTTAGTGATGTGAAAGGGATGGCCTGATGGATCTGGTGGAGCAGTGATTCCATCTCCTGGTTGCCAACTGGAAGTCTGAATTGGAATAAGATTTTTTTGCCACAATGAAGCTTTGTAAGCCTCCTTCTTCTAAGCAGTAAAGCAGAACAGAAAGGAATTACAAAGAATAAACACATGAACTGTGGGGTTTTTTCCAGAGTTTAAAGGTGAAGTTGTACAAATATCAGAAACTAATTAAGCTGACTCTGTGATATTTAGTTATCTTAGATCCTGGGAGAAAAAAATTGATTTCTGTTACACTGAATTAAATTACATTTTCATACTGATTGACATAAGCTGACTTTGCTTCTACTTGTCTTACAAAACTACCCGTTATCTGACTTTAGTTCTTGAGACTGGGCTGCTGACCTTCTGCAGTGATGCTATTTTAGCACTGTATTGATGAACAAACACTTTGTCTGTGGGTATCATTGGTCTGAAAGATCTTATATACATCTTACCTCGCTTGTTCAGCTAAGCGCGGGTTTGAAAAGGACATTATTTTTCCAAAGTGAAAGAGTATTTGTAACCTGTACAAGTATGCTGTGCTGCTACCAGCTTCCACAGGCAGAACCTTTTGCCTGAGAGTGTGAATGCAAGTAACAAAAGCTTTTTTCCTCCTTGAACTACAATCAGCTTTTAAAACAAAGTCAGCGCCTGGAAACCAAGCACTAACACCTGTTTGGCCCTTGCATCTGTCCCAGCTGATACCAAACTTCCATCTTCAGGAAGATGAGCCTTAATCCCCTAGCTGGTCTCATGTCTGGTGAAAAAGGGTGCTGAGCTGCATAGTGGCCCCTAATGGCCAGCAGTGGGGCACAGCTACCGTGTCTAGAGGTGGCAGTACCTGCTGTAGCCCGCTGCCTGGCCTGCTCTTTCCATGATCTCTTCCACTGTAGGCTGGTGCAAGCATGGATTAAACTGCTGTACAAATATAGGTACAAAATGCTTCAAATTGTGACTGCTCATCTGAAAAAACCCCCAAATTCAAGGATGTGATATCTACTGCTTGGCAATGGTGCCACAGGGCAAGTTTTTGATCTCTCATTGTCAGGACAGCTCGTGCTCTCACCCTCTGAAAGCTGACTCCACCAGCAGTCCGTATCGGTCCTGCACCACAAAGGGAGAGGATGCTTGCACCTTTGGATTAACTTCCCAGTGTCAGGGAAAGGCAAGGAGGATGCAGTACACTGCTCTTGAGTGAACCAGGAAGATGATCCTAAATAAGTGGAAGAAGCACTAAAATATTTTTGGATGATACTAAACCTGCTTTTCTACTGTGAGACTGTTTATTTTTTGCTTGGCAGGGGAGGGGGGAGATATTGGAAAGTTAATCTGAAAATGTTTTATTGCTATTTTGATGCACTTGGTAAGGGATGATCTTCCTTTGATCTTGTAAAACAATTTTGAGAAACCCCTTGATTCCTATAGAAAGCAGGCACACCTGCAACTGCCCGAGGACTCCAGTTCAAATAATTTTTTGAACGCCTGACTCCTTCCACTCATTCGTGCTTCTCATGGATTCCTGATGATATCTGTAATGGAAATTGCATGTGACATGTCTTTCACACTCATGGGCTTATCAAGGTAAAGCTGACAAGTTCTCTTTTCTCAGCCTCTGACTCTACATGACAACCTGTAGTAAGCCTTGGCAACTTCCAGACAGATGACTACTTCTGTTTTGCACAAGACCAGAGACGTTTTGTTACAGCGATAAAGTGCGTGTCACTGAGTGCCGGGGTTAAGTGCTGCTCAAAATACACCAAAAGCAATGGGGAACTGGCACAAGAAAAGATGAAAAGGAAAAAAGGAACTTCAGGCTACACCCAAGGACTGCGAAGAGCTTGGTGACTTTACGGGGAGAACAGCTCAAATTGAAGTCAGTGGACAAGCTTTGGATGACGGACAAAGACGAATTCACATAGATTTCTTAGGATACAGCCATGTGCTGTGTCTACCTGCTTCCCAGAGTTTTAGATGGTTTTTCTAAGCACTGTGAATAATTTGGACACAGAAATCTGTGCTCAGAATCTTTGAGACAGCAGTTCAAGAGTTACATTATGTAAAGGTTGGCCAAAAACCTTTCCACGTATTTGGGTTCTTGTTTCTAAGCGCTGTAGAAAGAGATCAATTTCCAGGCTGTTCTCTTTCATAAAAACCTGTCCTTCCTATCCCATCTTCATCTCAAATAATGTTCATTAAGGCAGTTCCCCTTCCTTTATGAAGGCTGAAGTAGATGCTCTCTTAGATATTATTTGAAGAAAACCTGGATTGACTGAGTATTATGACAAAGACTTCTTACTTGTTTGCTTCATTCTTTCCTTTTGGGTAGTTTACATCAAGTGAGTGTAAAGATATTTTGTTTGTTACCAAAAATTACTCCAGTGCCTCCTCACACAGGAATGTACAGAGACAAAAAGTCCTAATTTGTAAGACTAAAGTTTGTAAGACCCACTAGCAAATGTGAGATGTTTGCAGATGGTGTTGATAAAAAGCAAAAGTGCCAGGATAAGCAGAAAGGATAGAAATAAATGAGGTGAGAAGGACATACTAACAATACCAAAATAGCCTTCAAAGATCAAGAGGTTGCGGCTGAGACAAATGAATAATGGTAGGAGCACAAGCTGCTGATGCAAAACCAGAAGAGAAATGATGGCTACAGAGGTGGCAATGGCCTTCCCCTAAATTCACCAACTTACTCGGCCTCTGTTAGAGTAGATTCAGCCTGCAATCTGTTGTTTTTATTCTCATGCCAACATTAGCTCTAGGGCAGAGGTGGACACTGAGTTTTCAGATGGGGCACGGGGACAAGGGTCAGAGAGCAAAGCCAGCAGCGTTTCTCCTGCCCTACACCACCCTGCAACCCACCAGGTGCTTGCTCTTACTCTGCTCAGCCAGTTTCAGAAGTAGTACTCAAGGACTAAATTTCCACTTGATTTAATTGAGAAAATGGCTGTAGGGCTTTTCTGCTGTCATTGTTTAGCAGCTATTTTTCCTGAAGCTGCAATTATCACTGCCGATGCCATTCAGTGGGTAATGGAGGAAGTCAGGACAGTATACGCTTCACAACCTCTCAGGTGCTACCAACCCATGACACTTATTTATGAGGCTCCCACTCTGCCCTCCGTCGTTTCAGGAAATATAAAAAGCATGAGCTCTCCCTGGTTTAAACATCCAGCCCGTCTTTTACCCGTGCCTTTGAAGGAGTAGCCAAGGAGTGCTGGGGGAGGAGGGGAAGAAATTCACAAAGTTAAACAAGGATAATTAGAGAACAAAGGCAAGAAGTGTGCCCTTGCTAATTTAGCCCTTGAGGAGCTGATGAAGTGTCAAAGCAACAGACAGTTAAAGTCACGGCCAGGAAAGGCTGCTAGCAACTGTATTGCGGACCAGGTAAAGCTTTTGTAAGAAATTATGGTGAGATTTAGGCTTTGGTACATACAAGGGTCACTTGGCACTCAGTGATTTTTGCTGAGGTGCTTCCAGTTTCCCCCTTGAGGTTCTCCTTCAGGACCTGGATCCCAGCCCTTGAACAGAAAGTGCTCCTGTGAGAGTCAGCCACTCTCTACATATTTCACCCCAGCCCCTGAAATTTTTTAAACTTCAGGCCCTGGTCATTTACATTTTTCCATTAAGATTCTGCCCATAAAGAGCTGATAAATGGTTTCTTCATGAAGTCATAAAATCCAACAGACCAGCAAGTTGTTGCTACCTGTGGTCTGTAACCATCTGCAGCATTCACTGATGTATTTATAATCATCCAGAGAGAAGTGGCATATGTGACAACATTTAATACTCATTACTAAACTCAAATAGACCACTGGAGAATGTTACTTTGATATGAAGTTGAATCATAATTTTATTACTCAAAGGGCATAAACTAATTCCCACCTAGAGTTTAGCCAAACAGAAGGTATCATTGTTTAGTTTCATTAGCAATTCATTGCTGCTTTTGAACTGAAAGGACAAAAGAAAACCTTGAACCACACATGAAACACATGCAATGAGCAAACCTGCTACAAACCTTCTAGGAGGAAGAAGAAAATATTGGCAAGGAAAATTTGTCCCCCTTGCAAGAAAAGGCTCAGTAGGACAAAGGCAAGTTTCTTCCCAAACTTACTGAAATAATGAAAAAGTAATGAATTATCCAGGCAAACTTCTGGGATTAAAATTGCAAAATACACAGCTTTCTTGGTGTAATTATTTTGTATGCCCTGCTTATTCCTACTCAATACTACAGTGTTAGATTTCTTTAATCAATTAAACAGGTACATTCATGATGCAGAACAAATTAAGTGGAACAACTTTGGACAGGATTTGCATGTGGATTTCTCTTGCCTTCAGCCTGCAGTGCGCTATGCAAGTGTGCCATCAAGTGGTACAGAGAGAAAGAACTCGGCGAAGAACTGATCCTCCACCTGAAGCCTATTGAAGACAGGAGACCGAGTGTCCCCTGAAATGCCACCTTTTTATCGGTAAATGACCGGGGACAAATATTCACGTGCCACCGTAAAACTGCCTGGGAAAGGGCTGTACGGCTGGGGTTGCTGGGCACGTGGCTACAGGGGAAAATGTCTAGGAATTCAAAAGCCTTTGAGGCCCTTGTAACAGGCTTCTATAAAAGCCTGACATTTTATAAGTCTGCCAAAGGCCCTAATTACCACACAGCGAGGTGTGTGTCCCACTTCACAGAACAAAGCAGCCCTTGAATGACCCTCCTGAGGAGCTGGTGAGCAGCAGGACTTGTTCAGACAGATGATGCTGAATTCCATGCAGCTTAACTGAGCCCAGAAGGGAAACTGTCACTGCCATCTGGGACCTGCTGGCAGCACCTGGCTGGAGAAAGACCTGTACACCAATGTGGTGACACCAGGGGATTCTCCATCCTTGTCCTTGCACTGCTTCCAGCCATGCTGGAGCTGATGAGTTTGGCTCAGAAATGTCTGACTGGGGTCAAGGATTTAGGGATTAATTTAGGTACATAAAGAAACATTTTTGGTGGTTTCTGAGCATTCCACACCCCCTCCATCACCAAACCACCTCGGCATGTCAAACCTGAATGCCATGTGATTATGAAAAAAATGTTTTACTGCTTTGTTTTGGGTTGTTTTTTTTTTTTTATATCCAGGTAACTTGAGCACATACAAGAAAATAGCATACTTCCAAGAGCTGCTAAGGCACCTGTAACTCAGTAAAATCACTAGAAATTAACTGCCCCTAAATACCTTTACAAATATGGTATTAGGTGATTTGTCTCTGAGCACACAAGTACACTGTACAAACCCACTGTCTTCTTGGTGGGTGGTGTGGTTTTGTAAGTGTGGTCGGTGGTAAGACCAAGAGCATCTTAAAACAGATCTTGTATTTGTCAGACTAGTCTGGCTTTGGTTTTACCTCATATATATCTCTCACTTATGAGTTACCATTGCAGTTTCCATTCTGGTGAAGATGAGCAGCAGATATTACCCTATGCAGATTTTTTTCCTTCGGTATCACCTGATGCCAAATATATCTCAACACTGTCTGCTTCCTTTCATGTACAAAAAGTTGTGCAACTCCGTAAGACGGTGTGTGGTTAGTGTTGGAGCAGACATCTGAAATAACACAATAGCAAAACACCAAGGAAAGAGAACGATATGAGCAATAACTGAAAGATTGGTTGGGGAGCGTCAGTATTTTCTGGTTAGCAACACAGAGATGTTTGAATCGGGACCACAGTTGGTAATTTCCTAAAAGTAAAAGTAAAAAACCAAACCTTTATAAATCAGCTTGTTCTCACTGTGAAAAGCACTAGGAAACATCCAGCTTTCCTCTTTTTCACTGATCGTGAAGACTGACACTCAGTTCAGTTATCCATGGTCAGCTGAGCTAGGATATCTGCCTGTATTTCTGTTCTCACCCACAGCCCACCTTCCCTGGCAAAAAAGTCACAGGAGCATAAAGGAAGCCCTCATTTACCCACCTAGGACTATCTGTAACACTGGCATGGTGAAATAGCCAGGTGGTTTTTTCTATTTGCTATCAATAAAACATATTGCACACTGGCAGACCTTCTAAGCTGCCAAGGAAGGGTGAGTGACAGGGAAAAGTTCCTCAGAAGACAATGGCAAAGAATGAAAGGGGATTTATTAGGAGAGGTATACCCGATGTATATATTAGTTGGGAAAGCAAGGAAAGGAGCACTCTGCTCACTAAAAATATATACACATCTGAAAGTGATCATTATTAAAATTGCAGATATTCTCTCCTCACTTCAAGTGCTGTTGGAAAAGTAAATCTGCTGATGCATGAAGGCACGGCTAAGACATAGGAAGCTTGGAAAGTAGCATGTGAAAAGTAGAGGTTGTGCTTTAAAGTGATTTTAAAAAGTGAACATCAGAACTTCCCAAACTCTTCCAAGGTGCTGCCTTCCTCCCTCCTGTCTTGTCATGCTCGAGTGACTGCAATGCTGGTTCATGGAAAGGGCAATTCACCTTCAGCTCTTCCATTGTAAGGCACTGGCTTTATTCTCTCCTCTTTAAAAAAGCCAAACTTAAACGAGCTTTTCTTTTCCCCACAGTGTGGCTAATGTGCTGCTCAGTCCTGTACAGCCGGACCAGCCCGGGCTCTTCCTTTCGGTAGAATTTGGTCTGAAGTTTGCTGCTGACAGATCTGTGCCAAATAAGGGCCATCAAAGCTGAGAGCAGTGCTAGAGGCACCATCACACATGCACTCGTGATCTAGCTGTATTTGCTATAAGCCCTATGTTTAGCCTGCAAAAATGAATGAAAACACTCCAATTCATAGAAAGCAATAATGTATTATTAAACAGAGAAGCTTTCAAGCATCTCTGTTTATGTGTGCAAACCTCCCTCAGGGAAAGCAGGCCGAGTTCGGTGAGACTAATGGTCTCTGCGGAATAGACAGAGCTACTGTGCAAAGGTTCAGAGGATCAGAGCTGATGGTGTTAGAAGTCTCAGGGGCAGAGGACTATCTCACAGCAGCAGGATGAAAGTTGCCCACCTCTCTTCTCTTAGAAATTATGAAGTTGACTTAGATGACATTTTAATTGAATTTACCTTTTCCTTTCATCTGCTCTTCACGTCTTCTTGCTGCAACTTGTAAGACTTCTCCAATTTTCAAATTGATTTTCTCATAATTAATTGGACAATTAACTGTAACTTAGTAATTATTTATCAAGTATGCTCATTATGCAAATACCTACAGATCTAAAATATATCCACACTCAATGAATTTAATAAGAAGGCATCGATGTGGATATTACAGAATTGTTCTTCACTTGCACCAAATATTTGAAAAGCAAATGTTAGGATTATATTTGGTTTTGCAGTCACCATAGGTTTCTGAAATGTGTTGCAGAATGTGATCTCTGTCATCACAGGCCAGTATGCAACAGCTTAATTAACGCTGAAAGGTCTGTAGGACATCCCTTTTCTCTTTTGCTGCTGCTGCTGCTGCTGCTGCCGCTGTTTTCCTCTCTATCATGAGCCACTCAGAGGAAGGTGAAAACACTGAAATGGAAAAACTTTAGAGGTCTGTGGCCGTTTCTGTAATTGTCTATTTTTATTTTTATGGCTGTTTGAGAGGCAAAGCATTGGAAATACTTGGCCTGCAGTTATTTGTGAGTACTGTTAAAATATCCATTTTCCTGACAAGTTGGAAAGCTCAGAAGGCCATTTTATGCTTGGAAAATCAAGTTGCATCAACATTTAGCAGAAGAAAGCTGTAGGAATCCGAGAGCAAACTTAAAGGAAGGCATGTATCACTTCAGAAATCAGAGTTAGAAAGAAATAGTCACGAGCATTTACAGGTGGGAATCCAGAACATTTTTACTCCTATATCGACCACATAAAGTTTTAATGAAAAACCCGTGATATGATCAGTCTGATTAGGTTGTTTTCAAATATTTCAGCTTTCACAGCATGCTCAGTGAATGGCTTTTTGTTTTCCCTTTTTGAAACCTTCCCAGTAGAATATTTTTGAAGGATATTTTTCCCAGTCTGATTCACCTTTGTCTCTATTTTCCCTGGTAATCTGACTGCCTGAAGAACCAGGTAATCATATCTGTGTTCCAGGTATTTCACTATTCCATTTGCAAAAAGACATAGAAAAAGCCCCAAAGAATCCAGTATTGTGTAGGTATAAATTATTCTGGATTATTCTGCAGGTCCTTCTTTTTCAACTGTGGTAAATCCCCAGGAAGCAAAAAGAGATCCAACCAAGATAGTTCTGGCTTATTTCTAGCAGTCTAGAAATAGAAAATGTCTGGATGCTTAATGAAGATGTATCCCACCTGATCCACAACTCAGGGATGTAAAGATGTAATGCTTAGTGGCAGGTTACACAACCACAAACCCACAGATTCCTTGGGCCACGTTGCTCAGTAACTATGCAGTGCTTAGATGTTTTCAAGCGAAAGTGGGTTTAGGTAAAAGCAGAAGTAAAGTGAAGCTCAACTCAACTGTGTCTTGTAAAACCTCACTATGCATCATACTCTGGAAAGTAAATAACAATCAATGGCAGTACCAGCAGGAATGCTACTACATTTACTCACTGGTAAAGAATTAATACTCACAGACAAAGAATTAATAATCTATCATTTAAGGTTTTATATGCACCCAAGTAAATAAACCCCAGTCAAATCAGTATCCCTTCCATCACAAACAGGAATAAAATACAGTCACCACTGTTATCATCAGGTATTTCCTTTAGGCAGCCTCTGGCATCTCTCTTAGAAAATATTTTAATTGAAGTTAGAAGATTAAAAGTGATAAAAGAGAAGGTTTTCCTTCTTTTTAAACCTGTATCCATTTCCATCTTGGTTTTCATCTTACCAGCATGACAAATGTTTTTGAGGTTTGATGTAAATGTGATGCAATTTCAGGAGAACTCAAAACAACATAAAACTTTTTTGACAGACTGTTGAATATCAGAAGCATATGTATTATTCCTTATGCTTTTTCAAAAGCTGACCTGTTGGCAGAAAATGGAAGGATGTCACTTTCCTTATGCTTAGATTTTGTCACAGACATTAGTCCTAACCCAAGACTGAAAATAGTTTGGTGCAAGCATCCGTTTTACCAGTGTATGTTCACAATGTAGTTCAGGATAAGCACGTTAACATTGAAAAGAACATCATTTTCAAAAATTATAGTCACATGCAGCAAAATGGTTTTTTCATAACTAGTTGAACGTATGCATACTGTCCCTTAAAAGTAGTGTTCTAAGGATTTATACATGTGGTTATTTTCATCCTGTTGTGTTGGTTGCCCTTGGATTTCACTGAGGCTCCCCAAAATGTGCTGAAGGGCTTGCCTGGGTTTTGTTTGTTTGCTTGCTAGAATTTCTCTTTGCCTAGCACAAATGATAGCTTTAACCTCAATTGAGTTATCTAAGAGTTAGGCATGTCAGGCATGTCAAACTTCAGTTTGACAGTGAAATGATCTGTGTGTGCGTGGCTAACTTTGAGTACAACAGTTCTGTGCTCACTCTCTGGTGTTCATTTCCACTTGGGCCAGTCCCTTTAATTTGTAGTGTGTGTTGCTCCTTTGACCACCATCAGCTTCACCTCTCTCATGCTCCATTAGCCGGCCTCGTGCAGTGCAACTCTGCAGTGATTCCAGAGAGTCCTCTTAATCAAAACCTGACTGAAAGGCTGCCTTTTTGGAATCAAGGATCATAACCCTAACCTAAGTCTCTGAATGGTTCAAAAAGGACTGTTTTGGACTGCATTGTTGGCGAACATCAGCAATTTTATTTCTAGTTGTTTTATTTCTAGGCTTACTGTCGTCTTTCTTAAGCGTGCCCCTCTACATGTCCCTCTTTCAGAGGACACTGACAGCCCTCAGCCTCCTCCTGACCCCCTTTTCTTTAGTTTTCCTTTTTTTCTAGGCTCAGGAAAGGGGAGAATAGAATTTGCCAGTCCTTGTGGAGTTAGGCTAATAAATGGCATTTATTAGCATCCCCACTGCTTTCTCAATGACTCAGTATTCTTAGCCCAGCTCTCGATGTTTCCTTTTGTCAAGGACAAACATTGTTAATTTGCTGAGGGTTTCATCCCACAAAAGCCCCTACTGATTTACTGTAAGATATTAAATGGGTGAATTGCATAATTTTTCATAAACAGCATACAGTTCATTCCCTTCTTTACCACAGAAGCCTGAAGTTCTGACATCATTGTTGGTCGTCCTCAGGATGTATCCCACCAGTATCACATTTAAATAAATTGAGCAGCCTGAAGAAATTTAATGTGAACTGGCTAATTGGCCAGTTCTCAGCCCCTGCTTCTCCAACAGGACTGCCAGCAATAAACCAAGCAGCAATCTGCCATTCCCCTCACTCATCCCAAGGCGCTTGTCCGTACGGATGCCAGCGATCCTGCAACACACTCATTCCTTTTTATGACAGTGAGGACTTCCACACTCAGCAGTACTGACTGCCACAGCATTTCAAAGTGTCACTGGCTCCTCTAAAAAGGCTGAATTATGTATTAGCACAAAAGAAGCCTTGGGAGCTACTATACACATGAAACCACAAGTCCTAGAGTTCCATGGAGGAAAGAGGGCACAAAGCCCAGAGACAAATGGGTGTGTTGTAACACGGATGTCAAATGATTATTTCCAAAATGCTCACTGGATTCATAAAGATTCGACACTCAAATTTAAAAGCATTTGCCTGTCCACTACAGTTTTGGCCAAAAATCTCTAACCTTAAAATCTGTGGGGTTTTTTGTCAGTATAGATAAACTTTAAATTTTGTCCAGTGAATGCCTGTGTCAGTTCATTGCCTAGGAGGTTCTAGTCATTTCCCAGCTAGTGCACATCAGGAAAAAGATGTCCTCTAAGGCACTCATTTGAAAGACTTAGGTGCATTCATGCTGTCGGACATGCTTCCTAATACATATTTGGAGGAATTTCCTTTACTTCTCTACATTTCCCTTATTCTTTGGACAAAAAGGAAGAATATGCTTAAAGCTCTGCCTGTGGGTCCCCTCACTTTGTCGAGTAACAAAGTATGAACAGCATGTCAGCAAGGTTGACCTCCCTCTGTTGGATACCCTGTTTTTACTTTTTTTTCCTTCTTTTCTCCTTTCTCCCGTATTTCCTCTGCTTGTCATAACTGTGAGAGGTTCAGCAAGTTCTCAGATCTTTTGCAAGTGTATTTGATAAATTTTTATTTTCTTGTCCTATCGTTAATGTTTACAACATATTTTGTATTTGCAAGATTTTATTAAGGTCTTGACAAATCTGACATTCAGAAGCTCAAGGACCTGCTTCTAACCTCTAACTTTGCCTGCCTTGACTTTTAGAAAAAATTATGTCAGGCTTCCCTCACTTCGCTGTGAGTGTTTTTCTAAAATTAAATGTGCTTGTTTTGCAAATACAGAAGGTACTGTAAAAATGGTTTTAATTCCCATCTTGTAGACAAATAAAGCAATGCCACACCAAATGTTCTAAAAGTTTAGAATAAAACCTCTCTCAGTTTTGTAACTGTAGATAGCTTCATTTAAAATTTCAGAATTCATGTGACTATATACCTGTTCATTAACTTCAGACTAAATGCAGTACAATCTTCCATGCACAGGTCAAGATCAGGACTAATTTTGTAGTTATATTTTTATTTTAAATTAGCAAATCTGTAAATGTGTAAAGGTATTACTTGTGATCTCAAGAATTGCTTCCTGAATTCAGGTGTGCCCTTAAAAAAAAAGTTGTATATTTTCTTTTGTGGTTTTGGTTGTGGAGCATACATCAGATCACAGAAACATGATATTTGATCTCTGTGGACAGATTTTTGACAGTTTTGTGAAGAAAAACAGTAGCTATTTACATTTCACTGTGTTTCTATAACACTTGTCAATTGTACCTCATTCCAAAACCCGTTTTAAGGTCTGTGGGACCCAAAGCCCAGGCCCTAGTTTTGAAATGTTCCTGTGGTGAGATTTGCACGTAAGACCACAAAGTTTAAACCTTGCTGTCTCTAAATGCAGCCCTCTTTTAACCAGTTTCTGCTACTTACTTTTTTTTTTCTATTTGCTCCAGCTTTCTCCCTCTTCTTCACTTTTTGAGTGTTTGAAGTTCTTCATCTTTTTACCTTTCTTTTTCCGGGCACTTCACTGATGGAAACATATCCGAACTTTTATTCTTCTATAAAAGTTTGAGGAACAGTCTGTGCAAATTAGAGTCTGTTTCACATTGGGAGTGGAGTGACACCACCCCAGGCAGTGCTCCAGAAAGGACTAAAGCCACCAAACGTGTGAGAACTTTACAAAGCAAAGAGGCAGAGCCAGGGGTATTCACCTCTGCAGCCCATGAGTATTACGCTCAGCAATGGATGTTTTTATGGAAATCAGTACCAAAGATACTTTTAAGCTGGAAGCTAGACATATGGGAGTGATGGATTCTCCTGTGGCCTGCAAGCACCGCTCTGAATTCAGGCACTGCAGAACTGCATCATCCCCACGGGAACATTAGAGTGGCTTTTTCCTCAAAAAGCTACAGTGCCTTTCAGACCTCTGAAGTGTAGAGGGGAAGTGCTGTCTACCAGTCCCTTTTCATGATGCACATCATCCACACACCTGTCACACAGCCAAGGATGAAAAGGAAGAGGTGTCACTTTGGTATCTTTCAATACCTTCACCTGCTTTTGGGTTGTGGTATTAAGTTGGCAGCTCTGGCAGATCTTGATATTCTTTCTCTCTCGCCACCATCTGATGCACGTAAAACATCCAGGAAGAAGTTTGGATTGGTGCATTTGTTCAAGATGCAGAGGTCCCTGTCTCGGTATTCTTTTCCATTCTTCTCAGTATTCTTGCTTAAGACATAAACTGAACAACGTAATTTGTTCGTGCTGTTTCTAGACATATAAAGAAGTTGTTTAGCCTCTTGCCAGCTTAAAAATATTCAAGATACCCAGTCTTGAAGAAATGCAGAAAGCAACATGGTTCTCCCACTTAGCCATTAGCAAGTCAAGGAAAAGACTTGATAAATCTGTGGCCTGCTCAAAAAGAACGGGCAGGATTTGTGTAGGGGTGGGCTTACCGTGTGTGTTGTAACGGTTGAGATAAATACGGCACTTCCAGTTCCATCACCACAAAAGTAATTTTAAAAAGAATCTCTTAAAAAAAAAGCTTCCAGAATCCTGTTCTTAACCACTAAAAAGATGGTGTTTTTTCCCTTTGTGAAGAGGAAATTGAAAATCACAGCATTGTGAAGATTAGCACAGCTAAAACAGATAATCCTCACACCAGTCCTGTTGGCAACTCCTTCAGTAATTTTGGCAGCCAAATGTGAGGCCTGCCAGGAGAACAAAGAAATCCAGCCAGGAAGACAGCTACAGTCCTATATATCCGTGCTGGAAAAAACACATTCTGGAGCTTGCTGCCTGTGCTCTGATGCCTGCCACACACACCCTAGGAGTGGCCACACATGTGCTGGCTTTCACAACAGAGAACTGGAAGGAAAACAGGAGAGCTGTGTGAGTCACAGCCTGAGCGGTGAGGAACATGCTACCATAGTCCTTTTTTTTCTTCTACAAAGAACTAGAAAAGACTTCCTGAGAAGTCAAGGTGAGCATGCACCTATTTTGTCTAATGTACAGGAGGAACTCTAGTCTAGATGCAGAGTGAACACACATGAACCATGTTCCCTGTGTTCAGTGGCAGCAGACTGACCTTCATAAAGAACAACTGATTTCCTACATCGGGTGACCTGGGCAGCCGCCAGCAAGGACAGGGAACCTCTCTCAAGGCAGTGCTGAATTTCAAACCCCATGGCACCCAGCACTTCTCAAACCCACCGTGGCCCTGCCTGGCCCACCCCATCTCACTGGACCCCGGTGTGGGGAGCAGGGAAGGAGGCGGCAGAGCAGGGCGAGGGAAGAGGTGAAGGAAGAGGCAGAGCATGGAAGGCGGCTCCGCAGGAGGCCCTGGCAGCCTCACGGGGGGGACGAGAGCGGCCCTGGGCAGGGGCTGTGGACAGAAGTGGTCCCACAGGCTGGGTCGGGGCTGAAAATGGGGGAAACAAAGAGCAAGGCAAAGGGACAGGTTTCCCTAAAGGAATGCCAATACATCCCACAGGCAACAATGGTGAGAAGAGGATGCTGAACGGGCCAGTGATCTCTGCTGAACACCCAGGCTTCTTCAGGACAACAGCCAAGGGCCCAAGGACAGCAGAGCTGCCTCTGGGGACTGACTGGGGAAAACATCAGTGAAATGGTAAGGAGATTAGAAGATACTCTTTTTTTGCCTCTTTTTCAGCAGGCTGGCTGGCCATGTCTCTTACACTCTGCCTGTCTTTGGCAGATGGAGCACATCTATTATTGCACTGGAGCTTTCACGTATTTAGCAGGATGCATATGCCCACAGAAAAAGTGCTTTGTGAACCAGGACACAAAAGAGCATCTGAAAAGTTTTATTCTACATCCTTGGTTTCAAAAACCTTTACCCAAGCGACAGAAACCAAATCAAAGCAGTGAATTGCAAAACCTTCCTCGTCAGGCACACGAGCAGACCTGCTTTTCATCAAATCACTTTTCCTGTGTCCAAAAGCAGGAGACTGCACAGCATCATCTGCCCCAGATGCTGAAGGAGAGAAAGGACCCGACTTTTGGTCGATGTTGTTGAATCAGTATCAGCCACTAGAAGGGTCATACCCGCACTGGAGCATTCCCTGCTCCTTCCACCTCCTTAAATATGGAAATACCGTAAGAACAAGGTGATGATTTCTAACGTGAGGGAGTGTTCCTGCAAGAGACCACCTACTCAATGAGCAGCAAAGTCAGACCAGATCAGGCAGGTGAGTTTCCACCTTGTATTTCAAGAGGGGACAGGTAAAGGGATTTGCCCGTCAATGCAGATCCCAAGGAGAAGCTGTTTTCCCTTCCACAGCAAGGTCCCAGCCCCTCAGTTCATTCAAAAGGGATGCAGTTCAGCAGCTGGATCAGATGTGAACTTGTAGAGCTCCCACCCAGGCCTGCTTTCCAAAATGTGTCTGTTGGCCTTTAAAAATGAGTCCAAGGTTTTCTGAATACCAATAAGCCACAAGGTTCTCCAGAGGCCGTTCTGTCTTCTGCCTCGCTCGGATGATGAGAAACACTATCTGCTTCCCGTGGTTCTTAGGTTTTCCACAAAGGAGGGAGGCTTTTTGGTCCTGTAGGCAGGAGTGCCTGGGATCCGGGCCCCTCTGATGCTACTGATGTAAGGCAAAAGGGGAGGCTCCCGCACCACCAACGCAGTGCCCTTGGGAGTGTAGGCTCGGAGCAGCAATTCCTCTTCCGCATGAGCCGTCACTGCCACCCAGCCTGCACAGCCAAAGAGAACATGGACAGTGAGGAAGACGAGTCCCTAGGATCAAAACAAGGTTCTGACACAAACTACTGCCTCCCACGGTGGCTAAAAACCTGGGCTACCCACGTGTGGTTGCTTGAGAAACCAAGCTCAAAGGTCATATCCAGCCCTTTCCCAAAACAAGGCAGCGCCTAAAGCCACATGTTACTCTTCCCAAACACAGCTCTTTCCTGGCAAACTTAAGAGGGATGGTGGGAGCTCCCAAAAATACAAGAATGAAGCTTTCCAATCAATGGCCCTTTCCCTCTCACCTGGACAGCTGACAGTGTCACAGCCATTCCTGATGCTGTAGAACCTGTATGGCAGCCAGAGCATAAAGTATTCCAATGCTGCCATCCTGTACAAGCATGGCTGTCAATCTCCATTCCTGGAGGTTGCCAAGCTTCAGCTGGACAAAGTCATGGCTATGATTTTGTGTTGTTGAAGTCCTGCTCTGAGCAGGAAATACAGCTTCACCCCTTCAGAGGCTTCTTCCCATCAATGTTTCTAGGATGCAGACCCTGCAAAGCAAACTAAGGAAGAAATATTAAATTACCTGCAGAGGAAAGCTTGATATCTGCAACTGCCTCAGTGGTACCAATTCCCTTCAGTGTAATGTCCTGAGGGACAAGTGGGGGGAACTCTTTCATTCTCTCTTCCCCACCCATGGGAACCTAAGATTAAAACACAGGGAAAAGATTTTACAGTCAAGAGATGCTTCAGCACTCCTACCTCCAACTGGCAAGCAAGGCACAAGGGAGAATAAAGACATCAGACATTTGTTAGCCAATTAAGAGCTAGTTTGAATAACCTACAGGAGTTATTTCGGGTTTGCCAGAACGGAGTCAGAATTACATCAGAGGAACCCTGTGGGAGGTGAGCAAAGATGGAGTGCCCACCACAGGATGCAGCTGCTGGATCAGGCCAGCTGCCTCGATGTGAGTGACAGCACTTGTTCTCCAGGTGCACAGGAATGGAAATGCCAGGACAGGGACAGCTCACCCCATCTCCCATCAATCTGCAGGTGCTACACAGAACACTGCCAATACCAAGGAAAAAATCAGACCACCAAGAGATGAAGATATGTGCAGAAGGTCCAGCAGGCCAAGAATAAGAAAGGTAAATTTTTCAGCTGCTATCTGTTCCGAAACCCCAGTCGGCAGGTTTGCCATGGAAAATATCCGTTGCTGCCTGCACTTTAAGGCTGTTCAAGAAGAGCCAAGTATGAGAAAGCAGAGCACTGCAAATCTTATCAGCCTGAATGCTAGAAACAGAAACTCTCCTGAAAACGCATCATCTTGAGCGCTCTCTCTTAACACACCTCAGCCACGCCATCTGTGCAAGACTGCTCCACGCTGCACATCTCTACTCACCCACTGCAGAAGTCCCAAACTCCTGATACGTGTGGATGTTCCCTGCCAGTTGTGCCCCAGACAGGGGGCCTGCCTACCTGCAGCCACGAGCTCCCCCCAGCACCTCCCCTTACCTTTAGAAACTCTTGGGCTGTGTGCTTCTCATAGACGGCATCAGCATTATCCAGCGTAGTAACGTGGACTGGCAACAGGTTGGAAGCCAAGACAGAAAACCAGGCAGACTTTTCTCCCTGAAATAAATACCAAAAGGATGTTAATTATGCCAACAGAAAAGCAGCCCTGAATTGCTCTCTCCTGACCCATTTATTTCCTGCATGTTGAAAACCTGTTTGCCTGACGTCCCCTCCCTGTCCGAGGGGTCCTTGCCTCTGCCAGTGAGACCAGCCAGGGCTTATATAAACTGGGGAGTTGAGCTTCCAGAAGAGAAGCACCCATGGCTTCATCATCCTGCCTCAAAGCACTCCCAATGCCACAACTACTGCCAGCACAGCTACTCAGCTCAGGCAAATCATCCAAGAGAGATCTCTGCTCTCATTTAATTCACAAGAACAAACTCAGTGTGGTTATTCAGCACAAGAGGTGATGGACATCAGGTCTGGTGCTTCTTCTCCTATCACTCTACGTTTCTAACACACAGCTCTCATCAAACAGTACTTGGCTCCAGCACTCTCAAGCTACGCAGTCTGTCGAGCAACTGCAGCAGGCACTCTCATCACATCTGCAGACAGAGCAAACAAGGTCAGAGCGGGGAGAGACCTCCCCAAACACTGCAAGCAGCCTGAAATAAGTGCAGCAATTCCTTCAAGTTCAAAGATGTAATTCGAGGCAGGAGCTTCTGTCATGATCTGAGCACAACTGTCCTCCAAGATCTCAGGAGGATGTAGATACACAAAGCTGATACATCGATGTGTGCTCCTGCCGTACTGGCGCATTTTTTACTTTACAGAATCCTGCCCCCTCCACCTTTCTGGTTTTCTTCCAGCAGGTCTGCAGTGTTCTTAGCAAAGCACCAATTAAACATTTCTGTGGTGCTCTTGGAAAGCAGACTGAAACAAAGGAATAGCCATACACATCCCCAAAACAGGGCAAGCTACTGAGAAAAGGATCTAGGACTTATGATAATGTCTATCTGGAAAAATCTGTCCCTTCCAGAGGAAACATCATGGGGGGTCAACTCCACACAGTTCAAGAAACGTGTATGGCATGGGATGTTTAATAAATGGAAGAAATTATTGGCAGGGGGGACACACAGCACCTTTGAAAAATACTTTTTACAGAAACTAAAGTACACGTGCAATTAATTGCTTACTCTGGCAAATTCTTCAGAGGGCTAAGTCAAGAAAGAAAAATGTCTCTGCTTTTCTCTCTTGGCAGACAGCTTTCTCAAAACACAGAAATGAGGACACCCACCTATTTTCCCAGTTAATTAAGACGTTCTCCTCCCTGCCTTGTGCCCCTTTGTATGCCATGGGAAGCACATTAACCTGAAGACGTTTGTCAGCATTCAAAAGCAGTTCCCATTACATGCTATAAAACACTGCATGCTGGTAACAAGTAACAAACCTTTCAACTACCCATCCCAAGGCACTCTGACTTTATGCAGCGATTCAGTAACTGATTCACCATCTCCAAAGCAGCAACAAAAGGGTCTGGGAAAGCTACCCAGAAAGCCTTTTATGGCTGGTACTACAGTAAGAGATGAAGCAGCTGCTCCCAAATTCTTTCTTCCCTTACCTCCAAGTAGTCTATACGTCCCAAGGCTGCTAAAAACAAGACCATTCCCGGCTTGAGAATGAAGGTCCGTGGAACAATGGCATGTGATGGCAAAACCAGCTTTACTTCCTTCTCTGTCAGGAGATTCAAAACCTGCAAAATAAATTGTCATAACTCATTCCAGATGTTTCAATGGGAACAAAGAAATTAATATTAGCATTATATTGATAGAGGAAAAAGACCAAGAAAAGCAGTGTCAAGAACATCTGACACAACAGTTCAATTCTGGTCCACACAATAAGCGAGAAACATGAAGAATCTCCCCTGCCAAAATCTGCCACATAGACAATCTGCTTGTCCTCCACTCAGATTGAACAATAACTGCAGGAACAAAATTTGATCTGAAACCTGGCATGGAGCTCTCCAAAGGAGAGTACAAGGATAATCAGAAGCAGAAACAGCAGCAAGTATTTCTGGATGCAGGAAGTATTTTCCACATGTGTTCAACTCCAGAAGAAGGGAAGAAAATATACAGTCTCAAGTTACCAAACCAGGTCTCTAAGCTGATGCCAGTCTCTACACTGGCCATTAGAGACCTAAGTGCTACAGTAAAGCAGGGTATGGTCTGGCAAACACATCACCAGGAAACCAGGAGTTTTCCAGTGTTCATGAAAGCAGCACCTGCACTTGAGCTGTAAAGTCTCAGCACAGCTCTTGCACTTCATCCTCTTCAGAACCTTCCTGTCTCCCTGCACATTTTAATCTTCCCCAAAAGGTGACCTGCACTTCTGCATGGCTATCAAAATGATCAAAAATCAAAATATGCCTGTTTTGGACATGTGCACTTTGCCAGCACTGGCTTCAGGAGGGCATTGCTCTACTGAAACACTGACAAAGGCCTGCCTGATGTATTGGAGCCAGTAGCAGCAACACTGCAGATCCTGCTAGCTGCAGGAGAATGCTTTCTCTAAGATTTGATTCAGTCGTACAACCCTGGTTATCCTCCTAAGCTCCACCTTTTCCAGTAGGCTGCGAGAGCTAAAGAAGTGCCAGCTTCATTGGGTGATGCTGGTGTGAGCTTGCTTAGAGCACTCTTGCTTACTTCCTTTCATGGAGAGGTTGTAGAAGCTTGGTGATGCAGTCCTACAGCTCCTTCACAAAGCTGGCAGTATTACACTACTTAGAAATGCAACAGCATGACCACGTGAACCCTTTGCAAGTAAATAAAAACCTTATCTTAATACAATTCCCAAACTAAGAGAATCTTAATGCCAGGACTACAGCAGAAATACTCTCCCACAGGCACAGCTAAGGCAGAACAGTCCTCCCAAACCCCTGTCACCCCGAAACACAGCACCACAGAGCACCTACACAGTCTTCCTTTACAATTCCTGGAGTGTCAAAACACCACCGAGCATCCTTCACTTCGTTGTGTGTGAACTCCTCCCTTTTCTCATGCTTCTTAGGGGGATCTCTGGGATCTTCATCCATGCTGTAGGAGAGCATGTCAGGGTCGAAGTCAATCTCAGAGCTAGACTTCTGCTGTTGAAATGTTCTTCCAACTCTTCCTGGATTAAAATGAAAGGTTTCCTGGTAATTAACTCATTAACTTGCCTTTCCTTCAATCAAACATCTGCCCCTTTCCCGGCTTAACCGAGATGCACATCAGTAATATAACGGTGACAAAGACATTATGTGGCTAGAAATTTGTGTGCTCAAAAGTCAAAATGGTAAGAAATCCCCTCTATAATTCTTGCTTAGCACTCCTCAGACCAGGACCAGATCACAGACCCTCCATTACTTCCAATTTATGGTAAAGCAGACTGCCTTGTTTTTTCAGTGCCTCAGACTGCCAAACACAAAATTACCTGAAAACCAGAGCTATCTTGTGGCAACCTCCTCCTTTGAACACATACTAAAACGATGTACAACCCCTGTAGCCTGCAGCCCAAACACGATTATTTAAAATTAAACTTATTTTCTTTACTTGGGAACAAGAGATGGCCCATACTGTGATATCCTTGCAAATTACTAAGCTATCAGAATTTGCCAGCCTGGTTCAGACGGGAGATGCATTGCACAGAGGAACCCCCTGCTACTACAGCAGCTGACAAGTATTCAAAAGAAGTACTAATGATGCTGCTCATGGAGGAGATGGAGGTCTTGCCCCCATTAATCTGGGAGCAAACACTGGTCAAAATAACTTTACCTTTGCGTAATGCAGTATTTTCATTAGGGGCAGGAAGGTAACACCTCTACTCAGGCAATACTCACCCACTAAGTAACCTTGCTTTTTAAGTTGATTAAGGTGCTTTTTTTCTTCACTGCTTAGCTGATCTTCTGTTTTTGTTGCCTCTTCTTTTAGCCTCTCCTGCCTTCGGAATATCCTGTCACACGTAGGGTTAATAATTGGAAATTTCAACAGGTTCAGTGTTGTTCCTGGAAAAAAAAAACAGAAGGCATATTTGGGTCTCTGACTACCTGATACATTTCAGCTCTGAGGAAAAACACTACAAAAAAATTGCTTCTCTAACTTTTTGGTGAAACCCAGTAATACAAAGTCAGAAATGGAACTCCAGCTGCTCCCCTAAAGTACTAGCCTCCCAGGCTGGGGCAGCAAAAACAAGCCATCCAAGGGCATCCAAAACAAGCCACTTGAGACTTGCTCTCACCTATAGTTTGAACAGAATGGTCTCAAAGCCAGAGGTGCCAAGACTGACTTAGTACACTCCAGGTAAGTCTCACCTCCTGACAGCTTGGTTTGGCCTACAGGCATTCACCTCCGGGTCTCTCCAGCCTGGAGGACACCTCTAATGGATAGGGACAGGGCCAGGCATGCGGATCAGGTGCCATCCTAACTGGCAGGGGTGCACACAGGGGTGCCCACTCTGGTTTACCAGGCCTCTTAGCGCTACAGGATGCGCAGCACCCTCAGCACATGCACCCCACACCTGCTGCCCCGAGGAATCACAGAATCAAATAGTTTGGGAAAGGCCTCTGAGATCACTGAGTCCAACCCATGACTGAACATCACCATGTTGACTAGGCCATGGCACTGAGTGCCACATGCAGTCTTTCCTTTAACCCTCTAGGGACAGTGACTCCACCATCTCTCTAGACAGTTCATTCCTATATCTAACCACCCTTTCTGTGAAAAAAATCCTCCTAATATCCAACCTAAACCTTCCCTGGTGCAGCTTAACATTATGTCCTCTTCTCCTGTTACTAGCTACTTGGGACAAGACGCCGACTGCTATCTGGCTACAGCCTCCCTTCAGGTAGTTATAGAGAATGATAAGGTCTCTCCTGAGCCTCCTTTAACAGCCCCAGCTCCCTCAGCCACTCTTCACAGGTGACAATTTGAAGCATGGCACACCTCTGGAGCTTGCTGCCCACAACGCAGGTGCTCAGGGTGGCAGGCGCCCCTTTGGTGACAGGTTCTCCTGCTGCAGGGGCGGCCGAGAGCAGCCCAGAGGCCCACAGCTCACTGTTTTCTGCGCACCCCGCATCCCCCACTACCCGCGCTACAACGGGCCAAGCGGCGCCCTGACCTGGCCACGGGGACACGGTGGCCCTGTCGATGATGTCGGGGGCGCGGGACTTGCAGTAGTCGGAGCGCAGCAGGGTGTTGAAGAGCGTGGACTTGCCGGAGTTAGTGGCGCCCAGCAGGTAGACGTCGCCGGCGCACTTCCAGGAGCGCTGCAGCCGGCTGACCAGCCCCTCCATACCGAAGCCCGTCTTGGCGCTCACCAGGCGGATGTCCACCAGCGCGGCTCCCCGCAGCCCGGCCCGGGCGCAGGCCGCCGCCACCCGCTGCCGCAGCCGCCCCAGGTGGCCACGGCAGTCCGCGGGCAGCAGGT
>VZTA01014657.1:357352-390563 GCA_013398855.1 Mohoua ochrocephala
CCGCGCTCCCTCTCGCCCCTCGCTCCTCGCCCCTCGCTCGGCCGCCGCCGCCCGCGGCTCCTCCCGCCGCCACCATGTACGACGCGGACGAAGGTGAGGGGTTCTCCCTTTCTTTCCCCTCGCCTTTTCCTCCCGTCCGTCCCGGCAGGGGGGCCGGGGGTGGCCCTGGGCGCGCGCTGGGCCCGCAGGAGCCGGGAATGGGGGGGATGCGCCGGGCGCGGCGGGATCTCCCGCGGGAGCCGGGCTGCCCGTGCGTCCCGGAGCAGGCGAGGGGAGACACCGCGGTGGTCGGAGCCTGGCTCACGTGTTGTGCTTCCCCGCAGATATGCAATATGATGAAGACGATGATGAAATCACCCCCGACCTGTGGCAGGAGGCCTGCTGGATTGTGATTAGGTGACCTGCTCCAACTTGCTGTCCTTAAGCCTTCAACACATGTGCTCTCGGTCGTGCAGGTGACATCCAGGTTGCTCCCGGGAACACGTCTGGGAGCTGCAGGCTTGGTTATGCTAAACTGTGTGTTGCAGCACGTTCAGAGCAGGAGGGCTTTTAGCAGAAACAAAGGGTTGTCATCAGGTGTTAAGAAGCTCTGGTGACCCCCAGCACACACTTTTTCAGTGAAGAAAGAGGTGGTTTTGGTTCCATATCAAGCCCGCTAATCTCACAGCTGATGCTGGCATTAGGAAGTCAGTACTTGGTTATTTTCACCATTTTGGTGGTGGTGGTTTTTTCTAGTAAAACATGGGTGTCCAGGACCTGCAGCTTTTAGTGTTAAGGAGTGGGATGCCATGTGGAACTGAGTAAAAAGTGTTTCTTTTGCTAGTTACATCATTCTTAAGATGTGCATGGGTGGTGCCTTAGAGTAGCAGTTACAAGCGTAAGGGTAGAGCCATGGGGGTAGGCCCCTAGACAGTCTGGTTGGAAAGCAAAGATGAGAAACTTTGGAGGCAGAGGGAGATCCTTTCTTTTACAGCCCAGGAGGGAGTGTTGTCTTTGCTTCCAGACATGTGGGAGGTATCTGAGTCCTTCAGCTGAAGCACCTCACTCCATGTGGCAAAACACTTTGTTTCCTGTGGGGGTGACCAAGCCCTGGGTTTCCCAGAGAGGTTTTGGAATCTCTGTCTCCGTCCTTGGTGTTACTCAAAAGCTGTTTGGACCTGGTCATGGGCAGTCAGCTCTAGATGACCTTGCTTGAGTACAGTGATAGGACAGGAGGACGTCCAGAGGTCCCTTCCAACCTGAACTGTTCTGGGATACGCGTTGGTCTTTCCCATCACCCTTTTTCTTGGGCAACAGCAGACTGTGCAACAGCAGCATGATAGCCAAGGGTGTGCTACCCCTCCTGGAGAAGCCTGAACTTGTTGGGATGGGGATAGTTCTTCCCAGTTTTCTCCCAGATGTCGGCAGTGATGGGGCAGAGCTGAGGTAATGTGGGTGCCCTGGCTCACCTCAGTGATGGGAGGTAGAGGAACTTGATGGCATGAGTGAATGCAGTAGGCGTGGTTAGTTTATCCCGCCAAAAGTTAGGGTGTGGAGCTTTCAATTTGGGCTCTGATTTGTACCGTGAGGTTGTGCTGGTTTGAAGTTAGGTGACCCAAAAGCTAAGGGAAATCTGGAGGAGGTGAAGCTGGGAATCCCTGTGTGGCTGGAACAGAAGGGACGCAAGATAAAAGTTCTGAGAACTGTTACTTGGACTTGGGGGCATGCTCCCATTTACTGCCGCTTGGAAAATTAATTAAAGCAAAGTAATTTACAGGCATTATTAAAAACTTGAGCTGAAGCTCCTTTTAGTGAGGTTTGTCATCATGTTTCTTTTCCAATTTAAGGGAAATTTAAGCCACTGCACGCCACTGACTGTGCATGCAGTTGTGGCTTAGCCAGGAGGTGGCAGCAAGTCCATCACTCCAAAGTGTCGGTGTCTTCAGGCAGCGAGGGAATTGTTAAACATTTGTGGGGAGCATCTATCTGTGTTTGAAACTCATGCCTCGAGATAAGTGAACGTGTTTGATTCTGTACTGTATTTCATGGCTTTTGGAGGTTTTGTAATAAATACATCTTAAGTTTGTTGATGTGTGAAGTACATGAATTAAATTAAGATTTCTTATTAACCTGCTCTTTTTTTTTTTTAGCTCCTATTTTGATGAAAAGGGTTTAGTCAGGCAACAGTTGGATTCCTTTGATGAGTTTATTCAGATGTCTGTGCAGAGGATTGTTGAAGATGCTCCACCAATTGATTTACAAGCTGAAGCCCAGCACGCCTCAGGAGAAGTGGAAGAGCCAGTAAGTGGAGAACCCTGGCAGAGATGATTTGTTTTTACAATGCAAAATGATTTTACGTCAGTTTCATCGAACCCCTGTCCTGCTGCTTGAGTTGAGAAGTGACCAAGAACAAGTGGCAGCTGCAGCTCATATTGTCAGTGTCTGTGCAAAGCTGCAGGGACAGAGATTTAGTAGAGCAGGTCAGGTAGCCAAGAGCAAGCTGTGTTTTGGTGGGATTTTGATTTTTCAGTAGCTTTACCATGGCAAGAAAGGTTTATGGCTGAACACTTCTCTGTTGGCTTTGACTCAAGGAAGGCTCAGGTTAGGTCCAGGTGTTCAAAGGGTGCTGTTGCTCACCTTCTTCCATTGGCACCATGTTCCAAAGAGGACAAATTGTCTCAGATCTGCGCCCCGTGATGGCTTCTCTGCAGTGAGTGTGTACCTTCTGCAGTGGCTGTGGTGCTCTCATCTGTGTCCTTTGTGTAGTCTGATCCCTGTTCCATAAGTGCAAATGGTGCTGAGCCATTGCCTTGCTGTCAGTCACTACCTAGATGCTTCCCTCTAGAGATTTAAAGGAACTTCAGAACACCTGAGCATTGAATTTGTTACACGTTTTTCCTGTTCCTTTGCATTTTTTTTTGTAAGTAAGCACCTATCCTGTAGAAATGAGATGTCTTTTAGTTTCTCTGTTAGACAGTCCATAAGCAACTATCTCACTGATTCTTCTTAATGTTTCCTCTGTTATTCTGTGTATATTATGGCAGAATTCTCCAGCTGTGCAGTTCTGCAGTTACTGTTTGCACTGTGCCTGGTCAGGGTTCAGGTCACGAGCATGGTTTGTGCTGGGCTTCTTTTTACCCAAAAGCTAGTATTTTACTTTCTCAAATCACAGAGGTTAGTGTCTTATTCTCATTTATTAAATGCAAGTTTTTAGGAATAGGTTTAGAGACGAGAAAAAGAAAACTTGCCTTTTCCTTCAGAGTCACTTGCAAGCAACCTCTCACCACATTTGAAGATACTGGACCGACTTAAGGAAACTGCGTGTATTGGGAAAAACTCGACTTTTTGTTTCTGTCTCCCTCTACTTCTCAGTCTCAAAATTTTGAAGGCAGTTTAGAGCACATGAGAGGGTTTAGCAGCCATGCTCAGAGATAAGAATGATGGTAAACATGTTCTCCTTAAGATTGCTTTCGTGAGAGCTTGGGAAACGGTACTGTGTGTGGCTGCTGCTGCAAATCCAGGAAAAGGTGTTTCTTCACATAAGGATTGAGAAAGAGGGGATTTTTTACCTACAAAATGTTTGCCAACAAGGGTCTGCCATCTCCTGTTGTAGGAAGTTTTTGTGCATTTTAAAAATCAGATTGTTTTCCA
Organism: Mohoua ochrocephala; assembly: GCA_013398855.1. Taxonomy (NCBI): domain Eukaryota; kingdom Metazoa; phylum Chordata; class Aves; order Passeriformes; family Acanthizidae; genus Mohoua; species Mohoua ochrocephala. The sequence goes on from VZTA01014657.1 coordinate 360,983, forward strand.
AAAACTCAAGTCCTATTTTTTTTTACTTGTCCTATAGAATCATCCTAGGAACTGGTGTTACCCAACTTGCTGTGTTTTCATTTATTGGTAGTGGCTGTTCTTCTGCAGTAACAGTTCTGGTTGCAAATAAGAGAGGTGTTTCTTTCATTACAAGTAAATATATTCTTGTTTTCCAGCCCCGGTATCTGTTGAAGTTCGAACAAATCTATCTCTCCAAACCTACACATTGGGAAAGAGATGGAGCACCCTCACCCATGATGCCAAATGAAGCCAGACTGAGAAACCTTACGTAAGAGCCAACTCTGGGGTGGATAAACACAAGGAAAAACTGCCTCTGCTTTATTAATTGATAGCCTTTTACAATACAGTAGTGCCTTTAAAGTGTAATAAATACTGCTTTGTTTAAAATTCCATGTCTGGTTGTTAAATCCAGATGGTGATTGATGATTTGGTAATAATGCTTAATACACCAGTGCTTGAATAACTGCCTTCATTACTCAGGTACTACAGAAAGGTAGTAACTGACAGATAACAAACACAGTGGTGTTTTTATTCTGTAGGTATTCTGCCCCCTTGTATGTGGATATAACTAAAACAGTCATTAAAGAAGGGGAGGACCAGTTGCAGACCCAGCATCAGAAAACCTTTATAGGAAAAATTCCTATCATGTTGCGTTCCACGTACTGTTTGCTGAACGGCTTAACTGACCGTGATCTTTGTGAGCTGAATGAGTGCCCTCTTGATCCTGGTGGCTACTTCATCATTAATGGATCAGAAAAGGTAAGGGACTATACCTTGCACAGCCTTCTGTACAGACACTGGAAGGTCTGTTACTCGTTTCCATATGTTTTGTGCCAGGAACATAAACACTCTTATTCCAGCCTATCAGAGTTACTGTGGGAGCTCCTGGTCTTGCAGAAAGATGGGCTTTTAGTCATCTGTTAGGGCTTTCTCAAGCCACCTTTTCTTCTTTGAGGCACATTTCCCATCTTCAGGTCTTCCCTTCTTCAGTTTTGTGAACCACTTTGCATTTTGTGAACTGTTTGCCAGTAAGTGCTCTAGATATTTTTATTTCCTTTTCCAGCATTGCAGAGCAGCGTGCAATGAAATGAGGCACTTCTTCACTCAGAGTGTCCTCCAGCTTGTTCACAGCCATATAGATGCATTTTGTTTTAAGAATAGGTTCTTCCCTCCATTGCTGTGGAAGCCGCTTCAGCAAATCATATCCACACCCTGTTAGTGCCTCACCAGTGAAACTGCCCGTATTTTCTGACTGATAACCCGGGCAAACACAGCAAAATAATTAGAATTATTTCTTCTTGGGGAGGAAGAAAAAAAATCTGGCTTTGATTGTTGAGCTGGCATTTAAATGCCTGTGTAGTGCATTGCCCTTGGAAAAACAGATAGTGAAATGCATTCTTCATCAGTGTTGTGCCTAAAGCTAACAGAAATGTCTCGGCACAGCCAGCAGGTGTGGTAAGTAATCACAGACAACAGTGTTCCCTGAGTCTCTTGTTTTGGCTGTTCCATCTTAGCTAGCTGTATATTTTGTTTAAATCTGTAGTTTTAAAATAGAGAATAATCCAGATGAGTTTAGCAAGTTGACTGCATGCTGTGCAGTGCTCTAAAAGTTAAGGCACCTGAAGGAATAGTAGAATCACTGTGAGCGTTGCTTTTAGCATTCTCTTTTGTCAGTTATTTACTGGTGCTCTTGTTTTTAACACAGGTTCTGATTGCTCAGGAGAAAATGGCTACAAACACAGTGTATGTGTTTGCAAAGAAAGATTCGAAATATGCCTACACAGGAGAGTGCAGATCTTGTCTGGAAAACTCCTCTCGACCAACAAGTACTATATGGGTCAGCATGCTGGCCAGAGGTGGACAGGTATGCCTTGGCAGTAATAGCCCCAGAGATTGTTTTAGGAGTTTGTTGCTGTCCTGTCTCTTCATGTCATTTGGTTTTGGGATATTGAGAAGAAATTTCTTCTGATGCTAAATTGTAAAGAAGATAAAAGTAAATGAAAATTTGTTTGTCATACGTTATGTCTGTCTCTATGATAAATAATTTGAGGATTGAAATGAAGACTCAATTTGTGGCAGGTTTTAGGGTAAGGCTAAAAATAATTTTAAAATTACTGTACACGAGTTTTAAAAAATTCAAACAAGCCGTGTCCTCTTTTTTCACAAAGAACAAATAGAGGAGCAGGGACCCTGTCTTTGCTGATGGCCAAGCTAGTGTTGAGATGTAGTTTGCGGGCCACATGATAATTAATATTTAACATCTAATTGTGTCATCTGTGAGGGGAAACAAGTGCTACTTGTAACTTCTAAAGCAAAAGGTGTCAGTACTCATTTAGTATTGCACTGATGTTTTGAAATTTTCCAAGAGCAACTTAAATAGAAGCTTTACAGTATTCTCACTCCCGATGTCTGGGGCACTCCTGATTTCCTCTGCATCCCACAGTGTTTTCTTCTGGAGAAGGGGAGCAGCTACTTGAATGATCACTTGCACAGTGGGTTAGAAAATCTGAGTTTAAGCCCGACAGAAGGAACACTGGAGGTCGATAGGATTGCTCTTGGTACAAAGGGAGAGAAATGATGCACATGGGTGAATGAGTAGTATTTACATTCCTTTGTATCAGCAAACACCTTACAAGTTTTCACAGACTTCTAAAGCTCAAAATGTTTTTAAGATAAAAAGCCATTGCTGGAGTAAGGTTTCAGAGTAACTTCTTAGTTGGCCTGCTGAGAAGTCGTGTTTTCCTGTGGTGCTTGAATAAATACACTTCTGTTGTACCATCCAGATCCAGAGAGAGTTTTTTACTGAAAAGCAGGATGATTTTAGAGACTTTTATTGAAAGGCAGGACGATTTAAGCCTCACCTGTGCTTTCCCCCATCTTTGCAGGGTGCAAAGAAGAGTGCCATTGGTCAGCGCATCGTAGCAACTCTGCCGTATATCAAACAGGAGGTCCCCATCATCATCGTCTTCCGTGCGCTCGGCTTTGTGTCCGACAGGGACATTCTAGAGCACATCATATATGATTTTGAAGACCCAGAAATGATGGAAATGGTAATGCATGTTAAATTATTTCCTGTCTTCAAGTTTGGTGGTGTGTAGGTGCAGCTAGTCATCACTTGAAGCATTGTTCATTTTCCGGTTGTAACTTATTTATTATTTTTGTGGGTTCTCTATTAGAAATGTTCAAAGTTCTCTACCTGAACCTATTCTAATGAGTACATTAAGTGGACAGAGTGCAGTGGATATTTCTAAGAGTTAATATGTATTTGGAGAGTTAGGGTCTTCTGCTGCTGTTGTTGACTTTAATTGTAAATGCTTGATTATATCTGAAAGAGCATCAGGCCTAGAATGTACTTGAATGAGAACTATTTTCTGAAGCTTAAACTATTTCTTGTGTTCTTCCGGCATGCTTCATTACTGTTTTCTGGTGCCAGAAAGACCTGGATCAGTAATTACCAGATCCTGAAAGGAATCATTAACAAACTACTGTGTAGTTTCATTCAACCCCAACAGGCACTGATTGCTGCAGGATTTTGCTGTATTTTTGTGCCTTAGGTCAAACCTTCTCTGGATGAAGCATTTGTCATTCAGGAGCAGAATGTTGCCCTAAACTTCATTGGCTCAAGAGGTGCCAAGCCAGGTGTCACCAAAGAGAAGAGAATCAAGTACGCCAAAGAGGTCTTGCAGAAAGAAATGCTCCCGCATGTTGGTGTCAGTGACTTCTGTGAAACCAAAAAGGCCTATTTTCTAGGGTATGTCAGAACTCTGTCTCACAGCTGCAAATGGACCCTAAATACATATTTAACTCACATGTATGTCTGTTATTGTAAGAACGCACTGAATGGAAGTTTGTTTTAACCTCAGTCTCCTGGATACTTGGTGATAAACCTTGGGGCACTGGTATATTTTTGAGGGTGAGAAAATTCAAATTTTGATAAAACACTAAAAAAAAAGGAAACACAATGAGCCCCCAACACATTTTGGGTCTTAAGTTAGACGTGATGATAGTGCTAAATGACTTTTTGATATTCAGTTGCATGGACAACATCTAGAAATTGATCACTAAGATGTAGATAACTCTGATAAGCTGATTGTAATGTTAATACTAGTAGCACATTGTCTTGATCGCTGCTTATTGGTATGCAGATGATGAACTGTGGCATCAGGAGACTTGTGATTTTTATAGCTGATTGCATGTGCCTAAACAGAACCTATATTACAGTACAGGACAGATATTTAAGTCATGAGACCATCACGATGTAAATATTTTCTTCCTTGTCCTTAGTTTGAACTTTCAGTGGGTCATCCACCTCTAAGGATATGCTGAAGAGGTTTGTTTTAGGACAGTGGTGTCCTAAAGATCTAGAATGGACAGCCTTTAGGAAAGAGTTCACTGATTCATCTGTGAAAACATGTAATCTTTGTTGTGAATGTCTGCTGGCAGTTTAAAACATAAAGTATCTTATTTGCTTAGGTATATGGTTCATAGATTGTTGCTGGCGGCACTGGGAAGAAGGGAGCTGGATGACAGAGATCATTATGGCAACAAGAGACTGGATCTTGCTGGGCCACTCTTGGCTTTCCTGTTCAGAGGGTAACTATCACATGCATATTTTCTTTGGACATAATTAATGGTAGAGGCATTGCTAACTCTGTGCTTCTAAATCAGACTAATTCTGTTGTGTCAGAGAGCCAGTTTTGGGCAACACAGCCCCTATCTGATTGTGACTTTTTCATGGAGCGGTTTTTTAAGTCTCCTCTAACAGTAAGTGCCTAGCAATGACTTGTTTTGAAGCATATTTTGTGCATGTTTACATAAAGGTTCATTTGCTTTATTCCCCTCTGCCCCCCTCCACTAGTTACAAACTGATTCTTTTCAGGAGGCCAGTGACATTTTTTCCAAATAGTCCCGAGTAGGCTGAATTTCACAGCACTGTTTAATCATATTCCTCGGTGTCTTTCTTTTACAGAATGTTCAAGAATTTGCTGAAGGAAGTGAGAATATATGCACAGAAGTTCATTGACAGAGGGAAAGATTTCAACTTGGAGTTGGCAATTAAAACAAGAATTATTTCAGACGGTTTGAAATACTCATTGGCAACTGGAAACTGGGGCGACCAGAAGAAAGCTCATCAGGCCAGAGCAGGAGTATCTCAGGTATAATAAGGGCTTTGCCAGGTTTACTGTTCTGATGGTAAAACTGTTATCATAGAAGAGTTTATCATTGCTTAGCAGCCATGCATGTTGTATGTTTAATAGAAATATTCTTAAAAGGAGACTTCCTTAGGTGACACAGATGAAGATCCAAATAGGTGGGTCAGGTGCATGGTTTAGGGGTTTTTTGTCATGGTTTGTTTGTTTTGGCTATTGCATTCACTGCTAAACAGTTGGTGTAGCTCTTGTAGGGATTTTTTTGTTAGATCATACACTTTTGTGTAAATTCCTATCCCAGAGAGTCTTTCAGGAGGATGGATTTCTTCCCTTTAGTTGCTTCCAGTGCTTCACAGGCAGTTAAAAAACTTGAGTGACACCTTGTAATATAAAAGTTATGTATTCCACAGCAAATGATGAGGAGCACTGACTTAATTAGCCCAGTGTAGTGCTCAGTTGAGCCTCTTTCCCATAAGGATGGAAACAGGAAAAAGCTGTCAGTTTTTAAATGCCAGCACATTTTGTTGTGTGTTTGCTTTTTAAATAAACTAACATTTCAGTCTGTAAAAATAGATTTTCTTGAGATTTTGAGGAGCTCTGAGCAGACTGAAAAGAATGTGAATGCTGATTTGCTCCTAATAACTAAGTGGTCCTAGTTTCCCAAAGTTTGAAAAGACGACTGTCATTGTACTGGCAAACCCTCCTGGGGACAGTGCAGCTTAGAAAGTATCTCTTGTTCAGTTACTTTGATCAGAGTAAGCTACACAACAAAAACCAGCTCTCTGCTTGGATAGAAATGTGCTCATCATGCTGGGCCTTGCTGTGGTATAAACATGCTCTGGAAACTTCTGCCATTGCAACGCTGGTTAGGAGCTTGAGATTCTAGGGGTAGTGTGAGATTAGTGGAGGTGAACTGAAATGTGTCGCTAACAAAAATCAGAGCTATTTCAGTTCTCTGTAAGCACATCATTTCTAGAGGGCATTGGTCCTTTGTGCTCGTGTGTCACGATGCCTGTCAGCAACACACTTAAGCTCTGACAGACTAAACTCCTTGCTACGTGCAGGTGTTGAACCGCCTGACTTTTGCATCCACACTTTCCCACCTGAGACGCCTGAATTCTCCGATTGGGAGAGACGGAAAACTGGCCAAGCCCCGGCAGCTGCACAACACCCTGTGGGGGATGGTTTGCCCTGCTGAGACTCCTGAGGTAATGACAGCAGGATTTATGTATTCACTGCCTTTCCCTCGTGGTCATTTTGTAGCCATGGCACTTGTGATGACCCCTTGCACTTTTTTTGATAATGCTGGCACAAATATTTAGCTTTATAGCTAACTCGGTGGTTGAAAGCATGTTTTGTGTCCGGTTCCTTGAGGGTTGAAGTTTAAATTCTTGGATCTTCTTGGGGGAACCTCTTGATTTGAAAATGCAAGTTAACTTTGTGTTTCTACTAGGGTCATGCAGTAGGACTTGTGAAGAACTTAGCCTTGATGGCTTACATTTCTGTGGGGTCTCAGCCATCCCCAATTCTGGAATTCTTGGAGGAGTGGAGTATGGAAAACCTGGAAGAAATCTCTCCAGCAGCAATAGCTGAGTACGTGCAAATGAAACTCTTTAAACAGACTTAAGCTTTTTATCCTGCACAGCACTTCAAGGGTTTGGGGTTCTTTGATGGGGTGGGATTTTTTTAATTATTATTTCTTTTTGTTTCCCCTTTCTAGTGCTACCAAGATCTTTGTTAATGGCTGCTGGGTAGGAATACACAAAGATCCAGAGCAGCTCATGAATACCTTAAGGAAGCTTCGTCGTCAGATGGACATCATTGTGTCAGAGGTATAAACTTTTTACATCTAGAGTTTGGGTGTCCTTTTAGACAAGAGAAGATAATGCCTTGATACTACTTTGCAAGCTCCAAGTAGCATTATTTGCAAGTCTCTTTCTGAATATATTTCACAGTGGGTTTGTTTTGCCTTTTGTTTGGGGAGGCTTTTGTATTTGGTGCATTTGATTTTTTTTTTATTGTTATTATATGCTTGGTGTTGTGTATGGTTTGTTGTTTGGTTGCAGGGTTGGTTTTTTTAGGGGGGGTTGTTTGGTTTTAAAGAGGACCCAGTTGAAAGACAAAACAGTTGAAAATAATCTTCTGAAACGCTTCTGTTTGTAGGACCATTAATGTTTGTTCTGTGCTGCTGATAGTGCCTGGAAAGTCTTTGCTTTAGGGAATGCATATCCTGTTCTGTGTTCTGTGGTTCTGATTCCAAGCTGAGACTTTGTACTCATGGGGTGCTGCTCTCTTGCCCAGGTCTCGATGATAAGAGATATTCGTGAGCGAGAAATCCGCATCTACACTGACGCGGGCAGAATTTGTCGGCCCCTTTTAATTGTGGAGAAACAGAAGTTGCTGCTGAAGAAAAGGCACATTGACCAACTGAAGGAACGAGAGTATAACAACTACAGGTGAGATACATTCCTGGAATTCAACTGAAGGTGTCACTTTCCATCTTGGAAGTTGCATGTTCCCTCAGGTTGGAGAGAGGAATGTTTAAAGCTTTGTGCAGCACAAAGATGCTTTCTCTGCCTGGTAGTTTAATCAATTTTTTTAATCACACCGAGGCAGTGGTAGTAATAACGAGCCAGGGAAGTCCTCGTTCTTGCCACTGCTGAAGAGACCCACTTTAGGTGGTAATTGAGTTACTGGTTGTTTAGTTGGCAGGATCTCGTGGCCAGTGGTGTAGTAGAGTACATTGACACCCTGGAAGAAGAGACTGTGATGCTGGCAATGACTCCAGATGACTTGCAAGAGAAAGGTGTGGCATATTGTTCAACATACACACACTGTGAGATTCACCCATCCATGATCCTGGGAGTGTGTGCATCTATTATCCCTTTCCCTGATCACAACCAGGTCAGTGCACCTCTGCTGTCATCCTGCTTTTAAAGCTGATAGAACACCCACAGGGGTGGGGGTGTGTGTATGTGTGTGTAAAGAGCTTTATGTACATAATTATTGGTCTTCCCTTTGTCTTTCTAGTCTCCCAGGAACACGTACCAGTCTGCTATGGGTAAACAGGCTATGGGAGTGTACATTACCAACTTCCATGTCCGTATGGACACACTGGCACATGTGTTGTATTATCCCCAGAAGCCCCTGGTGACAACACGCTCCATGGAGTACTTGAGATTCCGAGAATTACCAGCAGGTGCGTGGTCAGTTCCTGTTCATCGAACAAAAATACCACTGTTTTGTTTAAAACACGTCACAAATGGTCTGCGTAGAGCACCTGAACATTTAGCAAATGTATGCAGTTTAAGAAATAAGTATAGGTCAAGTGTTAGCTTGTAGCTGGACACCTAGACTGCAAAAAATATGGTGGTAGTGTTGCAGCTGAAACTACTTTACCCCAAAAAAATATGCTAAAATCTAACTGAAAAAAATGCATTTTCTGTATTGATGTTTGATAGGTTTTTCACAAGGGGTCACTCTTGACTCTCTTTTCTAACCAGAGCTGCATTTGCTGATACTACATGTTTTTGTGCGTGGGACGTAGAGATTTTTATCTGAGAAAGGGTAGAACAGCTTCACTGTGGAGAGTACAGCCTACTTTGAGTTAAAATAGTGTCTGTCTGGGCATGTGTGCATTCTTCCAAAATATTTTCTCTGCATATTGTAGGTATCAACTCGATTGTAGCCATTGCATCATACACAGGCTATAACCAGGAAGACTCTGTCATCATGAACCGTTCTGCTGTCGACAGAGGCTTTTTCAGGTAAGATCTGAATCTTTCCAAAACTTGAGAAGTTTGTTTGTTTTTTTTTTTTTTAATGGGGTTTGAGGGAGCAGCACGATGAAAACAGTGAATGTGTATCTCAGCAAAACACAGGAATGATTCCTCCTTTGTGTAACCTGACTGTTCACTTTGCCTTCCCAACTCTTCCATTTTGGCCTTAACTCTGGTTAGGGTCCTTTGCATCACAGTTTAATGGAAAAATATTTGGACTCTTCCCTGGTGTATTTTCATATAACTCTCACCAGTTCCATGAACAATGTTGCAGCGTTGTAACATAGTCTTGTCTTTATTAGTGGGGCAGTTGCTGCCAGTTAGGATCGGAATGTTCCTCTCCTTAGAAGGAACTGCTGTTGGCACAGCTGGTGGCTGATGTGACTTTGTGCATTATATTATCTGAAAGCACTTTGGTGTGCTGGCAACTGAGGCAGCAAACAGAAACCCTTAAAGCCCCAGAAAGACCCTTACATAAATTGAAAGTTTTTCACTGCAGCTCAGTTGTACTTGAGTGTGGCACTGCAAGGTAGCAGTAGAAGCCTAAAAAAGTTTGCAAAATGGCAGGTATAAGGAGGAAAGTAATACAGGAATGATATGCTGAAGATGTGAATAATCATTAGGAATAATAACTACTTCTGAGATGTCAAGCAGATCCAAAAGTCTTTGCAGTTCATCAAAAATTAGCATGTTATCTTAGGTACTTTGGCAATATCTGCAAAGTGACCATCATAATGCCATCTGAAACGTTTTTGTTTGGTGGGGTGTTTTATTGTTTCTTTTCCCCTCCTCAGTGAAGGTCAGATTAACAGGAAATCGGATGAAAGGTTGTGTGGCATGTGCTCATTATTTGGCTTTGGTTGTCATTAGTAACAGTAGCCATAATATGTGAAAATGAGATATACAGATGAGGGAAAATGATGCGGGTTTCACTGGAGAAGACTTCATAACTTTGTTTCAGATCTGTCTTCTATCGCTCCTACAAAGAGCAGGAGTCCAAGAAAGGGTATGACCAAGAGGAAGTTTTTGAAAAGCCCACACGTGAAACTTGCCAAGGTAAGATTAAGGAGTGTACGAAGACTGAGTTTTTAAATTAAGCTTTTGTGGGCAAGGTAGTTAATGTTGAACTGATTCAGTCTTTATTTTGGGACATATTAATACAGACATTTCTGTATTTTATAGCAATATATCAGTTGAGATTTTTGCATTAGATATTTTAGCAGTTGTCTGAAGTTGCAGACTTGTTGAACTACTGCAGAACATCAGAGTCAGTATGTTGAAAAATCTGGGAGTCTACTTTTATTTTTCCTTTTTTCCCCCCAAGGTATGAGACACGCAATCTATGACAAGCTTGATGATGATGGTTTGATAGCCCCTGGGGTACGTGTGTCTGGGGATGATGTCATCATTGGCAAAACAGTCACACTGCCAGAAAATGAAGATGAGCTGGAAAGCACGAACAGACGCTTCACCAAGAGAGACTGCAGCACCTTCCTGCGCACCAGTGAGACTGGGATCGTGGATCAGGTCATGGTAACCCTGAACCAGGAAGGATACAAGTTCTGCAAGATTAGGGTGAGCACTGGCATTCGTGCTTTCTGCTTTTAATAATCTTTGGTCTGCATTTAAGTTATCAATTGAATGTTTTCCTGTGGCTTCCAGGTGCGTTCTGTAAGAATCCCACAAATTGGAGATAAATTCGCTAGCAGACATGGTCAGAAAGGAACCTGTGGTATCCAGTACAGGCAAGAGGTAGTCATTTATTTTTTTTCTTCTAGAGATTTTACCTGTGATGATCTTAGCATTGGAACTGTCTCAAGTGAATTGTCTTTGGAATATCTACTCCTGTGCAATATGTTGACATAAATGTAGATAAAATATTTTTTGAAGAGGAAGTGGCTGCTTTTTACATACTTAAATGCCTTTGAAATGCTTTAAAAGATGTAATTTGGATCCAGGCACCCACTTTTCCTAAGCATGATGTTCTGGGAAGAATTGACTGTGTGTTTCCCTGCTCTAGGATATGCCCTTCACGTGTGAAGGCATCACACCTGATATCATTATCAACCCCCATGCCATCCCTTCCCGCATGACCATTGGTCACTTGATTGAGTGTCTTCAGGGCAAGGTAAGAAGAGTCTTCTATACTGCATGTCTGAGCAGTATGAATTTAAACTTGGTGGGGGTTGTTGTTTGCTTTGAGCTTTTCTTTTTTTTTTTAAAGATCAATACTATCTAGTAGGTGTTAATTCACTTAAAAATGATTGTTCTCCAGTTACTTGATAGCAAAAGGAGCTTTCTTAGGGAAGATATACAGTCCTGTAAATTTTATCCAGCAGGTTAGGCCCTACCTACAGTGTGCTCTCTCATCTGTTGCTTTTGTTCCAGATATTTTCCCCTGACCTAGAAAAAGGAGTAGCAAAATTGTTTACAGCGTGTATTTTTTAAAATATGTGGCAGATAAACAAAGTGAGATAGGGTACTACCATTGGCATCGAATCTCAAATTCCAGTATTAAGAGTTACATCTGCTTGAAACAGCTAAATATGGTCTAAACAGTCCTTCAGAAACCTGACCAACTTTTCCAAATCTCTTCTCTGTAGGTGTCTGCAAACAAGGGAGAAATTGGTGATGCTACACCTTTTAACGATGCTGTCAACGTGCAAAAGATTTCCAATCTTTTATCAGATTATGGCTATCATCTAAGAGGAAACGAGGTATAATCAAAACATCAATTCACTGTAGTTTTTTTAATATACATTTGATGGGCGGTAAGGCTTATGACTGCACTGACTTCTTCAGGTCCTCTACAATGGCTTCACTGGTCGAAAAATCACATCCCAGATCTTCATTGGTCCTACCTATTACCAGCGTTTGAAGCACATGGTGGATGACAAAATCCACTCTCGGGCAAGAGGACCAATCCAGATCCTTAACAGACAGCCCATGGAAGGCAGATCTCGGTAAGGAACCGTGTTAATTTCTATATGGCGCTTTGTTTTTCTCTCGAGTTTTTAGCCCTGAACAAGTAGCTCACTTAATTAGAACTTAATTAGCTCACCCCAAATAGCCACCCATTTTTTCATGTGTTTGGCTTAAGACTGTGTATTGGGTACAGATGTCAAGGTTTTGGTGGCAGGAGGTGCTGCTGGGGTGGCCTCTCTGAGAAGGAACAAAGGCTTGCCCTGTGCTGGACACAGCCACTTACAGGTGGCCCTGGCCGCCCCTCTGCTGGCCAGAGCTGAGCCCAGCAGTGGTGCTGGTGGCACCCCTGTGGGAATATATTTAAGAAAGGGTAAAAAGTGCTGTGTAGCAGCTGTGAGAGAGGAGCGAGGAAACGTGACAGAAACTGCTCTGCAGCCTGTGGAAAGCCCACGCTGGAGCGGGCTCCTGGTAAGGAGGTATATGTGGGGGACCCCTGCTGCTGCAATCTATTCCTGAGGGATTGTACCCCATGGGAAGGGCCCACGTTGAACAGTTTGTGAAGGACTATCCCATGGGAGGGACCACATGCTGGAGCAGGAAAAAATTGTGAGGAGAAAAGAATAGCCGAGAGGAACTGTGATGCACTGACTGCAAGCCCCATTCTCCCTGTCATCACAGGGAGGGGAGGAAGGAGTTGGGGATGAAGGAGTGAAGTAATCCTGGGAAGAAGGTTGGGGAGGTGAAACTTTTCGTTTTGTCTTTGTTTCTCATCATCCTACTTCATTTTTAATGGGTTATAAACTCATTTTCCCCATGCGGAGTCTGTTTTGCCTGTGACAGCAATTGATAAGCAATCTCCCTGGTTTGATCTCCACTCGTGAGCTTTTCCATCTTACTTTCTTCCCATGCCCTGTCAACATGGTGGGGATCAGGGAGCTGCTTGGTGGGCATCTGGCAAACAGCCATGATTTAACCCACCACAGATAAGCAGAGGATGACTTAATTGTACATTTCATTTTGCTGGATGGTTGTGCTGTGGCTGTCAGACACGTGCTGTAGAAATGCTCATCAGCTGTTACAAATTACTGTTTTCACAGTTTTATTCTGAGGTGTTAGAGGAAAATTAATGCACAGCTTTCCTCCTGCCTTGCAACACAGACACTTGTTTCACCAACAAGAACCGATTATTTTGCCAGTGACCTCAAAAGTTGAGGGGTTTTTCTCTTCCTTTTAGTGATGGTGGCCTTCGCTTTGGAGAAATGGAACGAGATTGCCAGATTGCTCATGGAGCAGCCCAGTTCTTGAGAGAAAGGTTGTTTGAAGCTTCAGACCCATACCAAGTCCACGTGTGTAACCTCTGTGGAATCATGGCAATTGCAAACACGAGGACTCACACCTACGAATGCCGTGGATGCCGTAATAAAACTCAGGTACGTGTGGTTTTCATCAGCCATTGTTTCTCCTTGTGGGCAAGAGGAAATGCCACTTGAGTGAAGCAGGAGGATAGGGAAGTAAATATTTAAAGAAGCGCCAGAACAATTGCTATTTTAGTTTCATAACTGTTTTAAGTGTTTATAGCGTTGCAGTCAATTTGGATGCTTCCTTATTAATTTTATAGTGTTGGCTTGTCACTTGGCAGGAAATGCTGTTCAAGTATTGTACAGTGCAGAGTTTGCAGAGACTTTAAACGCTCGAGAGCTTATTTTTAGAAGTAAAACTCAGAATCACAGGAATTCAGCGGCATCGCCCTTGTGACTGTCCCATGAAGATATTTATGCTTGCAGAGCTGGGTCCCCACGGGAGGTCTTTTGTGTTGCACTTTGGTGGGTTTTTTTTAATTTAATAAAAGCTCTGCAGTGCATGCTTGGCTACAGAAGTATGTCAAGGGAGAGCGGTGGCAGAGATAAAAATAGCTGCCGTGAACAGGCTTGTTTTTGTGCCAGGGACTGACTGCTGCAACTCCAACCACGGCACTGGGGTTACGAAGTGGTGTGTGCTGGAAACCTTACCTGCCTTTATGCACCTCAGGCACACTCTGCTGTGCACACGTTCTGTGTTAAATGGCTCTTGTTTAGGATCAGACCCCTTGGCTGCACTTTTACGTTAAAATGTGTTCTGGAGAGCTGCTGTGTAGCCCCTACAGACAGTCTCAGCTTACCTACAGACAGTCTTCTTACTGTGGTACTGTCTGTGAGCAATTCTTATTAAATGCTTTCGTGCATAACTCCAGATTTGCTTTTAAGCCAAAAACTCAACAAGTTTTTTGTGTAGAGGATGGTGGAAATTGATGCTCTATGAGTGTTTATCACAAGACTTTTGAAATCTCTTTCCAGATATCTTTGGTTCGAATGCCCTATGCCTGCAAACTCCTCTTCCAAGAACTGATGTCTATGAGTATTGCACCTCGTATGATGAGCGTTTAGCCTTTAAAAGGGCTTTTTTTTTAATTGAGACTGAAGTACTCAGGTTTTGTTTCATTTTGTGTACGTTGCATTCGAAATTACAGTTTTACTCGTCTGCTGTGTGCTGTTCAAAAGTATGTTTATTTCCTGTAAATAGGATTAAAATTTGTAATCAAACTTGTGAATCTATTTGTGTATCTGTGAAAGAAGTGTGCAAGCAAATTGGGACTCACAGAAAAAGGGAGTTAAGAGGGAATGATTAGTCAGCTAGAAAAAGCCAGAGCTTGCAGCTTTCCAAAATACTAATTTAAAACTGTGCGTAAGTGAAAGTCCTCACATCACAGCTCTGCACCATCATCTGTGGAAAAACAAAAACATGTTACACTCTGTCCTCTTCCAAGGGGGAATATCGCAACTTTGGCAATAGCTTTGGGATCTCTTGGCTGAGGGTGAGACCTGACCCCTCCTTCCTTCCTGCCTTCTTTCCTTCCCTCCCTGCTGCAGGGGAGTGATAATAGACACGTTTTTCTGTGCTGAGATCACCTGGACATGGCACACAGACTCTCACAGTGTGAGACGATGTCTGACAGTCTGTTCCATTACCCTTATCAGTTTCTTTTAAGCTGGCAGTCTACATTTACTTATCACTCAGCTCCAGCTGCTTTGGAGCTTTCCTACAGCTGAAAAGAACCAGCTGTAACATGTGCTGGGTGTGTGTAAGAAACAAACTGAGGCACCGTGCACAGCACTGCAACCTCGCAGTAGTTCCTGCGAGAGAGGGAGTGAACATTTCCTGTTCTGGGGTATAAGCGTGCTGTTCATGGCACAACTCAGTAAAACTCAATTTCGCTCACATCCATAAATAAGATGTTTGAAAAGGGATTAGAGACTACCTAAAAACCATTAGCAAAGTTCCTATGCATGACATTTAGATTCATTGTAAGCTCTCATTTCAATGCCAGGCGCTGTTAATGCTCTTCTAAGGGCAGTATTTCAGCTCTTCACAGACATAAGGACACAAAAAGTCAAGACTATATAGTTTGGATAAAGCTAGCTGGGATTAAAACTAAGGATTATGTCCAAAAGGGGATTTGGGCAGCACAGTATTCTCTAGCTGGATGCTTTGTTCCCCGTGCCTCTGCCTCTAGCAGGGTTACAGTTACTGTTCTGGCTGTCCAGATTTATTCCTAAGCTTATCGTGTGGCTGTGGTACATCCTCTGCAGCTGGGATGAGGGTGGCTGGTTTGCTACCAGCTTTACAGCCTAGCAAAGAGGACGTGCTGTGGCAAATCTCTGAGGTTTGGCATCCCGGCATACAGAGAACACGGCAGGAACTGGAATGTCTGTTGTGCCAATACTGCTCCCAAGAGAGAGGAGCAGGTTTGAAAGCATCTGGACAACACTGAAAGGATGATAACAAATGTAGGGCTGGAAACCCACTGAAAGTTGCTCTATAAAACATCCAGAAGGTGGTTCTTAATTTTAATTTGGTATTTACAGTACTTCACAGCACTTGGGGGGTTATTTAAAAATCCCTTGAGAACTCTAGCAGCTAAGATTTGCTGGAATGTTTCATCAAATGCAAAAAACTGCATGTCAAAGTGGTATTTCTAGTGCGGGGTGGGAAGGGTGTTGTTGGTTTGGGGTTTTTTTAGAAAGCATTAAACAGAGGTGGCCCTTTTGTATCAAATAACAATAAACTGTTTGGGGAGGGAGCTGCTGAGTGTTCAGCCACACTTACCAACCTTTGGTCAGGGCTATTTCATGCAGAGTTTCCACAACGTGGATTTTTGCAGAAGCCGTTGCCTCTCCTTTGGCATTTGATGCATGGCACTCATATTCCCCAGCATCCTCCTTGCTCAGAGGAGATATCTAAGGGAAGAAACACAACCCGGTCCCGCAGTGAGCATCCTGTGCACTGGTAGAGGTGATTCTGTTTTCAGGTCTCTTACATAACTCGTGTCAAACCCTGTACTCCCCTGTATCCCCCCTCTGCTTTTACAAGTGGTATGCACACTTCGGCTGCATGCCAGACAGAGGAAGGGTGCATGCAACAGGCAGGATGGGAGGCAGCAGCCACCCCTACCCTTCATCCCTAAGTCACACAGGTGGTTCTCCTCTCAACGCCCTGTCTGTTGCCATGTGTCTCCTGTCCTGTTCTTCGTTCACGAGCGGTTTGCAAACTGCACTCTGCTGTCTGTGCAGCTCTGTGCATACACAAAGCACTTACCAGCACCCAGCCAGTCACTTCGTGTTTCTCAGGGCCCCCTCGGGTCTGGATAGCCAAGTTCTCCCGGTCCCCAGGCAGAAGCTCCATCCTCTGGACACCATACTGTCCTCGAATTATCTAAACAGAAGAGCGGGAATGGGTAAAAACTTTGGGGCTTACTTATGCTGGAACTGTATGCTGAACCATACCTGCACACAGATCGACATTAGTTGTACATGAATGTGTTTTGTGCAGCAGCAGCAGCATTTCCTAGTGCCAGCATTTCACCTTATCCTCCCTGCAGTGCAGCCCCACTACCCCAGTGCGTCAGCCCTCGCCTCAGCAGCAACACACAGAGTGGCACAGTTTTCTGGTACGGATGGTGCCGGTCGGTGGGGTGTGCCACCATGCCCTGTGCTGATCTGGCCTCAACAGAACTCGTGTGTGTGTTCCCACGGGTGTGTTCAGCCCTGCCTGTTTCTGCTGCAGCAAACCAGGCAGTGCCTCCTGGTAGGCACAGCGTCAATGGGAGAGCAGCACTGCAGCCATTCCCCAGTATCTGAGCCCAGAGCACAGCACGGGATAAGTGGTGCTCAGTCCTTGTTACCACCAGGTCAAGCAGTCTCTCAGCCAGGAAGAAGAGGCATGAAAAGCAGAACGGTGCTGACAGTCTGTGTAAACTCATCATGTGCTCATAAACAAGCAGAACACGCTGCCTGAGTCAACAAGCCCACACTGTATGCTCACCTGACAGTCTGCTCTTGAACCCCTGTGAATAGTTTGCTGTCTGACAGCAAATTTTGGGCCAATCTAGTTTTTTTTCTCCATAGTATCCTTAAGTAGTAATGTTTCAGCTTAATTTTAAGACCCTTCACAAGAGTGCACAAACCTGTGGCATTTGAGGAGGCTGCAGGGGCTATGCAGTGGCTCTCAGCCCTACGGCCAGGATCCTTTCCACTCAACACTGGCCCCCATCCTAAGCCAGATGTTACCAGTGCTGCCAAAATCAACATGCTGCTGGCTACTGGAGCTAAATGACTGCCCCATGTGGTTCCTGTTCCTGACGTGGGCGATGTCTAGCCACCTCAGAGTCACTGCTGCCAGCAGGGTGAAGGTGAAGGCAGGACAAGGGACATTCCCCACATGCTCCGAATACCAGGCGCTACCAAGAGAAACTCGAGTCCTGTCCTGGCTCGGGACCAACAAGAGTTTATTTTCTAAATAATGTCTAAAAACTAAGCAAAACCAGATGTTTGGGGGTGGACAGAACTGCAGAGATGAGAGAACTCATCAAAGAGGTGTGCTTCTACCAGAGGGATCTGCTGTGGCCTTTGTGCTTACCAGGCAGTTTCAGCCTGGTTTGCTGTGCTGTAAGAGCTCCTAGCAGGGCCCTTACCTTGTTCCAGATGAGGACAGGAGTTGGGATGCCAATGACTTCACAGCTCAGGTAGATTTGTGCTCCTGTCACATTCCAGATATCCTTAGGAGGAGTCACGATGGAGGGTCCTGCAAAAAGGGAGAAAAGCTCTTAAGTCCCAGGTGACTGACTGCAAGCCTGTCTCCATGCTAAGCCTTTTAAGTGGGGGCTAGTCACATCTGATGGGTTTTGAAGATGAGGTGAAGGTGATCCCTGCTAGGAGAAAAGTTCACTGGACTGATCCCACACCACGGCCCTTCTCTCTCCAGAGCGACACACACATCCAGCCTCGAGCTATCCAGACCAATGGGCGCTTGCCCCAGATGAAAACTCAAGTGTTAAGCAGCTCAGGTGATGAGTCCACCTCCTTGCAAGGTTGAGGTTAGAGGCAAAATACTGTTTGTATTCTGTTATCTCAGGGGCTGAGCAGAGTTCTACCAACTGCTGGCTCTGCTTACCATGCAGTCACCAAGTCAGCTGGCATGGAGAAAAGGACCCTCAGGAGACAGGGTGCATCCCACTCATTCTGTCATGCCATGGAGAGCTTGGCAGCATCCTTTCTCCCAGCATGATTTCAATCCCATGGCAGTGGGCTAGCAGAATCCAATGTTATGCTTTTCCTGTTTTACCTGTGTGCAATGCTCAGCCAAAGAAGGTCGGCTGGATGGTGGCAGAGCTCTCCATGGGGGAGATCTGGGAAGGGAGTAGGTGAATGCAGAGCTCCGTTTTTCTCCAGAGAGCTCCAGTTCCTGGTTAAATAGAGAGTTGCTTCTAAAGAAGATCAGAGCAGAGTTGTTTTGCAGATCTGGCTGGAGATGTTTACCCCTCGGGCTGGGAAATGTTGGAGACGTAACCCATATCCCAGGAAAGGAAGAAAAGCCTTTTCTGTTCAATCCCTCTTTAGCGAGGCTGTTTTTGCAAAACGCAGCTATTAACTCCCCACAGTAGGAAGTGCAGACCAAAGGAGCACCGAGTGTTTATTTCCAGTTATTGATAGCTTTAAGAACACAACAAACTGCTTTCCCCCTTCTGTTCTGAAGATGCAGGCAGCAACAGGAAACTAAGGCTCCCATTACACTCCATCAGGAGAAGGCATTTCCTATGCAGACAGGTACTCCAGAGCCAGCCTGAGGGAAGCTCCTGGGTATACTGGCTCACAGACCACAGCTCATTCCCAGCCTCGAAAAAGAGCAGCAGATATGGGTTCTGATGCTCCTTTTGGGGTCCTGAATCTGCACTGATTTCAGCCCTGCAAGTGCACTCCACCCTGCAGCCCTGTTGCAGACAGTGGGGTGCAGGTTTCAAAGTGCATCCCAGTGCACCAACATCTTCCAGCAGAGAGCTGGTGTCTTTTTCCTCCTCAGGATCTGAGGGCAGATCCACCCTGGTATCACCAGCCCAGAGGGTATCAGCCATCCTTCTATTTTAGCCCAAGAGATGCTGAGGTGGATCCCTGCTCCCGAGCAGCTGGTGCAAACCCAGAGAAGTGTTTGCTCTCCTCTTTCGAGAGATTTCTCTGTCCAGGAATGACTGTACACAGCCTGCTGTTGGGAAGCTGCTAAGAGACTGAGGGTGGCTGCACTCAACATTCTCTGTTACAGAAGTATCCCAGTTCTGAGTTTAACAGGGGGCAGCTGTGGAGAAGCAGAGTTTTATGTGCAGCCCTGGGCGATGGTTGAAACCACACCTAATAGTCAGCACAGGCTGGTTTCCTGGCAGACACCACAACCCAGGTGCTCCTCATCTGCACAGAGCTGAGTCTCTGAGCTGAGGAAAGGATTTAAGCAGTATTTCAACACCCTGCTGAAGGTTTTCCCCCTGAGTACCCCACAGTGGCCAGGACATTGCCATCCCCAGGACGGGGCCACCTCAGGTCACAAACTCTGCTCCCCTTACCCAGTGCAGCATTTCCTGCACAGCCCAGCTGTTCTTTTTCTGGTGTCCCTTAAACAATAGGGATAATAGGGTGCTTGGAAGCCCTGATGGGACACAATGTCCCCAGGCAGCATAGCTCACCCCGTGCTCTGTGAGGACCTCCAGCTGATACACACCCAGCAGAGCCTGCTGCTGCCTTCTGCTCCAGCCCTCCACATGCAAAGTGCCCTCCCTAGAGCAGAGCTTGGGGCCTGTCCCCAGCTGCCAGGGCTGTGTCTGCCCCTGTATGACACCATCCTCTCTATCACCAGTTACTGGGGTTCTCCATGAGGCAGGAAAAACACAACTGCCCCCGAATGATCACCATCTCTCACACAGAAAAGGAGTGATCCCGACTCTTACATTAGAAGCCAGGTGGATTTTAATGCACTGTTACGCTCTTCCAGGATCTGGCTCAATTCTCCTCTGGTTGGGAACTGGCAGCATTCAGCACAGCACTAAATCCACTGCCTGAGGTGTCTCAGTCTTGGTTGCTGCCGAGTTTCCCCCTGTGCCAAGGGTTCAGACACATACTTGCCCCCAGGTGTTTGTTCACCCTGCCAGGATGAACAGGTCACATCATGATTTTTCAGCAGCAACTGCTGTCAGGGGAAAAGAGACAAGGAATTTCTACCCACCTCCTGGGTGAGAAGAAATTGTTTATCTTCTTGGACAGGGGAATTGCCTGCACAGCTTCACAGCAAAGCCCTGTCTGGCTTGGCACAGCAGTCACAGCACAGTGAGAGCTTGGCTGTTACAAGCTAGTCCTGAGCTCAGGATGTACATCCTGATCCAACCAGGCAGAACATGACGTTCTGCATTTGGCTGCAAAATGAGCTGGAAGCATCCACAGGCCTCTGCCTGTATCCGACACAGCTCTGAGGCCAGGAGGGAATACACATCCTGAGAGATGCAACAAGTGTCATGGGAAAAGTCACTGTACTCTCTGGACATTTGACTTAAATCCATACAGCCAAAACTCTAGAGCTGGGCTTTTTCCGCCACTAAAAATAAATGAGAAAGGCCAAGAAGTCAGCAGATTTAAAGTCAAATCACGACTGGCCACAGCAGTAGCTAAACTCTCACCACAGTGAGCTGACACCCAGGTGCGTGACAGTCACCCTACTTACTGCCTTTGCTGGTCCCACTCACGCTCCCTCCCACAGTCCCCCAAAGTGGACAGAGGTGGACAGATGACACAGCAACCTGACACAACAGGAGAGGCAGGGGATGGCTGAGCCTCGCATGCACTTCAGAAGATGTGAGGACATTCCCTCCTCCAAGTGTCCCTCTTGCTTCAGGAGTTCTTGTGAAGGGAGCAAAGCCAGGACTGGAAAAAAGCCCACCTTGTACAGAGCAGATGTCTTGATTCCTGCCAGCAAGGAGCCTCCCCACCATCATCCTACAGCCTGCACCTCGGAGGCCTTGCTGCTCTATTGGCAGCACTGCCCACGGAGGGGATGGTTTCCCCCTCGGCTTCCTTCCGGCTGAGGACCTGAGGGTTGCACCTGCTGACAAAAATGGTCACCACCATCAAGGAGGCGGAGTGCTCCCGGCTGTCCCGCAGGGCCCGTGCCGGGGAAACTCTGGATGTACAGATGCTCCCTGACTGCGCAGGAGCTCCCTGACCAAGATGACAGCCCAGGCTGTTGATGGAGATCAGATGCTCTCCACAGGCACTTCAGGCATTTCCTCCGTGCTCAGCCCATTGTTTGTAAAACAAATAGCTCTCCCTGGCCCAGGAAGGGGCTTTTTACAGAGCCCCAGAGCTCATTCACCCTGGGAGAGAGCCTGAAAACACAGGGACTACTTTTTCTGCAGCTTGCAGATAGCTGACAGCCTGCGTTACATCAAAAACAGCAGCTGGAAAGGAGTTCCCATTGTTGTATGTAGTTTCTTTTCTGCCACAGCAACGTGCACAGCAGAGCCTCTGACGTCCTCGATGAGGATATTATTTGGCATCTGTTCCTGACACCCCTCCTACACCAGGTACCCCTTCTCTGCTCAGCCACAGCTTGCAGAGACCTGGCATCTCCCAGCTCACCCACTTGTCCCTCACTGATACCTGGATGGTCACTCACAGCTCAGGGTTAGCTGGTTCTCACCAATCTTCCTCTGGTGTCCACACACACGCTCAAATAACAAACACACAGCAAGCACAGCAGTTACTTTTTTGCTAAACTCAAGAGGCCTACAAATATGTCACTAAAGGCAAAAATCAGCTGGACATGAAGCACTGTGGGCTATGTCCTGGTGCCTGGGTGTGCGTGGAAGCCCAGACCACGGCCACACGAAGCCACGTACCACACGCTGAAGCTCACGTGGGTGTCAGCTTGGCTCGCAGCCAGCCCTCCTGCGCACTGCACTGCCCTGCCACAGCCCCAGGTCACACACAGGCTGGGAACACTCCCCGAGAGGACAAAGCAAAAGCTAAACATTGCTCACTCTCACAAGCTATTGCAAGTCTGGAAAAATAAACCCACTCCAGTCTCCTAAGTTGCTGGTAAAGTACTTTCCCTTCAAAATTACTTTATATGGAAAAAGGGAAACCTTCCATAAGCAACATCGAGTCATTTTAGCTGGCATGGCCTCAGCTGCTCCCTCCCAGGTCAGTGCCCCGTGAGAGGCAGCAGCAGACGGGAAGTGCAAGCAGCTCCTGGCCTTCCCCACTCCCAAAGCTGCCTGCTGCTTTCTGGCGGATTTACAAGCCTCCTCCTTTACCACCTTCTGAAGGCATTTCTCCTCCTCCTGTGATCTGTGTTTGAAGAGACTAAGGAGCTACAGAAGGAAGCGGGTGTCGGATGCTGTGTCTGTTTGGACGCTCCTCCTCAGACTTCAGCAGGCCCTGGAAAGGCGGCAAACACGAACACAGCTTTGCCCCAGGCCCTGGAGACCTGAGACTGAGCCGTCGTGGCCACCATCACTCTGCCATGGAGCAGCTCCTGCTTTCCACACCACTGGGCTCCGTGTGGTGCACACCATTGCCACTGGAAATTCCAGCCCTGCTGTTTTACCATGGCTTGGGAACACTGCCTTCAGAGACCTCGGCCCTGACCGTCACATCATAGAATCACACAACGGTGTGGGTTGAAAGGGACCTTAAAGACCATCTACTTCCATGAGCTAAAGCCTGCTAAGAATGTGAAAAGCTTGCACTGGGAGACAGAAACAAGGCATGGCAGCATTTATGCATGGAAAAGCAAGCAGGGCTTTCAAAAATCCGACCTGATTAGACTTGTTACGTGGTAATCTCCTATTTAGTTCTAACCTCAGTCAACCTCAGCCCAACAAAGGATTAAACACATTTTTTTAAACACAGCATGCCTTTCCAGCAACAGAAAAAACAAACATGGGGTGGAATTTGCTGATCAGTAATCATTCCTTCCTAGTGAATTTGGGTATGCTGTGATGATTGAGAACGAAGACACAGGTGAAATACAGGACCCTCCTGGGCAGTGAAGGTTTGGCATAGGCCCTGGCATACTGTTGCTCTCTAGGGCTCTGACAAGTAATATATTAAACAACTTCCATAGTAGATTTTAGCACAGTAACCATAAAAACTCAAGCTCCAATGAAGCAAAACCTTTTCAAATAATGAAATGCCTTTTAGGGAGGAATTTATGACCTATGCTACAACAGTGGAAGCCCCCAAAGTTACACATGAATTTTAAATTACCAGTATTTTTGAACAGTGAGAGCAATGAACAGTAGTGTTCAGGGGTCGGTCATGAAACGCAACGCAGTCCACGAAGGTTGGACACATTTTAAAAATGGAATTGTTAAATATTCAAGAGCAGACTGTCCCCAAGTGTAGAAAGACCAGGAGAAAAGACCAGCCTCATTAAACAGAGAACTTAGGCTGGAATTTAAGGGAAAAAAAGGAGAATCTATCATCCCTGGAAGAAGGGCCAGGTAACGTGGGAGGACTATAAGGATGTCGTGAGGTAGGGAGAAAATAAGAAGGGCCAAAGCCCAACTAGACTTCGATTTGGCTGCTACAGTTAAAGACAACAAAAAATGTTTCTACAAATACACTGGCAGCAAAAGGAGGGTCAAGGAGTGTCTCCATCATTTGTTGAATGCAGAGGGATGAGAGAAAGGCGGAGGCACTTAATGCCTTCTTTGTCTTAAATATCAAGGCCAGTTGTCCTCAGGAGACCCAGCTCCCAGAGTTGGAAGCTGGTGATGGGGAGATGAGAAATAATCCACAAGGAAATGATTAGTGGCCTGCTGTGCCAATTGGACACTCACAAGTCTGTAGGTCCTGATGGTATCCACCCCAGAGTGCTCTGCCACAGACTCTCAGGATGCAGCACAAAAATGCTGGCAAGATCCCCCTACAAACGCAATGTTTCCTTTGCGATGGAAGACAGCAGGCAGCAGGCCACTGCTGCAAGACCCCCACTCCCACCTGATGAAGAAACTCCAACCAGATTCCCAGAAGAATCAGGGAACTCGGTTCATTTCGAACCACAGATGACTTAGCAAAATCTTTTCTAAATCTTTCCCCAACAAAGACAAAACCACTCATAAAATGTGTATATTCTTCTAAGTCCCTTAAAATCCAGAAGAGGAAGAATGGGAGGAAAGAACTAAAGCAATCCGAGCCTCTTGTTAACAAATCTGAAAGAATTTCTTTCAAAATGTGCCTGGCTATGAGCTATGTTTTGAGGTGTCAAGAGTAAGGAGCCTCTCTACTTAAGGCAGCTGTATCAGGAGAAGACGAGTTTATCTCAGCGATAACAGCAGTCTACCATTTCCCCCAAGTTTTTTTCCCAAACCCCTGTTTTTGCTCTACTCTGGCAGTGGATTAAAAAAATAAAACAAGCCACCCTCAAAACTAAGATATTTCTGGCAAAGCCTCAACAGCTGACTTCGGATGGAATGAGCCAACAGATGTGATTCACGTTTCTTGTTTTGAAGTTGACCTGTGGGAACTTGGCACTTCTTTGTTTGCAGCACAGATGAACCTTTATGGAATAGTGGAACATCAGCAAAGCAAAACCACTGATGGGGTAAATTGGCAGGAATTTGGGGGGGCAATGTATTTTCCCCTGGGGCTGCCAGTCTCCACAAGATCCTGGCAGTCGCAATCCTATGTTCATCAGCCTGTTTATTTAAACCCTGTGGACAGCCAAGAAACCTCGCACCCACCTTCTCCTGAGCCCCAGAGCTGGTGTGTGGCACCTTAGCAAAAAAACCCCTTCCACGAGGGATGCTGTTCTGGGCTTCTGGGAAGCCAAAATGATACCTCTCTGGGGAGAGAGCACAGCTCTAGTGACTGGGATCGCTGTGCCAGTGAGATTTAGACAAGTTTAATGCTGGTTACAGTCAGCTGTAAAAGAATCTCTCCTGGTTCTGCTGTTCATCTGTAGCCTGTGGGAGGGATCCTGTGAGCCCTCATCATCATAAGGAAAAGCCCTGCATGTTCCCAGTGCTGGGAAAACACTTTCACGGAGCCACAAAGTTTTAAACCACATTCAGATGAATAGAAATAAAGCAGACTGCTTGGCAAGCCAGCAGATTTACCCTTCACACGGAGAGGCCCCGAGTTTCTACCCCCAGGAGGTCTTTGTAGGTAGGTACAAAGCAGCACCAGTTCCCTAGAGAGTGAAACACTGTCCTCTGAAGTCTGCTGAGAGCTGCTTTGTGGTACACTGCATTTGGGCAAGAACAGGGGTTTGGCTTCCACCAAGAGAGAAGTGAGCATAACACAAAGACAAAGCCTTGACTGACAACAGCAGAACAACCTGGAGACCCCAACCCTGTTGGAACAAGCATTAGGGACTTCAAACCGTATAATGAGGCAACTTTGGCAGTATTTCCAGCAGTCACAACACGTCTCTCCAAGCAGGTATTTGTTGGTAGCTAATGGTAAGAAAGACTCAGGGGTATTTGTCCTTTCCTGCACTAGTTAGGCAACAAGTCGGTGCCTAGTACTTTTCAGATCAGACATCATCATCAGAAATCCTGATAGCTTTTTTTTTTAAATGGGGGTTGATGCTTTGAGGTTGTTTTTCTGCCTGGCTTGAGCTGAGCCATGCAACCCTAATTCTTTATGCCAGCTGGCTTTGCACGGCAGTGGGTACCACAGTCCTCCTGCCCCAGGTCCTAGCTGGCTGCAAACAGCCTCAGCGTGTGCACTGCAAATCGAATTTCAGCCTACATTCCTGAAGCCACCAGCTCCCTAAGAGGCTCTTCTGAACATCTGTGCACAGCTGTGTGACAGCAGTGACAGAGGGCAGCTCCCCAGTGGTCAGAGCAGCCTCCCCTCCTGCCAAGGGGGCCACCAGAGGAGACACCCCAGACCGCCTGTACCTGCCCCACCAGCAGGCTTCTGCTTTGTGTCTGGACCTGCCCTGCCGGCAAGACCTGGCAGCAGACCTGAGCTGCATTTTCATAGGCAGAGAGCAAACAGACAATCCGTTTAAAGGCAATGTTGGAAAGCGGATGGAAAACTTCACAGCATCCGCCTCCTGCATCCTCAGCACTGTGATTAGCTACAAAGAGACTGCTGGGACACACAGGTAGAGACGGGGCGCGGGTAGTGGTGCCCTGAGAGAGAGCAGGGCAAACCCGTGGCCAGCTGAAAGTGCCAGTGTGAGGCCAAAGCAGGAGCCCGGCCAGTAGGGTGCACCATGGCATCACTGCCTGCTCCCCCAGAGCAAAAAGGCAGGCAGCTTTTTCTGTTGGCACAGCACCAAGAGCAGCCAGGCAGCTTCAAGGAGTTGGCAATCAAGTTGGATGCCTTTTTCCAGACATCCCCAACAGTTCTGCCCACATAAAACCCGCTCCAGAAAGGACCAGCTGGATCCCTCCACCTGCCAAGTGCAGGGAGAGCAAGGGTTATTTCCATCCTTTCAAACTCTTCTCAGCTGCGTCTTCCTTTGCCCCCCAGCAGGAAGTTTTGGCTGCAGCAGAAATACCTTTTTCTGCATGGCTTCATGATTTTTGTATAAATCACAGACATCGCATCTGAGAGGTCTGGGAAACAATCAAGGACAAGGTCAAGGCGAATTCTGCAGGGCTGAGAACGTGCTCATTCCTTTTGCTATTTAATATCAAAGAAAGATCCAACAGGATGTGCAAAACAAGCCTTCCCTCTCCAGCTCCAATTGAAAAAAAACCAAACAAACAAAAAGAAATCCCAAGAGCAATCAAACACAGTTAGTACCTGCTGCTGGAACCATACGTTTCTGGATCTCTTCTCAGATATTCTCTTGAAAGGCTGCTCACTCTTGGACGTGGTCCTTATACTCTAGTGAGGGCATGCAGACACCTCAGAGCCCGTCTGCCACAAACAGGAAGCCCAAGTGCCCTGTCACCCAAGGACTTCTTTCTGTGCAAAAACTGTCAACACCAATGACTGATCCTGCCTGTTTGTGGTCTCCCTGTGCTGGATCCCACCTTAGATAGTGCCTTAAGGAGATCACATCTGTTTGTGGTGGGAAATGGCAAAAGCCAGAACTTCCCCTATTTGACTACCACAGTATTCAGGTCCTTCTAAAAACCTAGAAAAGTGTGGTCTCCTGTCTGGAAAGATACTGGAAAAGGCTCTATCCTGTGAGGCTGATAGGATGGATGTTCTTTCCTGTCAGTGTTTCAAAATCCATGTGGAGATTACAACTCCCCGCCCTTCCCACCCAATACTCCTAACTGCCAGGAAGCCCTAAGGGATACAGAAAGACTTCCAGATGTCTAGCACGTTTGTGGGATGAGTCCCTGCCTCTGCTGCAAGCCACAGAGCAATGCATATCACCAGAGATGCATGGCACAAGGAAGGTTCATGCAGCCGAGGGAAATCTCTGAAGGGTCAGTTGTGACACCACTGCTGAGCAGCCCACGTCCATCCTGCTCCCTTCCCTGAGATGCTGAGTCAGAGCTCTCCCAGAAGCAGGAATGAAAAGAAGAACAGGTCCCCCAAATGATGGAGGACGGAACATTTTGCCAGTTGCTCTGCACCACATGCTCCAGTGAAGTTCTTAAAGAGCTAACAGCCCGCAAAGGTGTCTTGCCACAGATCTGCACACCTGAAGAGACCTTCTCCGAGGAAGGAATGCAGTTGGTGCATGGAATGGCTGTCCCACACCGAGACCCTTCTTCAGAGAAGCTGCTGCTGTGATGATCAGAGGACAGAAAACGTCTTGTGGGACCTGCTGGAGGCTGGCAGGGCAGTGGCCTTCCACATCCCCTGCCCAGTGGCTCATGTTTGCATTGACCCCATCAATCTCTGTCTCCGTAATCTGGATCAAAGCCCCACCAGGTGAAACCAGCATCCAGTCTGGGACAGACACCAGGAAGTGCAGCCAAGGGTTGGGACAGTATCTTACAAGTATCAATACCTGTTTTGCAATGAACTCCCAAATGACTTTGAGCAAGACAAGTGAGAACATAGCCTTCTCCTCAAATACGCACCTGAAGCATGACATCTTTCAAACCCATCTGCTCACTTGTCTGGGCTGGCAGAGCCAAGAAGCAACACACATTTTAGGACTCCTGAGGCTGGAAAGGCTCCTTCTAAATACTAGACAGAGGCACGGACTGAGGCCATTCTCATCTCATTCCACACTACCCTGAAGGCTGAAATTCCTCCCCTCCAAGAGTTAATACTGTACCACACTGCTTCTGGCTAATATGTAAGCCTAATGTTTTGGACAAGGTTTGTGAAAAGCCACACAGGGCATTTAATGGGCAACATCAAAGCGTATAACCCAATCCTCACCCAGTCTTTCATGCCTGCCTTGGGAGTTTCAGAAACATTTTTTTGCAAACATACTTGGCCTCAGTTATGAGAAGCAAGAGGAGGAGGAGGTGGAGGTTGTGACCTGCACATACTGTGTTTATGAGAACACTCCTCCACCAAAACAGCACTGGCGCTGCAATCTTGTCCTTGAGATGTTTAGCATAGGGCTTGCAGGCTATGTCTCATCCCTCCCTCCCAGCAAAAACCACTCTCGGAGGCCAGAATTTCTAGTAGAGGCTCCGCAGCAGAACAACTTCTTCCTTGAGCACTATCCCTAAGAAAAAGCTTGGGATGAATCAAGCTCGTGGTCGGAAATGCTGGAAGTGCAAACCACTACGTGCAGCTCACAGGAAAGTCACTGCTTGTTTCCATTTCGAGCCGAAGCAACCCAGTGAATGTTGGCTCTGAATTTATGAGGCTTTCATATCCATTTAATCATTTCCTTTCCTCTCTGCTTGCAACCTTCCTGGGCAGAACACTCCCCTGGATAGCTCACCCCTTTTGTCCCATCTCACAGCAGCCCAAATGGCAAGCTTCAGGCAAAGTATGAAAAGTGGAGGCGAGTAGTTACAGCACCGCTGGAAGCCAGCAGTGAGTGCCCAAGTTCCTCCGCGTTTCTGGGGCTGGTCCGAAGTATTACTCCAAGTTTAGGCAGCGCCATCCGACTGGGACTCTCCAGTCCATTTAAGGTGGGTCTGAAATCACGTCCATTTTGCAAAGAAGCACCCCGATGGGATAAAACGGCAGGAGGAGCACTCGGGAGGCGCAGCGTTTCGCCCGTGAAGCCGGGCAGCAGAGCGGACATCCCCCGTCCCGCACCCCGCCCGCCCCGCTCCCTGCCCCGCACCTTGCTCGCAGGCTCCCTTGCTGCGCTGGCTGATGGCGGGCTCGCCGCGGCTCTGTGCGCGCAGGCTGGCGGCGCGGAGCTGGCAGCCGCTGCCGTAGGTGAGCCCGTCGCTGCCGCACACCGGGTAGCGGCTCTTGCAGAGGCACACGCCGGGCGGGCCGGCGGCGGGGAGCG
>VZTA01014657.1:390991-408541 GCA_013398855.1 Mohoua ochrocephala
GTTACAGCCACGGTCACGGTCACGGCAGCGGGGCACCGCCGCCATCCCGCGGCCGCCGGACCCTCCGCACCGCCGGCCGGGCCTTCCGTACGCGGTCCCTCCCGCCTGTCCCGCACTCAGCTCTGGCATCGCCTCTGTCCCCTCTTCTTCCAGCAGAAAGGGACCTGTGGGAGCGGGCTGACAGCCGGCTGGACACGAGCCAGCTGTGCCCAGGGGGCCAAGAAGGCCAACGGCATCCTGGCCTGGGTCAGTAAGTGTGGCCGGCAGGATCAGGGCAGAGATTGTCCCCCTGTACTCGGCACCTCGAGGGCTGTGTTCAGTTCTGGGCCCCTGACTACTGAGGTGCTGGAGCATGTCCAGAGAAGGGCAACGAGGCTCGTGAAAGGTCTATCGAGAACATGTCTTATGAGGAGGGGCTGAGGGAGAAGGTTTAAGGGGCACCTCATTGCTCTCTACAACTCCCTGAAAGGAGGCTGTCGTGAGGTGGGCGCTGGTCTCTTCTGCCGTGCCTCCAATGAGAAGATGAGAGGAGAAGGCTTTAAGCTGCAGCACAGGAGATTCAGATTAGACATTTGAAAAATTTTTTCACTGTTAGGGTNTCGAGGGCTGTGTTCAGTTCTGGGCCCCTGACTACTGAGGTGCTGGAGCATGTCCAGAGAAGGGCAACGAGGCTCGTGAAAGGTCTATCGAGAACATGTCTTATGAGGAGGGGCTGAGGGAGAAGGTTTAAGGGGCACCTCATTGCTCTCTACAACTCCCTGAAAGGAGGCTGTCGTGAGGTGGGCGCTGGTCTCTTCTGCCGTGCCTCCAATGAGAAGATGAGAGGAGAAGGCTTTAAGCTGCAGCACAGGAGATTCAGATTAGACATTTGAAAAATTTTTTCACTGTTAGGGTGGTCAGGCGTTGGAATAGGTTGCCCTGGGAGGCGGTGGAGTCACCATCCCTTGGCGATGTTTAAAAGGCATCTGGGTCTGGCGCTGGGTGATGAGTTGGTTACAGTAGTAGTGCTGGGTGGATGGTTGAATTTGATGATCTTAAAGGCCTCTTCCAACCTAGATGATTCTATGATTCTTGTCAGCCACTCGTGCTCAGCTCACAGCCATTGGCTGTGGGGGGCTGCAGAGGTGCAGGTGAGCCCATCAGGCTCCTGCAGGAGTGGAGGCAAGGAAGAAGAGGAGAGCTGTCTGGTTCCTCCTGTCCATACTTGGGACAACATTGTTTCCTGCTGTCTTCTTTTACTTTAGCTTGTGTCTTCTGCAGTGGAATGGCTCCTGAAGGGTCCCCTAGAGTGGGGGGCTGTTGCCACCAGCAGAAACTGGGAATAATCCTCAGGCAGCACTGGGCAATGCTGCTGGAGTCTGTCGAAACTGTGCCCTGAAAGTGCCAAACCTAAAAAAACGTGGTGCTGATAAACCCCTGGGGCAGGAGCAGCGGGGCAGCACAGAGTGCTCTCTCTGCCCTTGCACTCATTCCCTGCCCTCATGCCTGCCTGTGCCCGTGGGAGCTGCTGTCTCCTGCAGGGCAGTCCAGGCCGAGATGATGTTCGGCCTTGGTTCTGCCAGGGCCTGCGCAGTGGGTGCTGCTTTGGCACGCCGGGGAGGAGAAGGACAGAGGTAGTCGGTGTCACCAGATTTCTCTTGCTGTGATACTGAGGGATGTGGCACTGTCTGGTTTGGGTTGCCAGCAGCTGAGCCCTGCTGGGTGGCCCCCAGGTCACCGTGTCCCTTCCCATGGAGAGAGCAGCCGGAGCTGTGACTCAGGCCAGCTGAGAGGGGCTGTAGGTTCCCCACGCTCCCAAATCTGCTCTGGAGAGATTGACCCACTCATGCCTGTTCAGCTGCTGACACTATGGGAATGGGCTCCCACCACATGCTTCCTTGGCTTCCTGGGGCTCAGCATGAGACATTCCTCCATTTCTCCTGCCACCATGGTGTCTGCATACATGTCCTTGGATTTCTCCATTCCTCTCGCTCTGGAAATACTCTGTGCTGTTCCCCTGGGAGAAGGGCTGCCCTCATAAGCAAGCAGTACCCTAGACTGGAGGAGTTTTACACATTTTGGTTGTTGCCGTGCTATGTTTTGCTTTGGTTTGGGTTTTATGGGTAATTCACTAGAGGAGTGATGGAAAGGGGTGAAATGTACAGATGGACACATCTGTCAGTTCCAGCTACAGAAACCATTTTGCACAGTTCACCTCTTTTCTCTGTCTCCTGCCACTTGCCAGGCATCTCCCTCGCAGGCCCCTAGATAGATTCCTGTTCATCAGAGTATCACAAGCCCAGATACTCTCGGGCAGAGAACCGCAGGGTGTTTAATTAACCTGCAGTAGCTTACCAGAGCAAGCCTTTCTGATATGAAATCACTGTCAGCGGTCCATTCTTCCCCCAGCAGGAGGAAGAATGTAGCTCTGAAAGGAGGACATCAACACATTTCCTTTCCTTTCTTCCCTCGAATCTCTTCCTTTCCATGCCAGGCGGGAGGCAGTGCCCTTGCCCGTGCTTGGAGCAGTTTTTCCTCACAGGGAGGAGTCCTTAGTTCATGCTTTGGTGCAGAAGGACCTCTAGTGTCCCTTCCCAGCTCATGCTTTGGCATCACTGCTCTAGCTCGGTATTTCTTGATCTCGAGACTTTCCTACATACTGTGGAAGGAGATCTGATTCGCAAAGTTCGTGTAGGGAAGTGGCTGGGAGAGATAAGGCTGGGTTGCTCCTCCCTGGGCAGAAGTCAATTACTGTATGCCCCAGGCTCACCTTGCTTTGCTTCCATGGCTCCTCCACATCCTTTTTTCTTCACCTCAGGGACCTCCGGGTGCCTTTTTATGCACCACGGGCTGCTCCATTTAAATACATTAGATGCTCCTGCTGTCTCAGTAATGAATTTTCCACTGCATTTCAGTGAACACCAGTATAAATCTCTAGATTTGTTTTGTGCTTCTTGAGACTTTTGTAGAGCACCCCACCAAAATCTCTGCTTAGTATTCAGCAGCATAAAATTCCCATAAACAGATTGAATTTAATTCATCAGTGGCAGCTATTAGGAATACAACAAAAGTGACCTTATGTGTTTTGATCTGTTTCATCATTCACACGGGTATCCCTTATTTCATCACCAAGATTATCCTGCACGCATCACTCCAGTGAGACAGCGTGGGAGGTGGGGCAGGCAGGGTGGTCTTTCTGGGAGAGAGGAAGCTCGCAGGGTCTTTGAAGGCGGGGGAGATTTGGCAGAGACTATGTGAGAATGGAAGCAGATGGCTTTTAGATGTTGATGTATTTCCAAACTGAGCGTTTCACTTGCGGTTTGACTTCCCCCAGCCAAGCAGCCCCTCTGGGTTTCCCTGGGCTTAGTCGGGATACAGCTGAGCAGCAGAGTAGGTCTCTCGATTCTCCACAGGATGGACACGGGCGGGTCACTCTCCGAAGTGAATAATAAAGTCAAAGGGCGCATTCTCCACATGGAAGACCCCGGCATCCCTCCACCCGCCTTCTGCTTTGCCCTCTCCTCCCACCCGGGCAGCAGCAGCTCCGCAGGCTGAGAAGAGCCGAGAACCCACCGGAGCCCAGCAGCGCACGCCTTTTCACCGCAGGAGTCAGTTTCCCAGCTCCGAGCTCGCAGCTACCGGGAATCCCTCTCGCTCCTCCTCCCGCTGCCGCGGCCCCTGATGAGTTTCGGTTTCCATTTCCCCGGCGCGGCGTTCCCGGCGCTGCCCGGGCACTCCCGAGCTGTCAGCGGGCGAGGGATGGCGAAGGGACGGCGGCAGCGGGGCCGGAGGAGCGGCACGGGAGGTACGGACCGGCGGTCGGGAGGACGCTGGGAGACCCCTGGGGATGGGTCCGCGAGTGGGCGAGGAGTGGTCCGTGGAGGTGGAACCGCTGAAGTTGCAATAATCTGCCGTGCGGTCCCTCAGGGACGGGGAGCTTCTGCATGAGGGGCTTAGGCGTGTCCCAGTGCGCTGCACTCGGAGGGAGGAAGACCATGCCGGGGAACAGGCAGGGATTTTCCTCTCTAGTTCCATGTCTGATGTGTGAGAAGGGAAGGCAGCGAATCTCCAGAGGTGTTAGGTAAATCAAGGCGGGCTTTGCTGATGACCGCCTTTCACTCACGGGCGTCCTGGGTCTCAGACACTTGTGCTGGAGCAGAGCTACATGCGAGTAACTGAGTCACCTGGTGCCTCCAGGTCGGGAGAGCATCTGCAGCCCCTCAGCTGGAGACAAGGAGGTACTTCCTTCTGCTGTGAAGAGGCAATGTGTGAATTTTCCATCATTGCTTCTCCAGCATCCTGTAAAATGCTTGACTTGAAGGCATCCTATCCCCAAGGCTGGGGCAAGTTTGGGGTGGCCAGATACCTCAGGAAAGTGCTTTGTCACTGTCGGGCACTCTCCACAGATATGCAGAAGCAACAGACTGTGCTTCTGCTGCCGTTTCACTGGTTGTCTTGGGAGCTGGTGGCACAGCAGCCTAAGAGATGGAGAAAGGTCGTTTAGTGTAGAGCCATCCAGCATGAAACAAACCAGCGGGTAGGCAGGACACTGAAACCCTAAGGGGCCTGAGAAAATAAGTCACACACTTGTCTCACTTTTCCCTAAGAAGCAGAAGCTCTTGCTGAAAGCAGTAGCACACAGAGATCTTGGGGAGGGGGCCGAGGTGGTTGAGGTGCCTGCTGCCATAGCATGACCGTCGCGTCTGTCTGTGTGTGTCCTGCAGAGCACGCGAAGTCGCAGAGGAATGAGGAGGTGCGGTGCTCAAACCATGATGCAACCCACAAGCTCATTCTCTCCCCTCACGGGAAGCTTTCTGAACACTGGGCTAAAGCTCCAGCAAACTGCCCCAAGACAAGGTAAGAAGCTTTCACAGGGTGGAGGTATGGATGGCAATGGTCAGAAAATGCAGCCTACTTTTCCTCAAGGTAACATCAGAGAGTTTGAGGCGTGTTCCTGTTGAACTGAGGGAACTGGAACACATAAAGTCCTAGTACCCAAAACTTTATCTTCTTTTTTAACCCAGCTAGAAGTGCATGGATTTTGAGGATGATACCAAGATCTGAGCTGCTTGGGATGCACATGAGCCAGGTTTCTCTCAAACGTAGTAAGGATCAGTAGAACATACCAGAGCAATGCAGATGACTTGCAAACCACACATGGCTTGGGAAAACTGCAGGCGAAAGACACAAGCGTGTCTGAACCTTACCACCTTCTGATTAAGCTGTGAGGGTAACCATCCTCTACAAATGGCCCAGCAGTTTGCTATGTGACTTTCTGTTATCTTGCCCAGGGCAAGATAACAGGATCAGGCTGAGCCTGGCTCTTTCTCAGCTTCTCATGGAGCAAACTGCAATCAAATCAGTTAGCCCTGCTACAGCAGGCCAGCGTAAGAGAAGGGTGAATCAGCTTACAGGTGACCTATATTTTTCCACATATTTCCTGCTAAAAGTGATAGGGCTTGGTGAGCAGAGGATCTTTGTCCTTTACTTTGTCTCACAGCAGAGCATCTATTTATTTTGATTTTTTTTCCTTATTTTTGTAGGCTGGTGCGAGAACTGGGAAACCGAACTATTGTTCAATTAGCATGTGGGGACCAGCATGCCATGGCACTGTCCAGAGGTAAGCCTCTTTCAAGAACACTTTTCCTCCAAATAGGAGTCACGCTTGCTCTGAGGAGGCAGTGTTTGTGTAACTTGCAGTGACACCACTGTAGAGTAATGAGCAGTCGGGACACAAAGTGCACTGGCTATCAGTGCTTGCTCCTTCCTCCCAGCAGTCCGGGACCTGCATCTCTCTCTGTCTCTCTCCAGTTCCTGAGCACTGTCCCTCCACAAAAGTGAGTTTTGGAGAGCAGACGTGGCTGCCCCGCTCTGCGGTCACCAGACCTGCTCATTCTTAAGTTGCAACACCTTTCTGGTTGGGAACTTCTTGCAAGTATGACTTTAGAGGTGGAAACACCTGGCCTTTTTTTGTGCTGTGCTGAGTCACTTGGGCAGCAAGGGACAGTCCCAAGGAGGTCAGAAGCAAACAGAAATTTGGCCACACATGATGGTCTTGCCTTGGCGCTAGGTCCCTGAAAACAACACTGAGTTTTGCTCCTGCTCCCAAAGTGCAAATACTCAAGGGAAGCAGTGAGGCTGAGCTGTTTTCTTTTGTTCTGTGTGTGAAGGGGGTGAGCTCTTCACCTGGGGCCAGAACACCCATGGACAGCTTGGAGTGTGCAGCCAAACCACAGTTACTCCCAATCCACGGCTGGTGGAAAGACTGAAGGGCATCCCACTTGCTCGAATTGCTGCTGGAGGAGCTCACAGCACCACCGTGTCACTCTCTGGAGCTGTGTACTCCTGGGGAAAGAACAGTTTTGGACAGCTGGGACTCGGAGACACGAAAGGTAAGGAAGAAGAGCACCAGGAGGGTGTTTTCCTGGTCAGTGAGCTCACCAAATCGAGCCTCAGTATTGTCAAGCTCCTGTGGAGTAGCAGTGGACAGTAAAGTCTTTTGAATAAAATACCTCTGGATATGTTCTTTGTTTCCTGACTAGGAAAGGCATGCAGGAACAACGGATTTAGGGGTTGTATTTCTATAGAGAACTTGCAATCATTTTATGTGGCTAATTGGATAGTGTGGGCACTTAAAACCTCTGAGGCCTTACAGTTCTATTTCCACTCCTATCCTCTGCAGGAAGTCTTGTATGAAAGGAATTAATTTTATACTTTTTTATCTTCTTTAATTCTCTGTAAACACAAGATGAGAGGAGAACTAAAATGACCTCTTGTCTTCAAACCTAGAAGGCTAGAGAAGAGTTGCCCTAGCCAGACAAAACCTGAAGACAGCAGAATCTAATCTGAATGAGTCCACACCCTTGAGAATCAGATATTTTGAAGCAAAGTACCATTTGGCAAGCAGATGTGAAAGTATAGCATTTTGTTTCAAACCAAAGTAAATGAAAATAATATGAAAAAGACAGAATATTGTGAGAAAGAGTTTGTTATACTGGAGGGAAAACAACCCAAACCCAAGTTGTAATTACATGAATTGCTGTAAGAGAGGACTGAAAAGCACTTGATCCTCCTGTTTTCTAAATTTTTCTGTATGTGAGACCCCCCAGTACTCTTTCAATTTAGCAGTATTGTCTTCTTTCCAGACAGGGACTGCCCATCATATGTTGGAGCTTTAGAGCACTGGAAGACTGTATTTATCTCATGTGGGGCAGATCATACTGCAGTTCTCTCCAAGGTGAGTCTGAAATGGAAAGTCAGCATCTGAAACATCACCTTTTGAGAAAAGATACACTGCCAAAAGTCTGCAGGGAGAAATTGGGATGGTAATGCCTGCTTCCACCTGAGCCTGAAGGCTGTCTCCAAGGGATGTTATCTAAGCTATTGGGAAAACTGATCTTTTCTCATATTCCTGTCCACCTGCATGCACCCTTTTTCAGGGATATGGTGAAAGGAAATCCTGAGGCAAAGAGGTGCAGTTCAACTCCCAGTACTTTTTGAAAATATTTTCTTTTTTATAGTATATTGGGGACTTCAGAAGATGTGAACAACATCTAATTCACTAGGGTTTGCTCATACAAGTAAAATTCTTAAGCAACAGGGAGTTATGCTCAGGAGTTAAATTGCTTTCCTCAGGAGCTAAATGATTTGGACTTTACAGTGTACGATCCAGCTTGATGCAAAGCGAACCCTCCTCATGTTTCAATCAGGGATGTTTTGAATCAAGTCCCAAATAACACCTTGGGTCTTGCTGGCTCTCACTCTTGGTTGTGACCATTTGAATGTCATTAATAATGCAGTGATCCTGTTTGTTTCTTTATTTCAAGGAGGGGCTGGTGTGCACCTTTGGAGCAGGAGGGTCTGGCCAGCTGGGTCACAACTCCACCCGGAATGAACTCCTGCCTCGTGTGGTGGCTGAGCTGTGGGGAGCAAGGGTTTCACACATTGCCTGTGGCAGGTGGGAAGTGCCAATGACATGTCTTCTAAGGTTAATGCCTTAGGGGAATCACTGAAGAACAGTAGGGAAGGGAGTCACCAAGATGTTCAAATCCCTGTATCCCAATAGGTCAGCACTGTCAGAGTATCCATCTTTCTGTGCTTACCTGCAAACTAACTTGCAATTATATATGTTCTGTGGTTAATGCATCTGGATCATGCTGGATGACCCTTAATTTGTTCATACTTAGGCTGAAATCTTCTTATAATGATTGGATTGAAAAAAAAAGAATCCCATCTGCTACAATTTTAATTTTTTCAATGTTTTCAAGTATAAGCCACCCCCCTGCCAGAGCCCCAGTGAGAGCAGAACCCTCAGCCTCTGGTGAGCAGAGGGAGAGAGCTGCAAAAATCACCGGAAGCCCATGGTCTTTTTCTCTTTTAATCAACAAAGGACGTACTGGGTTCCAAAGGGCAAAGGACTGTCAAAAGCCTGCATCGGGAAAGTCAATGAATTCCCATCCAAACTGACAAACTGGTGGGTTCTTAGTAAGAACTGAAGAGCAGTGATAATTACCCAGTTTCACTTTGCCCTTCTGGAACTGGGCCAGAAAAAGTCTCCTGACAGCTCACCTGGGCTTGGTATCAGGCTCAGCAGCAGAGAAGCCACACTTTTAAAAATGGAAAGGTGTGAAGCAAGCAAGGTGTAACACTATTTTTGTATGTGGAACGGAGGTAAATCACAAATATTAGAGGAGAGTAAAGGACATCTGAGTCCATATGTGTCTTTATTGCTGAGTGTTTATGCAATGAAGAGTTCTAACACTTTGGTTAAATGGATTCCTTATCTGGACTGTCAGGACTTTTAAAGACAAGCTTCAGGTCTACACTATGAAAATGTAATGTAAATTTCATTCTGTCTTGCCCAGTGGTTTTTCACTTAATATGACTTTTTTTTTTTTCCTGGACAGACGACACACTCTGGTCTATGTCCCTTCCTTGGACAAATTCTATTTCTTTGGTTCTGGTGATGAAGGACAACTGGAAGATAAGAGGAAGCCCAATCAGTTGATACCACTTCCCATCAATTCACCAGTGAATACTGGAAAATCCTGCCAGAGTAATGACCACTGCTGATGTATACAATCTATATTTGTTTCTTCCATGGAGATGTTTGCTTTCTTGATTTTGTGTTTACACTGAAAGGCAAACATTATGTCTCATGCTTGCTTGGCCACCCTAACAAATTCTACCAGGAATTATTCCATTTGCTGTTTGATTATCATGGGCAATGGCCTCATAGAATCAAACTTTCAACAAATAACTACTATCTGAAGGGTTTTTTTGCTGTTCCAGTTTTGTGCACTTAAGTCTCTGAAGAGAATGACTGTCTCTTCAAATGACAATCCTTTTGTTTTTTTCACAGGAAAGGATGCATCAAAAAAGGAGATTAAAATTACTGCAGGAGTAAACCAAAGTTTTGCCCGTTGCAGGGAGGAGAACACGGTATGTGCACATTTGATCATAGCTTCTGATTTTACCACTGTCCACATTACTGCTGGAAACATTTGGATTTTCCATCGTGCTTGTAGCACTGCAATTTTGTATATGTCTATTGCAGTTTTTTCTGTGCTTACCTACAAACTAATTTGTATTGCAATTATATATGTTCTATGGTTAATGCATCTGGATCATGCTGGATGACCCTTAATTTGTTCATACTTAGGCTGAAATCTTCTTATAATGATTGGATTGAAAAAAAAAGAATCCCATCTGCTACAATTTTAATTTTGTCAATGTTTTCATGCATTTCACACAGAATTCGTATTTGAATGGAATTGCCACTCTGAAGGATAAAGAAGTGGATGCATGGATTTCTAACTCTAAAAGTTGGAAGAGTATAAAAAAGTAAATCAGAAACTTGCTATTTGGGTTTGGTTGTTTTTTGGTTTTTTCCTGATACATGATTTTCTCTAAAAATTATTCTTCTTTGGAGGCTATTTTAGAGGAGTAGGAACTGTTGTTCAAGAATTTAGCCAAGGCACAATCTTGTACCAGCACTTCTCACCTAGTTTTTGCATAGGAAAAAGAGATGTTGATAAGCAACAGGAGCAGAGCAGATGTACTGCATGGCTTCAGAAGCCTGTCCTCTTCCTGCACAGAATGGTTGTAAAGTTGATGAGGAGCTGACAAGTTAAATCAGTGAAAGACCCTGCCTGCGGACCAAGGCCTTGTGCAAAAAGCCTGATTCAGAGTACCCAAACCGGAATGCTGAGCCAGCATTTAAAAATTAGTGGTCACTTCTTGAATTACCCGTTTTCAAAAGCAGTATGTATATACCACTGTGGGATGCCTTACACTTAGAGTCTTTCTCATGTTTTATATGGGAGGTTATTTTCTTTGGGAAACTCTGACTCCAGCTGGTGATTTTGAGCATTTCAAAAGCTTGGCTAACTTGCTACTAAATGTTTCCCTGACCACTTTTAGAACAGTTTGGATCATGTGAAAAGTGGTTGTTGAGAGGGTGAAAGAGAGGGTTCTTTCCAGATGTCAGCAGGAAGGGCCTGACAGCAAATTGCTTGATAAAATAGCTGCTTCAATAAG
Source organism: Mohoua ochrocephala (assembly GCA_013398855.1). NCBI lineage: Eukaryota > Metazoa > Chordata > Aves > Passeriformes > Acanthizidae > Mohoua > Mohoua ochrocephala. The sequence continues at coordinate 401,510 of VZTA01014657.1, forward strand.
AACAGAACCAGGAATGCAGTGAGTAAGTCTAAGGTCCCTTCAGTTTCTGGGAACCCAGCTTTTGTGGAGCAGTACATTGACAGCCTGATGGATTTTCCCTCCACATGCTACAAAGGTCCTGTCCGTGGAGGGGATCCTCCTCCCTCCCATGCTGCCTTTTATTTTGCATAACAAACAGAAGCAGCTAATGTTCTCACCTGTCAGGAGAAGACACCTGCATGATAACACCCACCAGAATGGAACGCTGGCTGGCATGGGGCCCTCGAGCAGGTTCCCTTGCAAGGCCCAGGAGAGCAGAGGTGGCTTGCCAAAGATCAGCAACTCCCCGAGTACAATGTCTCCTGCAACACCGACAGTGAAGTGGTGCTAAGAAAAGTTTTGTGTGGTGTCAGGTGCAGACACACTCGTACACGTTTCTTGTTGTTTCAGAGTTAAAAACCTGAAGTTGAAAGGATTGACTTTTTGTTTCTTTACTATCAGGAATATCAGACTGATCTTTTCATCTGAGGCTTGCATCAATGGAAGCTTCCTGGACAAAAGGTAGCATGCACTGACTTAGACATAACAGAATATATTGGCTGCATGTAAACTGACCAGAAAGTGTTATTTTAGGCCACATATGTAGAAAAGATGCATTTTATCTGAATTTGCGAGAAGCAAGTCTTTATTTTTCAAAGCTCAAGCTAATATTAAGATTTTTACAGCCCTGGTCCTACTGAAATGTGCTAGAGAAGTTCACATTTTAGAAGATTATCCTTTAGTAATATTTGGCAGATGATGATAATCCCGTCAGGCAATATTACAGCTCTCAAAGGATGCATAATAGTTCCTTCTGGCACTGAAGTGGAAGTCATTTTAGGGTGAAATACAGGAGTCTACCATTAATAGTTCACAGCCACACAAAACAGAAAGGACAGGATATTAATCAGGTCACAAAACAGTAGCCTGTGTTGTCTGTCTTCTTAGAACACATGAAATTATACCTACTGAAGCTGGGGCTGAACTTTCCAAGTCTTTTCTAATGCTACAATGCTTCATTATTCAGTCAGTAGAAAAAGCATTATTAAGTGTTCTTTTTTTTTTTATGTTGTGATAGAGACAAACATTTCAAAACTTCCAAAGAAGTCTCAGGCATAGACATGTCAGAAGTGAAACGTTTTTACAAGAAGATCTGTAAAAACCAAACAGTCTACCAGGAGGTAAGGATTTGATATAAGGATGCTCACTACAGGGATACTGAGGAGCTTTGGATTTGTGCATGAAACTTAGGAATTTCATGCCAACCTAATTACTTTGGCAAAACATAATTGCATTTAAACTCTTGTCCCTTTTTTGTTTTTCCCTCTGAAGGTGCAAAAGGAGATTAAGAACTTACTGCCGTCATTGTCTTCCTCTCCCACCTCACCTGAAAATTTCAGGATCTACTTGATCTTGCCTTTCCTTCTGCAGGAGGAGGATAGAGACTCTCTGATCCTTGAGATGGCTCAAGCCATCATGAAGCTCCAGCAAGAGGGCCTGCAAACTCTTGGTAGGGTTTTATGATGATAGGACTGAATGATTTAAATGCTTGGTCATTTTCTGCTGCAGAACAAGTGTTATTATCGCAGATGTAATGCGTTCCAGAGCTTGAAATAATTGCTTTTGATAGACATAGAAACATGGGGACTATGCAGCATGACACAAGCATTAAAAAAATTCTGTCTGAGGTTTACTCATTTTTGTAGTGCAAGCTTAAACATTTTTTTTTGCTTCATTCACTTGATAAAAAGAGAAAAAGCAGCTTCATCCACAAATTGCAGTGGTTTGTATGTTACCTGTGACCTCACTAGCTGTTTTCTTTACAGAATGCCTGTGGTCAAATCTGGAAACATCCTTTTTCAAGAAGCTGGTCATTCTGTATCAGAGGGTTTCCAAGCAATTTGTCCTGGAGCTCAGAGCCAGGGGGCCAGGCCACGCCTTCAACCTGTGCCCAACCAAAACAGGGCCCCTGCAAATACTGCAGAGGCTCTACCAGGTGAGAAAGTGCTTGGATCCCAATTAGACAGGGTGTATCAATGTAGCTTAGAGTATTTTAATACTTCTCACTTGTTGAATTCTCTGGGTTTGACACTGCTTCAGGAATCTCTTTGGCTCTACACCAGCACAGTTTTGAAGGAGTCCTGCTCGAGTTGTGCCAAAATGACCCTGTGTAGAAATGAAGAGCTAAAAAGCATGTTGTAGCCCCTGGCAGGGGAAGAATGCTTTCAGTGGCGTCAGGAGTGCATGCATCGATGCCTGCAGAGCTATGGATGTGGTGTCCTCTATGTAACATGCCCATTCCCCTCTCTGCTGCTGAGATCCCTCACCCGAATAACTGCTCAGAGCATTTAAAGGACAACCTACCTGCTTGGCTCATTGTCCCTGCCACAGTAATGCTCTGTGATGCTTTAAGAGCCTGCTAACCTGGCAAATTCTCTGGGACACAGCAAGAGAACCCCTTTAGCTGCACACAAACAAGGAGAACAAAGGGAGCAGTAATTGTGTTCTTCTGGACAACCACACTTTCTCCTGCAGAGATGTTCAAAGTTTATGAAAGTCAAGAGTTCAAGCACACAGTATAAATCAGAGAGACTTGTTAAATTTTGTTCAGAGTTGAAAGTCCTTTTGGCTGAGAATGCAGAATTGGGCCTCAAAGTTTAGACTCTCGAGTCTGTATTTATGGAGATAAATAAACCCAGAAATGCAGCAGGCCTGCTCCTCTGTAAGTGATTACATGACCTGGAGCTTTACATGTTCCCTGTCCCCCTGCAAATATCTTTTCCAGGCAATGAGTAGGAACATGAATAGGGAACCACAGAGTGTTCTGCAAGATGAAAGACACTCTAAGGGAAACATACTTTTCCTGATGGAGTCCCTTTAAGGGATCTTAATTGGAAATGAAAATTGCTTTCCTGCTAGTTTATACATGACTTTCTGAGACTTCTCACCGTGGAGCACCGTGCTACTTGTAGCACTTTTATCCCTTAACTTCTGTGCAGGGTCTCAGAGCCCTTTCTGCAGAAAGCTCTGTCAGTCCTGTCCTGCCACACAGACACAGCTCACTAGTTCTGCTGCTGATATATTGCATGTTTCAATGCAGGTGAACTCCAGAACTGGTTTCAGAGTAGATGAAAGTAACTTCTATGTACCTGAAGTGAGAGAGATTATCGACTTATATTCGTGCTCCCAAGTAAGTATAAATCTTACCAGCAGTGCAAAAACACTCTTTTTTCCTTTTATTTAAATAGTTGATATATATACGTGGAAGTCAACTCTAAAGGCTAACCCAATGCATCTCAAAGACATTTCATTTTCCCTAGTCCTCCAGTGCTCTAAATTATGCAAACCCTTTACCATCCCAGTGTTCCAACATCTGCAACAGTGCCTTTCCTGAGATGATCCCTGGTTCTGAGAGTTGGAGCTGCCTTCCAGCATCTTAAGCAGCTCTGTTTGCTTTGAACAAGTAATCATTGTGAAATAGCAGCACGAGGGATGGTTGCTATACTTCGTGTTACTCTGGACTTTATTATGTTTAATTAAGAGAAATATTTTGAGGTGTCTTTAAACTTTTATTTAGAAATCCTATTGAGCATTTCAATTTACTTACATCTTAAAACAAAGCCGTGGTAATAAATAATCCATGGCATTTCTTGATGACACAGAGTGAAAACTAGCTACCAAATGTAGTCAGTGTCAGAGGAAGCAGTTTGAAATAGAAATGTGCATAGTAGGGGTTTCCTCTGGCAAAAAAAAGTAAGCTTTCTGGCAACTTGGCTGGAATTTGTAGGGCAACTGTCTAATTCCTTCATAAGCTTTGGTTTGCTGATGTGCCAATTTTGTACCAATTAACCAGAGTGGAGGAGGAGGTTTGAGAAACAGCATAGAATCAAAAGCCAATGAGGACATTACCTGAAGTTGCTGCCTTATCACACTGGAGGTGTAACACTTTGAATTAGATTATTTTTATACCAGTATCTATTTTTGGTATTACATATAATAAACCCAGCAGTTTTTAAAAACAATGTACCGTAACCTGGGTATCCAGGACGTTTTGGTTTAGCTGAATTATGAAAGATGCTGTTAAAATCACTCTCTCTGTTTTATTCTTGAGGCACTACTGTAGGCAAGTGTCTGTCTGCACAGAGAGGTTAGATGCCTCTCTCTGCTTCTCACTCACAGGAGTGTGTAGAAGCTGTTTTTAGGATGTGAACCTCTGTTAGTGTAGCGCTCATGCACACAAGGGCTCGTTTCAGAGACACGGGAGTTTGCCAGGGTACAGACTGGCAGTTCAGTCCGCACACGTCCCTGAACTCTGGTTTCACAAGGGAAAATCAACATGTCTTTTCCTTTCTTCCTCGTCATTTCAGACAGTCCTACAGAACCTGAGCATATATCCATGCATCTTTGACAGGAAAAACAAGATCCACGCTCATATTACAGAATGCACGGCTCTGTCCGAGGTCTCTCCTGTAAGTGCAGCCAATTTTGTTGCTAATCAGAAGAGATACACACACTGCTAACAGACTATTACTTCAATCCTCAGCTATTATTTAGAGGCATCCGTGAAGCATGGACTTTTTACATCAGAAGACAATGCCTTCTGCAAGACATATGGAAAATGTTAAAATCCGCCTCAAGGCAAGATTTTAGGAAGATCTTACAGGTAAGATACTAAATTGTATTACTTGTTAGCTCTAAGTATCTTGCTGCAGTGTTCCCCGGTTTTCAGTGTTACTGAACATTGGTAGAAGGGTCTCAGTATCCTCTGAGCATACAACAAAAGAGCTGCTCATCAAATTATTATAAAACATGTTCCATAGATGGTGTAGAGTAAATCTGGAGGGCAGTATTTTACATTCTTATTCCAGGCAGCTTTGTTGGTGTAAGTTAAACGCAAGTGGCAGTGCTGTTTACTGTGAGGTTGCTTTGGGGTAATGGAATAGAATTGCAAAGTCCAGGACTGTTGCTGCTAGTCTGACTCTTGAGACTCTATACTAGTTTGCTGTACATGAAAACTGCAGTGTCTGGGGAACCAGCCTGAGGGGTCAGCAAGCAACACAGCCACAAAATGACATTTCTCTCATGGAGATGCTGTCTGAAGGGAAAGGAAGGATAGTGCTGGCCAGAGAGATGGGAATCTGATTCCAATGCTGCTGTCTCCGTGTGCCTTTAATCTGTGGCTGCCACAGATCTGAAGGTTGTGGCAGTTGCATTTTCTGCAGGAATTGTGATGCTGGCCCTGCCCTGCAAAAGCCATTAGCTGGCTGATGTGGGAAGAGGACACCTGCCCAGAGCAGAGTTCAGCTCAGGGACCACGTGCCCCACCTGTCACTAACACAAAGTCTGGCACCACACCTGTGCCACAGGAACTATGGACCTTGGTGCCCTATTACCCAGTTCTGGTGCTCTCCAAGTGAGCTTTCTTGCCAACCAGAGCTGTCAAAGCTTTTCTTTCCCATTTACTTAGGAGAAGATTCACAATGGCTCCCAGAGCTACCTTCCCTTCCTGCTTCCTCACCATACCAGCTGAGAGAGGCATTTATTTGTGGAGGCAGTGAGGGTGTGCTCTGTACTGTCCTCTAGATTTCGAGTCTCCACCGATTGTACGAGCTCTGACAAACAGCTGCCCTTAGCTCAAGTCAGCCTTTGGGCACACCTCTTGCGAGCACTGCCTTTCACGCTGTGCATCGCAGCATTATTTGCCCAGCAGCAGCCTGAAAAATGTAACTGCACTGCTAGTATCCCACCCAGGGAAACTGTGGTCTGCAACATTTACAACTTGGTGCTGCATTTCTACATTTTTCAGCAGGTAAAGGACATGAATGTGTTCTGTGTTGCAGATACAAACTACCCAAACGCAAAACATAAAAAAGAAACCTTCATTGTAGCATTGACCTGTCCCCTTCATAGCTGCGTCCTGTTAGGAAGCTTTTCAGACAATTCTGAGAACTTGGCATGTGGCACTCTCATCGTGGCCCTAGAAAGTAAAGAGCTGCAGGTACTGCACATACAGACACGGGTATCATCCAAGAAAGAAATGTCTTGATTTAACTCATCGCAAGTTTTGTCATTAAACACCAGCCTGATTTATTTTAATTTTTGCTCTTCTGACAGTGAGACAAACATATTTCAGTACACACATCTGGTTAAAAAACCCCAAAGATCTCAAAGAGAGATTCGTATCACTGCATGTTTTAATTTTGTTTATTCAGTCAGGGTACAGTTCTTCCTCATGAAAATGAAGGTTTTAATTAGTGCCACTACAAATGCACAACACTCTTGAAGGGATAAAACACAGGGAATTAGTGTTTCTCATTACTCCTACTCTTCATCTGCATTAGCAGTAGTTAACAATGGGCTGCTGCTTCATGCAGTTCCAGATACTACCGGGAAAATGATGCCAGTCACTAGTGCCAGAAGGAAATTCTCTCAAATGAAGTGCAATACTTCATTGATGAGATTAAACAAATTGCGTTGATTTAGAGAAGCCCAGGGGTTAGCAAAGGCATCACACTAGTTGTGCCTAAAAAGCTTAATCCCCATCCAGGTCCACAGGTGAAAGAACACATAAACTGGTATCGTAACAGGAAGGAGGAGGCTGTAGAAACACAGGCTGTTCGTGCTGGTGCAGCCCTGGGGGAAGGCTTCGTCTACGCTGGCCGAGTAGAACAGGCCTGCTAGGGACAGGAGGGGGACGAGCACAGTCAGCGTGGGCAGGGAGGGCAGCAGCCCTGCTCCGGCCATCAGGCCCCGGTACCGCCGTGCCCGGCGGCTCCTCAGGGCTGCTCTGAGCCCTCGGCCGGAGGCTTCTTGTGCGTCATCCTGGCAGCCTCCGGAACCATGTTCGGGATGCCGTCGATGATGGGGTACGCGATGCCCAGCTCCTCGTTAATGAGCTCGTTCGTAGCTTCTTCGTACCTAGCCAGCCAAGTCGGGGGGGAGAAACATCCAAGCAAAACATGAGGAGCAGTGACTAACCTGGGTTTGCCCAGGGCTCGGGCGCAGCTCCCCCGC